>BSBM01000322.1:1530000-1962500 GCA_027924585.1 Larix kaempferi
ACATTCCCCAACTATTACTAGGGGCACATCTCCCTTAGTCCTGAAAAGCTCATAGATCTCAAGAAAAACATTAAACTGTCAAAATATGTGAGAGTGGTGCACTCCTCTTCCTTTATAGGATGATATGACATCTAGTTTCATTGAATTTGGTCACCTTCATCATGGATGCATCCTCCTTGATTGCTTTTAGTATCTATTGCTTTTTCCTGCTTTATTCTTGCTTTGTTGCCTTTCCGCTTTGGATTGATTTTCTGCTTTTGGAAACATCATGCTTTTCCTGGATTTTCTCTGCTTTTCCTGTGCTTTTTCCTACTTTTCTACTTCTTCCTGCTTTATGGAATTTCCTTCCTTTTCTACCAACTTTCTGCTTTTCTGAGTTTGATGTTTTTGTGTTGCTTTCCATCGTTTTGTGGCTTTGTGGATTTTTCTTTTTTTCTTCTAGTTTCCATTTCAGATGACAACTCATTGGGTCCACAAGCTCTCATGTTCCCTCCTTGGCCACCTAGCACATCCACTAATTATAAAAAATAAATATTATCAAAAATATTTAGAATTTAACATAGCATACTAATCCTAAATCTAAAAATTAATTAATTAGGTAACTAATGCATCAAAATTGACCCCTTTACATGTTAGGATTTGGCCAGAACTTTAGGGGTTCGTTAAGTGGTATAATATTCAAGGAGTCCTCATGGAGGGGACATTACAGTCCTCCCCACCCAAAATTGATTTTCCTCAAGCAATTGTAACTCAGGGTATTGAAACACTTGCTCATCCTCCCATGTTGCATCTTCATTGGGTAGACCTTCCACAGAACTATATACTCCCTTTGATTGTCCTATTCTTCAACTTTTATTTCTCTTGGGTGCAAAATCCTCTTAGGCACAAGAAAAAATTGTCCTTCATCATCAAATGGAGGAATATTTCTAGTTACTGTCACCTCTGGTACAACCGATTGCATGAGATAAGAAACATGAAATGCATGGTGTACCTTGATCCTTTCTAGAAGCTCCAACTCACAATCAGCTTCTCTTATCCTCCTCACAATTTTCCATAGACCATGGAACAATGAATTCAACTTTGCAGCCCTCTTTCCTTTCAAGGTAAATTGCTTATATGGCTGCAACTTTAAATGTGCCAAATCAATTACTTGGAATTCTTGCTCGGTTTGGTTGTTGTCTCCATACATCTTGGGATGATTTGGTACTATCTGCAACTTGTCCTTGATTTCCTCTAAGATGCCTTTTTTTGTTTGGATCCAATCTCTTGTTTCTTACACTCTGCAACCTCCAAAAATTTGATCCAAATGGTTAGGAACTCCATACCAGTACCATGCTTTGAAAGGAGACTTTCCAGTGGATATGTCGAAGGTAGTATGGAACATGAATTCTCCCAACTCAATTAAGTTATATGGGATTGGCCAATCAAGAGTGGCCAAAATCTTCTTCATGTGAAATTTTACATCGTCTTTCCCAATCATATGACCAAGATACATGATCTCAATCATTCCAAACTCACATTTGGATATCTTGTCATACAAAGGTTGCTCTGCTAGAAGGGTTAGTACAATAACCCAATGGTGCATATCCTCTTCCCAAATCTTGCCATAAATCAAAATGTCATTAAGAAAAATTAATACACACTCACAGAACTGCTTACCAAACAGCTTGTTCATGCAAAAATGGAGTGTAAATGGTGCATTAACCAATTTAATGGCTATGAATACGGATCCATAATGGCCACAATGAAAAAATGTAGGGGCCTCCTGCAGAACTTCTCCCTTCAAGCTAAACTGGTGATGGCCAATGTGAAAATTAAACTTGGGGAAGTGCTTGTATTCATACATTCCCTTCCTTTCCTTTTCCATGATGATTGTGGATGCAATTGGACTCACATGGAGCTTTGTGAATCCTAGTTCAAGGAATTCTTGAATGTGCCTTCCACTTTCTCCTTTGAACCTCTTCATATGTTTACAAGGTTGAGAGATATTTTGTGTAGCTTTTACTCCCTTTATAAGAGAGTGCTCAACCAGGAACGAATCATGGGAAGCCCCCATACACTCCATCAAAAAATCTGATTTTGGAACCCGAAAGATGACTTCGTCCATGCTTTCAAACCATTCCTCTTGGTACCAACCCTTCAGTAGTTCATATACAACTTCTCCTTTGGAATGTTCCGCTACTAGATGACTTTCCCAATCGATTGAATCTTCAATTAGGGAGAGAAGTACACCTACTACTACATTCTTTTCTCACTCCTTGCATTCATGATCAAAATTATAGACTTGAACTTCACTTATCAATCTTTGTTTCTAGTCATTGCGCTCCTTTTGTGCCATGAAATGCATCCAACTATTTTGATCAACCTTGACCACACATTGACTCTCCTTTGAGTGTTGATTAGACTTAGTCATTGCATGCATGATGGTTAGGATGGCTATGTCATTGATGGAATGATGTCTTCCATGTGGCTGCAATTTTCTTCTCTCCAAATAAATGGAACGCTTTGAAGATGGGATCATGTCAGGTGGTGTACCCACCTTCAACTTGATCTTGTGCTTCACTCCTTTATCGGGTGGTCTTCCAAGTGGAAGGTATTCAAGAACATTCTCATGCTTTTTTAGTGAATTCTCAATGTCTTCAAGATTATGTAAGTAGTTCATACTTGTGCCTTGAATGATGGTGAGGCATTCAATAAACCCCACAATGTCTCCATGCTTCACAACAATTCTCATGCCATGAGATAACACTTCATATGCTATGCATACCCCCCCCCAAGGTATGTATGGATGTGTAGGGAAGGCATCATATTGCATCCATAGATGCCTTGGATACTTCTCACAAAACATAACAATATCAAATGCATCAATAGATCCATCACTAATGAAAAAGTAACTCTCACCAATGTGAGCAAGTCTTGTGCACCCTAGGGTCTCCATATCCGTTGTGTATCTACCCACCCAATCCATGGATGAATAGGATTATTTGCTTGCTAATCCAAGTGGGATGTAATCAGACACCTTCATCAGAGCTAAGTCTTCTTCACTTGAAGGAATCTCATGGTACTCTTGAAGTGGAACAAATGCTTTCCCAACATCTTCCAAGACAATTCATTCCTCAACCTCCTGCAAAGTTTGAATGTTCTTCGTGTACAATATTCTCTTGTGGTTCTTTTCTCAATTCAGATTTGTCACCCACCATAGAAATCTGATTTAAAATGGTGTTGGAGGAAACATGTGTCCCTCCCAACTCCATCTAAAGTTGCTCCAACTCCATGGCCTTATCTTCGGCAATCTTGAGAGCAATATCTCTATCCATTAAGAGATGAAAGTAATTTGATTTCATTCTTACCATTTCTTCTTGTATGATGCACAACTCAATACTAGATATCCTTTCAATCAAACCTATATGACTCTCCTCCAACTGGGTCCTCCTCATAAGGTATTCAACAAACTTATGTGCACCATTAGTTCTTGCCAATACCTACAACATATTTTCTTCTGCGACTAAGAGTTGGCTCTAAAATTCATACAAGGGAATCCTCTCAACATTGTGTGTGCTATATGAGAATCATCCACTATATGAGAATCATGGGGACTCTCAGCCAACATTCCAACCCTCTCACTGCTTACTATTTGAACACCAGAAATTTGAGTCTCAATACTAGAGGACTCAACCATGCCAAACCTCTCCCTTGAAGTGGTTTCCATCTCATTATGATACAAAGGAATACAAAAATCCGATAGTGCTTCTGCAGCCCACTTCGTGTTCAATCAGATTATTACTCGGTTTGGTATCCCGAAAGAGATTGTCACCGACCATGGAAGTCACTTTCAAAACAAAATGATGGCGGATTTGTCACTCAAGCTTGAGTTTCATCAAGATCATTCATCTTCTTACTACCCCCAAGCGAATGGTCAGGTCAAGGCAGTTAATAATTCCTTAAAGACCATTCTCCAATGTACCATCCAGCAAAGCAAGAGCAACTGGCAGATTAAGTTATATTCTTCTTTGTGGGCATATCGAACCACAGTTAAGACTACCACCAGTTTCTCACCATTTTAGCTAGTACATGGTGTGGAGTCTATATTTCTGATTGTATGCGAAATCCCTTCATTGAAACTAGCCATAGAACTCCTACCTTATACGTCAGATGTTGAGCAATGTTTGATCCACCTTGAGCAGCTTGACGAGCAGCGTCGATATGTCATTGTGGCTATAGATGCCAACAAATGTCGTGTTAAGGTTCAGTATGATAGTTTTGTTCGTCCCTGACAATATGCTGAAGGTGACTTGGTCCTCTTGTATGACCAAGCTAAGGAACCCCTAGGGGAAGGAAAGTTTAACCCCATGTGGCACGGTCCTTACATAGTGAGGCGTGTCCTTGAGAAAGGAGCCTACGAATTGGAATACTATGAGGAGAATTCCTTGAAAGAGCTTAGAAATGGGCTCTATCTCAAGTGGTATTACGCTTGAGCTTCTAGCTCGATCTAATACTTTTGTATACTATTGTATAGTTGCTTCTGTACATAGTTTAGATTTATTTTGGTTTTTCGGATCTGTTGATTCGCTTCTATTTGGTCGACAGATGTCAACGGAATATCCTGTGTTCTTGGGATTCGTGGATGGTACTAGCTGTCATACATAGTGACTCGCTTCTGTTGCATGGGTTATTTATTCACCCGACCATGAGATTGTTTCTTCAGGAGGTGTCTGTGTCGGTCCGACATCCAACAATGTGGCTGAGTACAGTGTCGTAGTTGAGCTAGTTCGGGATGCCATTTCACATGGTATCCAGTCTTTAGAAGTCTTCCTGGATTCGCATCTGGTTATGTCTCAATTGAATGGTCGGTATCACGTGAAGGATCCTACATTACTATGGAGGTTCTTA
Organism: Larix kaempferi; assembly: GCA_027924585.1. Taxonomy (NCBI): domain Eukaryota; kingdom Viridiplantae; phylum Streptophyta; class Pinopsida; order Pinales; family Pinaceae; genus Larix; species Larix kaempferi. Next base: position 1,534,891 of record BSBM01000322.1, read on the forward strand.
AGGGTAAGACTCTTGGAGCGTCATTTTGTTTCCATTACATACATTCATGTTCCAAGATGTTTTAATCATGTATCTAATGCATATGCTAATTATGTCCTATATTGGCATTTGTCACATCAATAAAGAAGCACACAAATAAATATTCATTCACACATTTGTACATACACATATAGTAGAACCGGAGAATCATAGTTTTTTATAAATAATAAGTCCAAAATGTGGTGTCACAGTACAAAACTGGAGCCCGTAGCTCTAAAAAATATACATAATCGATACAAAATATAGGACTCTGAGAAATCTAAGCCCCACAGGGAGGCCTAGCTACCTCGGCAAGATGTATATGAACATAGTAATGTACTGCATTGGCTATGCAAAGCAGTAACCGCACCTAGGTGCCCGATACTCCTAAAACATGTCATTACATCACCTCTGGTAGATGCTCCATCTCAATCATGGGTAATCTGGTAGTCATACGGGATATTTTGACCCATACGGTCTCTAGCGTGTGTTGTACTGCAGCGCCAACCACCTCTCCACCCCTGCCTCGACAACGATGTCTCGGGTAGCCCTCTGGTCTTTGCAGACCAGCATCTACGAGCAAACAGTGGAATGCCAATATGTGATACTTCACCAAAAATATTTTTGCATATTTCATTATAATAAAAAATCCCAAAAATTAAATACACAAAACATAAAAAGAGTAACGTACCGATGTCTCTGAATGCGGCCCATGGAGGGAGCAGCATGTCGCGGTCGCCCCGGTAGTGTTTCCCCTCATATGGGTAAGCATCGATGGCGATGACTTGTCGATCCCACTAGTGGAAGAACTCAGTTGAATATGGTGATGCTTGTCGGCCACCACCCTGTCGTGTCAATACTTCAGCCCGCCGGGTCAGGGCTAGATCACGGAGACTGTGCGGAGGGACTTCAACCCTCGGACTGAGCCCCAAAACTCTCGAAGAAGAAGAAACTGCAGAATATACTGCTATACCCGAATTTCTTTGCCTGCCCAAGCTTACACTCCGTTAACTGGGTCTTCATAGACACCAATAACATTGTGCACCAATCATAGACTATAGGCCTCATGCACTCTGTTGTGTAGAACATCATTGGCCTTGAAGCCTAATGTAAAGCTGCTGAACTTGTTATCCTCACGAGAGTGAGCACTATGATCTTCATGATCAAGCTCACAATGGCCCCAATGGGTATCTGGATTCCCACCATTTGGGTACCGGGAATACAGTACCAGTCTATATAATCAGTAATGGTGATCCCACTACCTACAGTGCAAGACCGGAGACTAGCAACGTCCCCTCGGCGGGACAACCCTGTAATAAAGTATATGTCATCCACCTCTAGTGAGAGTGTTTGACCATCCAAGTTGAAGTTATGCGCGTCTACGTCCCAGTAATCAATCAATCGACGGAGCAGTTGGTTTTGGGCCCTTAAACCCCCAACGCTCCAGAATTTGTAGAGACTACACGCTTGTAGTGCTTGTTGCGCGGGAAAATCTTAGCGAACATTCTCGTCCACAACATCATGTTCCCTTTCCCTCCACTCTAGAACCATCCTGGAGGCAAAACAAAAGTTTTTTTAGCTTTTATCATTTACAAAAACCATCTTCACGGCCGTACCCGCAAGAAAATGAGCAGACAGGGGCGTCTACCCGCCGTCAATGCAAGCGTTCACCACATCTAGTAGGCCCTACCCACGACCCACAAAGTTGTAGCCCGCGTATAGCGCTGTGGATAAGTAAGGCTAGGATAATAAAAAATGTGGACCACTAAAAATTGAAAAAAAAGCTATGAAATGAAAGCAGAGGATGAGATGACTAATCTGCTCCAGACGGCTCATGAAATGGATGCCCGCAGCTTCCGGAATCAACAACTGAAATATGAGGTGAAAACTAACCAAAAACTCCTATTTGGGTAAAATGTGAAAATGGAATAGTAATTGTAATTTTTTATTACTATTTATAGTTTTAAAACCCACTTTCCTATATTTTTTACCGTTTTAAGCTGTTTTGGACCAATCCGTCGTCCTGGAGTACCATTTTGAACAGTTTTTTCAGACGAGAATTATTTTTTTACCATTTCGCGCCTATGGTAGGTATATTTCACACCCATCATATAGGTTAGATGTCGTTTTCACCTGCATTATGCATTTGTCATTAACCCTAGGCGCGACCCTGCTTTTTAACCGACACAGAGCATTCACATTGTTATAGAAGTGTTGTTATTTGGCAGTAGGGCTTGTCCAAACATGGGTGCCCTAGTTAGAGCCTTTGTATTCCTTTTGGCACCCATGCCGTTGTCTCTCCTTAGGATCGGGAGTACTTCGTAGTTACGCCATGACTTTGCGATGAAGATTCATACTCTACTTTGTCTTATGGTGGCCATATCCCATAAGGACTCCCCCATTTTTTTATCGATTTGTGATTGCATTGCATCATCCTACTTGCCGCTTGAGCCTTGTGTCGGCTCTTGCTTACTCAATCATTAGCCATGTGCCTGAGCGCTTTCCCTTGCGATCCAAGCAGAACTTTCATGTGCCTTTCGCAATTTGATGACCCTTTACCGTGAGAGAACACCCCCCTCGAGTGTCCACACCTTCACATGCTTCCTTGCATTGATCATAGGTATGTTCCACTGCTTGGGACTAGTTTGCTCGCTATTTGACACTTGTTTCCTCACTTGTTGTACTATAAGAAATTTATTCCTTTTCAAGATTTTCCAAATATGAAAAAGACCAACAAAATCAAATATTCCAAAAATCTGGATGGGAAAATCTTTACTTCCTTTTTTTTGGCAGTTGTTGTGTCGCCTTTGAACAGAGCATTCATTCCACTCCATCCATTATGAGTCGGGACTATAGTAGGACCTTAGGAGATGTACTCGTTTCTCAGATTTTACTCCACCTATTGGTTAAGCTTCCATTCAGTATGGAACCCTTTGTTGATGCCTCTTGCATCACATAGTGTTATTACTTGAGTCTATGTTGCCTGAGTCTATCCATCTGCTCATGCTCTTATTCAAAGGAAGTCTTGAAACCAGAGTTGGCCACTCCTAAGATCTCTTGACTATTGCATGTCGGCCATCCTTATTGAGTCAGTCCATTTGTCCGAGTTCTTCCAAATCTTGTAGCGTAGCTATTACCTCGTGCTGGTTGATGGGGGATGCCTTAATTCCCTCCTTCCAGCAAGTTTCATTTCGTGGAGTTCAACTCATTTATTCCAGAATTGAGACTTAGAGTCCGTTTAGTACCTTGAGGCTTGCAGTCATTAGTGGTAGGTTCTCTCTCCATCGACAGTTTTGGGAATACATCAATGTCCCCTGATCGATGGATTCGTCTTAGTGTTCGACTTCAACACATCTATTCACACTTTGATGATTGTACTATGTGCCTTGATGCCCATTTTGATTATTGGTGGGTTATCTCGCGTATTTTAACGGTATACATCATTGACCGGTAATCAGACGATGTCAAATCAAGTTTGACTTCAACACCTTTATTCACTTAATGGGACTTGCACCGCAGATTATTCGTGTAGAAGACCCTAGATGTTAGTAGAATTCAGTATGTTGCTCATGATCGTGATTGTACTTATGAGATATCATTTCTCATACATCAACAGTTTGTACCTCCAGTATTGCACCAGTTGCTTCCTTTCCAGCAGGAGACCATATCTTACTATATGGGTCATGGCTATGACCACCTATGACATGTATTCACTATGTACTTCCTATCATGGCCATTGTATCAGATTGTTGTATTGTACCGACATGTATTCAGAGATATTATTGTATTATGATGAGTGGGATACTCTCTCCATTTGTGTCTCCATCACTCCACTTCTGAGATTTATAATGTATTTCGGCCATCGTAGTACCTTCTATGACCTCACACATTAGGGGGCATCTATTACAGTGTATTTTTTCACCTTGTGAGCATCAACATTGATTGGCCTTCAGTACTCATTTTATAGACTCAGATCCATTATTTTCCCTTCAGGAACCAAGTTTCCCTATTTTTATTCTTGTACTCTTGTTGTTCCATTATAGCCAGCGTACACGCAGGCTGCACCTAATTAGCCCGCGTACATCGAGTTACATGGTAAAAACAATAGAAAAATTATTGTTTACTCCCAAAAAGCGGTCTTAGGGTGAACTTTGGCCCGCCATATACCCCGAAATGACTCGATTCGACCTTTCACTTACCTTTGGAAGGTTATATATTGAGCTCTTATGGTGTATGGAAGTGAGGAGAAAGGGAGAGCAACATAGCTCTAGTGGATTTTTGCCGTGACTTGAGTCTACACTCATTGATCCTTGTTGTTGTGAACTCCTTATGTTCACCTACCAAACTCCTTTCATAGTTTGAGTTTTCCATTGCATGGGGGATTGAAGTGGTGGAGGCACAAGTGGAGAGACCTATTTCTTGGTTCATATTCGTTGCCGGCAAGAGGTCGTAGCATGTACTTCTTGTTATTAATTAATAGAAATACTCATTTTCTCGTCCAATTGATGTTGTGAATGTTGTTTAAATTACATTGGGTTACGTTTGCTTATAATATCATGGATCATGTTATTGAATATGCTAATATATTTCACATATTATATGCACTTGCTTGTATTTGTTATTGAGACTAATCTGCAGGTTCAAGTGTAGAGATTGAAAGCTCAACGGGATCTACTTCGAACATTTGGTTGAAGGTTAGTTTTATTCTCCATATCTTAGCATTTCATTATAATAGCATTGCATTGGGAATTGAGTTATTTCCTGGTAGTCATCTGTCTGTTGTGGTATTCCCCGAGCCATAGGAAGTTTTTCTCCGTAACAAATTGTGACCATACCTTTGCATCATATCTTCCCCCTCGTGAGGTATAGCTATGGTGGCCTATTCTTCCACCAACTTCTCTAGTTCACACCCAACTGGTGTGTGCTAATCTTCTACTTCACTATGGAGCTCAAGTGGTGAATGGAAATATGATTTATGTTCTTCTTTTGGATCTAATCCAAAATGTGTTTCACCACCATCAACAAAGTCAATCTCCTTCGCAGTGATCTGAAATCACCAACAAAGAAGATGGAAGTGAATTCACCTCCCACACTGCCAACAACCTTATGATGGGCTACTGGGTCTTCAGCTCCACATGGTGCCTCTTCATATTCTTCTTGAATTATATTGGTGCAAGCATACTCTTCCTCCTTGGAGTCCACAGTAAGACTCGCAGTCTCACATATGCCACTTGTGGTTCGTTCTGCTTCACTTCTTCATTAGATTTGAGTGAATCTATGCATAGGGCTTCACTCTTGTCTTCAAGCACTTCTGCTTCCATGCTTTCCTAGTTTAGGAAAATTGATGCTTCTTCATTCTTGGTTGCATTAGGATCAAGTCTTTTGGATGCTCTGATTGAAGAAGAACCAAATAATCTCATAAAACTCCCATAAAGGGTTGTTTTTGGTGTAGCTTTTCATCTTGTCTTCTTGTCTTCTTCTTTGCTCTGAGTAGTCAAGCAACCTGGTTCCTTCATTGATATTCTAATGTTCTTGAGTGAATACTCATCTAAATTATTAGGCTCAAATCCAAACCTACAATAAAAATAAGCTTTGAAAGGAATGGCTTGACAAAACTCTTCCCCCAAGCCAAGATACTCTTGGTAATTGTGGGGCAAGTTTTCACATACTTCTATCACCTTTGCCAAATATTTCTCAACCATTGGAGGATAAGACCTTATGCCTTCTCTGTATATGTTTGGTCACAAAAGTAACCATATTCATCTCTTGACACATGAAAACCTATATATACATATATCACCTCTTCTTCTTCATATTGCTCAAGGTCTTCTTCACCCATTGGTATGAGCCTCATAGCTGCAAACTTGAAGATGTGATCTACAATACCTCTTCACTGAGAGTTTAGGGAGCTTGGTCTTTCTACTCACAGGTGCATAGTACCATGATCTGATACCACTATAATGTACCATAACTGGTCAAAGACACATTAACTCAATGATTGCAAAATTAAACACACAATATATTACTAGGAATCAAAACTAGTTAGTGTGACAAGGATTCAAGAAGAAAATTTCAAACCACTTCAGAATCTTCCTAAATTCTCCCTAGATATATGTTATTACCTTTTGAGGATGTGGATTAGATGGACAACAGGCCAATACCTTGACAATGGCACTTTTTGGGTGCTTCACGCCTAGGAATATTTCCTTCGCAAAACCAAGGCTATCAATACACATTCCCTGAGGACTTCTGTGGAAACCCAAGGATTATGGTGCTCACTGAAGGTAATCAGACCTTGGGTAGACTAAATGGATTATCCCCCAACCAACTACATCAATCATACCGAGTTTTGGAAGCAATCTAAAAAGGTTTGGATGCTAAACTAGCAAGTGTGCTGCCTAGGATTGATTAACTAGTCTTCATCTATACTTTTCCAAACACCTCCATAGGCTCACGAATTTCATATTTCAGGTTTTGGTTGGATTTATAGGAGTATTATGGACCTAAAAAAACTCACAGAACAATAATTCGATCTACAGATACCACTACACTGCATTTTATAGAAAACTGGTCAAAATAAACACTATATCTAGCATAGGTGCAATAATTGACTCAATTTCATTTAAAAGGAAAATTGTAGAACTGTAATATATATCAGAAAATGATCATCAAAGAATTTTAATCACATTACAGAGCCTTAGATAGATTAATAATTCCCATAGGGTCACCAACAACCTCTAGGAAAGAAGAAGCGACAATTACTATAGAGAATGCTCCAATGGATGGTATTGTTGCATCGGAAGAAGAATATTTGGATGGTACTAGAATCAGATCTGCAATTGACATCAGAGAAAGGGGTTGTCACTTCACTCCACAATAAATAACTCGAATCCACGAGTAGAATAGAGATTCAATAGGGGCACATCTCCCAGCTGTGACTAGGGGCACATCTCCCTAAGTGCTGAGAAGCTCAAATCTCTCAAGCAAAACATTAAACTGTCAAAATATGTGAGAGTGGTGTGTTCCTCTTAATTTACAGGATGAGATGACATCTAGGTTTATTGAATGTGGTCACCCTCATCATGAATGCGCCCTCTTTGACTGCTTTTAGTATCTATTGTAATTTCCTGTTTTATTCCTACTTTGTTTCCTTTCTGCTTTAGATTGCTTTTCTGCTTTTGGAAACATCCTTTTTTCCTGTATTTTCTATGTTTTTCCTGTGATTTTTCCCTCTTTTTTGCTTCTTCCAGCTTTATGGACTTTCCTTCCTTTTTTTCCAGCTTTCTGTTTTTATGAGTTTGTTGCTTTTGTGTTGCTTTCTATCATTTTGTGGCTTTATGGATTTTTCTTTATTTTTCTTCTAGTTGCCATTTCATATGACAACTCATTGGGTCCACAAGACCTCATGTGCCCTCCTTAGCCACCTAGCACATCCACTAATTACCAAAAATATTTAGAATTTAACATAACATACTAATCCGAAGTCTAAAAATTAATTAATTGGGTAGCTAATGCATCAAAATTGACCCCTTCAGATGTTAGGATTTGGCCAAAACTTTAGGGGTTGGTTAAGTGGAAGAATATTCAAGGAGTCCTCATGGAGGGGAAATTACATTTTTCCAAAATTGTGGAGAGGGTTTTGGACCCATATCTCCAATTTCTTGTGTTATCTTTTAAGCAGAAGAGAACGACATTACGATGGCTTGGCCACTAGTTTGATAATGTAAAAACTATTAAGTTTATACACGAGATGGAACCTATAGATTCATAGTTGCTTGTAAGGGTTTATCAGTCTTTTTAATATATATATATATTTTGGAAAGAAAATTCCATTGTCCAGTCTTATATGGTTGCTTGTAATAATGTATTTCATTGTTTTAAATTTACTGTAGAATATGTTGGTCGTCGACCTTTCCTTTACACTTAATAAATGTGTTTTCACTTGGGAAAACAAGTCAAGTCAATCACTCAAACCAAAAATGATCTCAAAACCTTGAGATGGGTCAAAATGACTGTAGGATGCATGATTCATGGCCCTCCCAGCCATGAGGGGGAATATTTTTTCAAAAATAGAACCCATTTTGATTAAAAATGTAAGCAAAACACTAGTTTTGACTCAAGGGGCCAAACATGAACCTAAATCTCAAAAGACCCAAAAACCAATACAAACAAGCCAAACAAAACACTGCTGGACAAAAGTGTCTCTGCCTGAAGGTATAGTGTAGAGGAGTCTGCACACAAACCAAACTCAAAACAAAAATGGAGAAAGGGTGCCTATATGGAAAAAATGGCAGATCGGCGCACTTTGTGCTTGTACACAGTGCGACGTTGCAGTCCACCAATGCAGGAAGTGCAACGGCGTCACAATATACCAATGGAAGGGATATGATGACAAACTAACATGCAAAGAACTGAGATTAAAAACAACATAGTGTCGCTCTGGGTACACTTACTAGGTGCGACAGGCGAGATCTAAGTTAAAAAATGAACCAATTCTCCAAATAATGAGCATAAAAAGGTCTGCAAATGAGAAGTACAAACTCAAAGGAAGGAAATCAGACTCTTCAAAGTGAATATATTACGGTGAAAGGGCTTAAGAAGCAAATAGCCAAAGAGATTTCTTGGAAAAGCAATCAACTGAAACTGACATTTAGATTGAAAACAACAATGTTCTTCCCCAGCGGAGTCACCAAATTTGTTAACGGACAATCTACCAAAGACGGATCTAAGGCATGATCTCCCTAGCTTAATGCAAGTCTAGAACAAATCAAACAGAATATAGATCTACTTTCCTAGATCAATAGAAGTGCAAACTAGTGGATAGATAGCTTACCTTAGATTTGCAGATCCCTTTTCTCTTTGTTGATCCAATGCTCCAGCATCATCAGATCTCCAGCTGCAAGACCCTGTTGAACATATAGATACTAACAAAAAGTGAAAGCATACATTTCATATGATTGATCTAAGTTAACAGTTAAGGAAGAAAACTCTAAACATCATCATCAACAAGACAATAGTTTATGGAAAGAGATTATATTAACTGTATAAAAGTGGGAATTACATAGAAAGGATGAAGCTACAACCAAAGACTCAACGTCGCATCTTCCATCCAACATGTCCAAGCCAAATGTCTAATATGGTACAAGCTTCCCAATCACCAGTATGAATTCTATCAGCATAAGGATACCATAGACCTTCCCCCTCTCTCATGGAGAGAGTGGGTGTTTATATAGGGCTAAAGAGATAGGGTAGGTTGAGGATTAGGGGGAGATGGTTAAGGGATCTTCCCATAAGGATAGGAACCAAATGCCAGCTCCCCTAAAGGATAGGGATAGGGCTCCACATCACTCATCTTCAAGAATGGGCTCGAAGATACTCTTTTATCCAAATAACTGACATCATTGCAGGTTGCATTAGGACAACCTGCGACGTCACATGTTGCACAAGGGAAGACTACGACGACCTTGAAAAGTAGGTCAATTAAGTCCTCCAGTCATGGGAAACTTCAGGGATGGTTTTTTACTCTAAAATGGTTTTAGGTATAATAGCAAAGAGTTTACACAATGGTCAAGATGACGACATTATCACAACGGTCATGAAGACAACACTTGGTCATAATGATGATACTTGCAATGGTCATGGTGACGACACTAGGTCATGATGACGACACTTGCAACACTTGTGACACTTGCGACACTTGCACAAGGGTGACGACATTTTGGTGTAACATCCCCTACACTCTATAAGAATCAGTTGTTTACTCTTTCATCAATTGTAATGCATGACATCCATTGATATCATGCCCAACCAATCTACAAAAATTGAAAAAGAGGTATTAGTTGTGGTTTGATACTTCTATAACATTGGACATCGGGGAGGCGCATGACCCAATTTCTTACATATTTCACACCATTCCTCCTCAGGTCCTATGGGGAATGGATTTGAGGAACCAATATCTACATAATTTCTCATCACGGGACACTCATTTCAGTGGTGTCCTTCTGCATGGAAAAGCGTACACCAAAACTTTGTGTGCACTACTTTCCCTTTTGTTATTTCCTGCAGCTACGTTGTCAATCTAGCAAGTTGAGATTGTACCTATTACATACATGTTGAATATTCTCTACCTATTGTAGACTCCAACTACATCACAATATCTAACACAATAGACAACCTGGGAACCTTTTGTTATGTTAGCAAAACCCATATATGTGACAACAATCTTGCAATAAACCACTCTCGATGTTGCACCTCCTGAATCTCAAACGAAAACATGTCTAAAAATATTTTAAATCTTTTATAATAGTCCCAGAATATTTCTCCAAGATGCTATTTTATCTCCTTTATCTTTGTTATGCACTAAGACTTTGATTTAGGTTTCTAAAACTCTTTCAACATTGCCTACTTAATTTCTTCCAATGATCAAACAACTCCTTGCACCATTGTAATCTTATACTTCATATACAAAGTTAGCACACGATCTCTCAATGGAATTTCCATCTGCTCTATCTTTTATTTCTCTTCAATTACTTGCTTCCCATCCCACACTGCATCACAAGTGAACTAGTGTTGTTATGCATCATCCCTTCCAATCCCATGAAAGACCGAAAGTCTCAAAATCAAATCGGTCGTAACTCCTTCCATGTTCAACCTTCTTACCACTCTTCCAATTCTACTATGATTTCCTACTCCTTATAATCTCAGTTGTAGAATATTCCTAACTTCTACTTCCACTGAACTTTCTTCTTCTCTTTGAAAAACATGTAGGGTGGCTAGTTCAAGAGGGGGGTTATACAACTTCATTGTGCCGTACTCTTCTCTATTGGATCTGGATGAGTTCTCAAGTATCAACTTATTAAATACTTCTATCATTCCCAAAATATCCTCATCATCTATTGATTTTGATACAAAAGGACTCTCCACAATCTCAATGCAATAAGATTCTCTATCACTTTCATCTGGTTCCTCTACCTCAAATCCTCTCCACTAGGTTTCAACATCACCTACCTTCTCTTCTTCCACATATTCCTCTAATGTTCCCTCTTCTACATTGTGCCTCTTCACTGGCCTATATCCTTCTTCCTCCATTACTTCTATGCCTTCCTTTGGCACTCTACACTCTTCATCATGCCCCTCTACAATGTCCCTTTTCCAATTTGCTACTAAAACCCCTTTTTCAATATTCTCTCGATTACTCCCTATATTATCCATCCTAACTTTCCATATAGATTCCTTAGCACATTCCTTTTCTCAGATATTTCTTCCCTTCTTCTTCTTTGTTCATCTGGGTCCATCTCTACTTTCTTTCTTCTTCCCTACTTCATGGCTCTTCCCCTATTCTATCTCTCACATCCCCCAATGCAAGGGGTTTTACTCTTCCATGCTATTTGGTTCCATGTAGATATTCCTCTTTTCAACAAACAACATTTTTTATCCAGGTGGGTATCTCTCCTAACAATATCTTCCTAGGTTTTGTCTCAAATTTATCCTTCACGCAATCAAAGGCTTCGTTATTCTCAATAGAAAAATCTACTATATGACCTTCTTTAATTCCGTTGAACCAAAATATATAACCCTCGTCCACTTGTTATCTAAACTCTTCAACCTTTATTTAGTTTCTTGATCCCATACAATCACTCAACTCCTCCACGCCACATTAATTTCTACTTGTCCTTTTACCCATTCATACAATAAATAGAGAAATTCGGCAAAGAAAATTTTATATGCATTTGAATATACTACCTTTGTAGCAATCGTTGAGGATAAATGTTTAGGTTTTGAGTCTCTTGAGAAAATTCCTCTTCCTTGTCGGTCAATCAGTTCTGCAATTCCTCCCTCATAGGTTTCCAACTCATACTTATTAAAACCCTAACCTTTTCAAATCTCGACAATGGAACCAATTGTTGGCATATAACTCAAAACCTAGCTTCTAAATCCATAACCAACAATACCCCTATGAGAATCAAAATTTTCAATACCCAATAGGGTAAGGTCTCGCCCAAGACTCTCACAAGGATTACTGAGACTAAAATAGGGCTAGTATTGAGTAAGTATTCCACAACAGTACATTCTCCATAGTTTACAGATACTCAATACAGTAACAAACAATATTAGAGTAATGATGTAAGGACCTCAAAAGATATAACATACTATAGCCCTAATAAAAAGAGAAAATAAAATTAAGAGCATATTATGTTTAAATGTTTATCATCAATAACAATAACATATGACTAGTAGAAAATGAAAAAACAACTATGACAAGAATCTCCACTTACCCAATGGATGACCAGCTTAACCATTTGCAATAGAACTTTCTCTCCCAACACACCACTATGTCCACAACAATAGTTGGTGGGACAACTCTCCACCCAACCAACCTCGGACCAAAGGTTGAGGTCCCAGAAGCCTCAACAATTAACTCTATGCCAGACCAAGTATGCCTTAACTATATTCTTCATTTCCTCATGAATATGAGTTCTCCTCTTTTACACCTTATCCCTCTTAACAGATACCCATATGCAATCCAAAAATCACAAAACAACAAAAAACAAACCCCAACATAAATCAGCAAGACTCCCGAGAGACCCCTCCCTCTTAGTCTTGCCCCCTTTTATTATTTCATTTCCAAATTTTGTTCAATTCTTATTTTTATTTGTTTGCAATGCACATTTTTCCTCTTTTTAATTATTTTATATATTTTGCTTGACATTACTATTATTACATATGCCATTATACTAAACTCTAATGTTGGGTCGTTACATACTCCCTCCTTTTAGGAAACTTCATCCCAAAGTTATAACCTCATAGCAATAAATAAAAAGACTTATTTAATCATTCAAGTAGATATTAGCTAATATAGAGAGCTAGTACTACTATGAATATGAGAGATTTATACGTGTGGCCATCACATAGAAATCTCACACCTGCACTAATACAATCATGGCGCCCTCAGTTACAACATTCTCTTAATTAATTCCCGATTTGTCTAATATGCAGTCCATCAAACAATTATGCATCACACGTTCAAGAATTAAACAAGTCAATACATAAAAATAATAGTACACATTTGTGAAACTTCCTCCTTCATTACTCACCCTCTCCTTGCGAATCATACCATCCACCGCCTCCATAATCCTCCATGCCAACTCTAGATGGTCCCGCTCACCATGGCATAGTCCCTCTACTATAACTTGTCCATGAATCATACAGTAGGCATCAAACGTTATTTGGGAAGTTATCATGGCATAGACACCCTCCCAACTTCTAGTAAATGTGTGGTCTCATCGACATTTAACCGAAATTTGGGTCTCATCGGTATTAATCGACATATGGTTACTAGTACCTTGATTCTAATATTAGGATCATTATACACCAGGAATCTCGAAAGGTTGGCCTATGCTCCCTCATTATGCACCCTTAAGGAACTATCCCCAAGAATCAGAAGTCCTTCTCCATATGTCTCCCCCCCACCTTGGTTAAGATACCTCTAGCCATGGAATTCTAGTAGAATAGTTAAGAACTACTAGCATAGAGTTAATTATTGAGTTTTGTACCCCTTCCCATAAGGTGTTTTGTACTATCCATTCTCATTCGTGGTTATAGCCCCCCACGAAATTCCAAAATGATTAGCCTCACAAGGCTCTTTGAGTGGATTACTTGGAACAACTTCCACTCGCCACAATGAACAACGATTAGTATCTATTTCCTCAAGATAATAAGATATCACAAAATCAATTATGAATCATATGTGCTAACAAAGAATGCCTTGTCACAAGTAAATATTTCATTACAATGCATCATAAACCATCATCATGGTAAAATATGCCCATTTTAATTAAACATTTACCGAATCCTAGATGCCATTCATGATACCATCATGAAATCATAAGAATATTACTAATACATTATAAAAAGCCATCATGATTCAACATTTTTAAAATAAGGTTCCATTCTAAATAATCAACATGAGGTAACAACATATATAATTCAATGACATATCATAATCTATGTATTCTTGGGCATCGAGTACTGTGAAGAAGCAATAAAATACCAACATGAAATGATAACATGTCGTATACCACGTGTCTTCTACCTCTAGATACCATGACAAAGTTATAAAATACCATACTAAATATTAACATGAAATAACATCATATCATGTGCCACATGTCATCTATATCTATAATCTAGATACCATAATAAAGCTATAAAATACCAAACTAAGTATCAACATGAATGACATCATATCATGTACCACATGTTCTCTATCTCTGCATACCATAATAAATCTATAAAATACCATCATATCATGTACCACATGTCCTCTATCTCTAGACTCTCATGATAAAGCTATAAAATGCCAAACTGAATATCAACATGAAATAACATCATATCATGTATCATGTGTCCTTTATCTCTAGATATAATGATAATGCTATAAAATATCATATTGAGTATCAACGTGAAATAATAAGAATCAAATGTGGTGTCAAGAGCACAAGTCTACAAAAAAGATAAGGAAATGCATGACGCATAGAGTGTGCATCCTCACAAGTACATGACTTTGGGCTATACTAGTCCCATTTGACTTTAACCCAATCCAAGATGTGACTACGAAGCTGTCGATTTCTATGGTCCAATATGCAACATGGCTCGACGGGGTCGAACCTTCCTTGGAGAGTTGTAATCCATCCAAATTTAAAATGTGAGAGGGTTCGGGAATGTAGTGTCTCGACACATAAATATGAATAAAATTATGCATCTTTCGTAAGTGGGATGGCAGCTCAAGCCAATAAGAAACTAGCCCAATCTGTTCTAGGATCCTAAATGGTCCAACGAATCTTAATGCTAGTTTGGTTCCCTTACCAAATTGAAAGGGGATCTTCATAGGCCTCACTTTGACTAACACCATGCTTCCCTCCTCATAGATTCTGTCGATATGCTTGGCATCTGCATAACTTTTCTGACTATCATAGGGTTCCTTAAGTATTTGTTTAATCATGACCATCTGCTCCTCCATCTCCTGAAGTAGCTTGGGCCCTAACATGACTCGATCCTCTTGACAATCCCAACTAAGATGAGTTCTACAAGGATTTCCATACAATACTTCATACAGGGCGGCACCAAGGAATCTATGGTAGTTTTTATTGTAAGAAAAATATACCAATGGGAGATACCTCTCCCATTGACTCTGTTGGTCCATGACATACATTCTTAACATATCCTCCATTACTTGGTTAACTCTTTATGTCTGACCATCAGTTTTTGGATGATATACCATATTGAAATTCAATTGGGTGCCCAAGGAATCTTGGAGTCTTTTCCATAACAAAGAGGTGAATCAAGAATCTCTATCTAAAATAATTTTATGAGGGACTCCATGTGGATGGATTATTTCTCAGAGAAACACTTGGGCAATAACAGGTGCATTAAAGGTACTTTTTACTGGAATGAAATGTCCACTCTTAGTCAGTGTGTCCACAACAACCAGAATACAATCGTGCCTCTGTGGGGTGGGAGGGGGGGGGGGGGAGAAGTCCATGGATATCACTTCCCATTTAGTTTATTGTATCTCATGCAGCTGAAGAAATATTGCTAGATGATGATGTTCGTCCTTAACTTGCTGACACTCCAAACAATGGGCTACATATTGTACTATGTCCCTCTTCATTCCAGGACAAAAGAATTCCCTTTTTAACTTTTCATACATCTTTTTAACTCTTGTGTGAGATAAATATGGTGCGTAATGGTCTTCATCCATTACCAACCTTTGAATTCCACAAGTGGTCGACACATACATCCTTTTTCCGAATCTAATAAGTCCATCATCTCCCAATGAGTATCCTTCAAACTTTGACGAGGTTGAATTCCCTTTAGCCTAGGTAGTTTGAATCTGAAGGTACGATGGGTCCCCTACCAAATGGATTTTAATCTTATACCTGAGATCATTTTTGTTGGACACTATCACACCTATATGAGATCTTCTACTTAGCGCATCTGCTACCATGTTCTCCTACCCCTTAATAAAAGAGATTCTACAGTCATACTCACTAAACAATTCACTCCAACATCATTGGCATGCATTAAGATCCTTTTGGGTGAATATGTACTCAAGGATTCGATGTTTTGTTTTCAACTAGAAATGGCGTCCTACTAATTGATGCCTCCATATCTTTCGGGCCATGACAACTGCTACCAATTCTAGATCATGAGTAGTGTAATTGGCTTCATGATTTTTGAGCTTGTGAGAGACATAGTAAATGACTCCTTCATCTTGCATTAATATTGCACCTAAACCCTCTCTTGATGCATCTATACAAACCACAATATTCTTATCCATGTTTGGCACTTTAAGGATTGGAGCACTGGTCAGTCATCTTTTAAACTCATTAAAGGCTTCTTCACGTTTATTTGTCCATTCAAACTTGACCCCCTTTCTCTGTAATGTCATGATAGGTTCGACAATTTGAGAGAATCCTTCTATGAGCCTCCTGTAATAGTTGGCCAACCCCATAAAGTTACAAACTTCCTTGGCATTCCTAGGGGTCAACCAACTTAATATAGCTTCAATATTTCTTGGGTCTACTAAGATTCCTTCACCACTGATTACATGCCCCAAATATTGGATCTCTTTCTGAAAGAAGGAGCATTTGGACAATTTACTATATAATTTTTGTTCTCTAAATCATTGAAGCACTATCCTCAAGTGCTCTTGGTGCTCTTGTTCATTACGAGAGTGTATGAGGATGTCATCAAGGAACACTTATACAAAGCGATTTAGATACTTCTAAAACACATTGTTCATTAGTTTCATGGATGCGGTTGGTGCATTCGACCTTCCAAAGGGTACCACCACAAGTTCATAATGGTCGAACATAGTTTGAAATGCGGTTTTTGGAATGTCTTCTTCCTTAATCCTTAGTTGATGGTATCCCAATCGAAGGTCAATCTTAGAGAATCAAACAAATCATCAATGCGAGGCATGGGATAACAATTCCTAATGGTTTCTTTATTCAAATATCGATAATCAATGCATAGACTGAGGGTATAGTCCTTCTTCTTGATGAATATTGCAAGTTCCCCCTAGGGTGAAACACGAGGTCGAATCAATCCTTAGTCAATGAGTTCCTTAAGTTGAATACTCAATTCATTGAGTTTTGACACCATCATTCGATAGGGGGTCTTGTATATTGGCTATGTACCCAGTTTTAGGAAAATGGTGAAGTCAAACTCTCATATAGGGGGCATTCTTAGTAATTTAGGGGGAAATACATATGCGAACTCAGAGTGGATTGGGTGAGATTCCATGTTTGTTTTAAGGATATCGCTCACAAATTCCACAACATAGATTCCGCACCCCTTCCTCATGCATTTCTTTACCTTGGCCATCGCAATGAAAAGTAAAGAAACATCTCATTTAAGCCCTTTGATTACTATTGGTTTTCCAAGGTCATCGATACAAAAGACTTTCTTCTCATAGTAGTCCACTAAATCTCAATGAGATTCCAGCCAATCCATTCCCACTATTAAGTAATATGCCCCTGGAGTAGTGTTATACAAACTCATCTTAGTACAAACATTCCATATTGTAATGATACAATTCTTTACCAATAGTCCTACTAGTTGCTTTCATCCTAAGGACATCTCTACCTGGTCCAAATTGCTTTGAGCTCGAGTTGTCAATACACATTTTTTTAATGCATGGGGGGGGTAAAGCTATATGTAGCTCATAGATCTATTAGAATGGTCAGTAGAACATTTTTTATCATACCCGAAGACTCCATAACTGTGTCTTGGTGCTCTGCTTGATGATGGTTAACTACATCATGGATTCAATGTTGAACTTGCAGATGACCTCCTCGTGTCCCTGCCCTTTTGTAACCTGCTTTTACATGCCTCTCTAGGAAGTCCCATTTGTAGTGGAGAACTTGACATTCATAACATTCAATCCATATTGTGGTTGCTGCAATTGAGAGTCTCTGGCCACCACAACCTATGCCTTGGATACCACCTTGAATTTCATGATGTTCAAATCTTGTTCCCTTGGTATGAGGGATTGCAAAAGGAGTGGTAGGAGGAGGAGACAACATACTGGCCACCCTAACTACCTTGGTATGACCTCCCCGATATCCAACCCTCCTACCTTTGACCTACTTGGCACTAGAAGGTATGAAACTTCCCTTGGATTCTTATGCATGAAGTTGTACCAAGGCTTTCTTTCCCATATCAATCTTCTTCTTGACCTTCCTAGCTACATTCGAGCTATGCACCATGATAGTGGTCTTGCATATGGATACCTCCATACGAATGTCCGAGTCCAACCCATGAAGGAATCTATCTACCTTTCTACCATCATCTGCCATGTAGTCAATATGATGCACTAGAGAGTAAAATTCTACTTCATATTCCTCTATGGATCTTTCCCTTTGTTGTACCACATGGAAAACTGCTTTTTGCTAGTGTTTATATTCATCTAACAAATAACGGGTTTTAAATGTTTCTTCTAATATCTCCCAAGTCGACTGTGAAGGTCCAATGTGAAGCTTACTTTCCTCATTCACCCACCATAACAATGCCTCCCTTTTTAGAAGGCTCATAGATACTTGCGCCTTGTCATTAGTAGTGTAGTCCTTAAAGCTAAGGGCTTGCTTAACTCTAACTAATAAGGACTCTTATGCTTGTCCTTCCTAAGTACCTATAAATTTTGTCAAATTGGATATATGAACTTCCTTCATGATATCTAGCGGCACTTTTGCTTCTCTAGAGGAGGAGGTTTGACCATGGTCTTGTTTCTTTTTCTATTCAAATTCGCTACCGTGAATTAGATCAGAGTTTTGGCACATATTTTGATTCTGACTTTTCACTGCCATCCATTCACTAAACATACCAGATACTTCATCTAGGGAGCGTAAAATAGCTTGCTTGACTAATGTGTCGACCTCAGGAGCTGGCGACATCTATCTACAATGTTTTGGGGCCATGAGTCACTGCAATTTATAGTAAATGAAGAGTTCAGAGCTTGCTCATCACAGTTTAAGTAAGGTTAAAAGACATTGTTTATCAATCCACGCTTTGTTAGTTTTGATTCATCATTTCTCCTGACCAAACAAGGTTTAATTTTGATTATTCATTCATCATTGTTTATCAGTCTACTTCTGAATGTTTGAGAAGTAATGGATTGATGTTACAAGAGATTCTCCAATAGCATACAACAGGTTGGGCTCTTTCTGCACACACTGGTAAGCACTGTAAGGGTTGGATTTCCCGAGGGAACTGTGGAGAAGTAAAGGGAAATTTTGTCCTCATGTTGTGTGAGGCAGTAGAAAAGAGTGCCATGGCAGGTATGGCTAAGTGAGATCCCTATAAATGCTCAAAGGTAGGAAGTTTGGCTAAGCATGAAAGAAAATGGGTTGTGGGCTAAGAGAGATAAGCCTATAGGTGTTTCTTTCACCTTGTTGCCTTCATAGCCCGGCTTGGGATGGTATTTGCGGCCAATTCCTATGGTTGGATGGAAATCACACTTACACATCCAATTGCTTAAATATTCTTTGTTAAAATATCAGTATTCTCTTGTATATGAATGTGGAATGTTTTCATTTTTTTATGTGATGAATATGCTTGCTTATGCATGATATATGTGTGGATAGAGTTTTAATTCCATTTTGGTTTGCATTTATACATTTGTAGATATATTTATTATTTATGAATTTGTATTATGGCCCATGAGGTGAAATTTAAAAGTAATAAATTCGTAAATACCCCCTAGTGTGGTCAGATTGATTTATGGGGACGTGACAGAGTGATGTCAAATCTCTTGTTTACAACACCGGTGCTATATTGGTCAGAATCCACAGTACAGGAAAAAATCAGAGCTTGCATAGGAAGAGTTGGAAAAACACTTCAATGAAAATCCATGGTTTCAATTGTTAGTGGATATTTTAATAGAGCCATGTGTTAAATCTATGATCTACCAACATGAATGGTAGATCAATTGAGGAAATTTGGGAAGTTTTAAAAAATTGCAAATCTAGAAAGTCAGAAAATCCAGTTATGTTAAGTTACGAAGAAGTTCTAGAATGGAGGAAAGGCCACATGTAAAATTTCATGTGGCCACCTATGGAAGAATTAAAAATTTGACCTTTTTTATGAAATTTTGAAAAATTGAGATGGGCCCCACCCATGCCATGTGGACAAAAGTGTGGCGTGGAGAAACCATGTGGACAGGGGATATGGCGTGTACCAACCACGTCAAATGAATGCACAGGTGCCACGACCGAAACAAGGTCATCAGGAAAGGCTAATCAAACGATCTCAATGTAGCATTTCTGATGATGGTGCCAGAGTCTAATCCAATGAGTCATCTTATGAGTTGAAAAGGTTCTATCAAGATGAACTTATTGTAACATTCACAATGATGGTGCCAGAGTTTGGTTCGGTGAGTCTGAAAGGTTCTATCAGGACTAACTTAATGTAACATTCCTGATGATGGTCCTAGATTCCAATCCAATGAGACTAAGCTGATGGAAGCAACTCAATGGACAAGAGTCCAATATTGAACAATTTCCATCGGACTGGGGTGATCAGGGTTCAAAAATGCAAATTTAAGACTAAAGTCTGATCGAAGGTTTTCGACACGATCGAACATCAACCATCGGACAAAACCAATGAGGAAGATCATAAACTTTCAACATGAAACTAGCCAGACAATATGATCCCCATGTGATAGAAGGAGTCTGATACGATCAGTCGAAGGTAGTTTATTAGACATATCAGGAATAGGCAATATGGAATTAGTCTAACATGGAGTTTTTGATGTAATGGTTGTAATAATAATAAAAATGTTTGGAGCCCAAAAAGCATTTTGTCCATAACAAGAGTAGTTTAGCTCGGAATCCAATAATACCTGCAACATCCCGACACCATTGAGAAAAGCTACAAAATTGTCAGTGAGAGACATTGACCCGTTCTACTCTAATTTTACAAAAAAATTAAATTGGTTTTTAAATATCAGTACTAGGTGACCTGAAGGGGAGCCTGATGATGCCAAAATTGATACGATGCAGTCGTGATCCAGGAAAACAGATAAATCTAGTGGCTTATGGCCAATTTCCAAAAGGTGCGAAGCCTAGGTGCAAAAGAAGGAAAAAATCCACAATTCTGAGGCACTTTTTGGGGATTTTAGAAAACTTGGAGGTAATATGAAGACTAGAAAATTTTGTGAACTCGACATTTTACCTACTCATCAAAATGAACAGCTTTTGTTAGAGAATTTTTTTCTAGAAATGCTCTTTTTGGGAGAGAGCAATTTTTGGAAAATAAACCAAGTCTGGAAAGGATGCAAAAGTCAAAAGTAGTCAATTCCAAAAACTTATAGAAATTGATTGGAGCATTGTATAAGGGATCTTAAAGTTTTCCAGTAATCATTTTCATGAGTACTATCAACGCCCAATAGATAAATACTTTTTTTTCTCCCTATATTTTCTTCTATAGGTGGCTGAAGTTGGTCTTTGAAGCTAAATGTACATGTAGGAAAAGTGCAAAATTGAGCAAAATTGGCTATTTGATTGGTAATTTTTTGCCTAGAAATAAAAAATTGGCATAGTTATAGTCATTGGAAAGCTTATTAATAGGAGAAAAAATGTGTGTGATCATGGTCTTAAAGAGTTATTCAGATGTTTCTAAAAATTAAACAGAAAAGTGCATGTACCGTAATTTGACAAAAAATGCCAATATGGGTAGTTCCTAGAATGCATGAAAATTAATTTTATGATTTTATAAGAAAGAAATGAAGATAATCAATATTATTATATGAACATCTTTGCAGATAAAACATCATATTAGGGACAGTAAGGGTCAACATTCAATATATTGTAATTTGGAAATCATTGGTCTTGGTTGGTCCAAGAAAACTATCATCATGGATGATGCACAAGATTCTTATGCAACTAAAATAGATCTCATGGAAGAAAATATGCATGTTAAGAATGTAGAGGCATAATCTAATGGCCAAAGGATTCAATTAACTCCCCTAGATATTACAAAAACTATGAAAATCCCAAGACTGGAATCAAAAGTTGTAGAGCAGATAATTAGAGGTTGATCAAAGCTCAAGAAGAACAAAACTAGATGAATACAACCATGATCCAAAGCTTAGTAGGCATTCATAGGAATATTCGCCATGGGTAGCACTCAAGGAATGAGTAAAAGAGTGGGAGTAGCTCGATGAGACATTCTCACAAGAGGTCCAACAGCTCAAAAGGGTTTCTAGAGATGGGACATCTACTCTAGAATTATCTTCTAATGAGTGATCTACTTCTAATGACTCCACTAAATATTCAAGCCATCCTCATAGGAGTAAGATAAAAAGGAATTTCCAAAACAACCCACATGGGGAATTTTGGAAGGCCAAACCTCCCACTTTTGATGGTGAAGTAAATCTGGTCAAAACGTTGAGCCTTAACTTCTTAGGATGAGGAAGTATTTCCAAGTCCATGACTACTACGAGAATATGAAAACAATGATGGTTATATCTAATTTGAATGGAGGAGCATCTGTATGGTGGGAGCACCATAATGAAAGGAAGATTGTGTGGAAGCAATTCAAGAATTATTTCAAGCAAAAATACCTTTCCGATAGGTACTATGATGACAAAATTAAAAAGTTCCATGAGTTGAAATTGGAACAAATAACCATGGAGGAATATGCCAATAAATTCTTGTAGTTGTCGAAGTATGTAAAGTATATCAAAGAAGATAAGATCAAAATTTAGCATTTTTTAAGTGAATTACCCTAGTCATACAAGGAGAGAATTGAGTTTGAAAAACCTCAAACTCTACATGAAACCATAAGGAACAGCGAGTATTCTAATGATCAAAACAAAAGTAAGTCAAAATTCCATAAGGCTTGGAAAGACAACAAAAATGAGATGTTTAACCAAAGAAAGAGGGGATTCAAGCCTCCTCATTTCATAAATTACAAAATGCGGCCACCACAGGGTGTGACTAAGCTAGCTAAGATGATAGGAGACAAGCGAAGGGAGCCACTTCAATGTTAGGGACATGGAGAGGACCAATTTCTTATAAACTGTCCACATCGAAATGGGAGTGCCAAACATATTCACAACATCCAAGAGGCTTAAACCATAGGTCATGTAGCAAGGACTGACCTTAGAATATATGTTTCAGTAGAGGATCATCAAGGAGACCATGAATCAACTGTGATTGAGGTTGAAGGTAAGATTGTTAAGCAATTTATTTCTATTTTGATTAACCTTTGATCTACTCAGTTAAGCCACTCCTAAAATTGTTGAGATTTGTGTTTTTAAGAAAACAAATCATAATAAATCGTGGTTGGTCCAACTAGCCACCAGATCACTAGCATGTGATCCAGAGAAGAAGGCAGAGGGACCTTCAAGTTCAGAGGGAGCTTTAGCAGTTGGAGGACCGAGGTTGGAGACAAATCCTAGTGGAGGTGATGCATGCAGTACCTCCCTTACTAAGAGGGAGTATTAGCATTTTGTAGCTCGGAGGTACTCATGCATCCAAATCCTAGGTGAAGGAGTCTGAGATGATGAAGTCTCATAAATGTTATAAAGTGACTTTATTAATGTGCATCTATTAAAGCACTTTATGATGTGACTTTTTAATTTAAAAGTGAGACATACTTTATTGATGTTATAAAATGACTTTTAAGTTATAAAGTGAAGTTTGATTATATCTGGGGTATAAAGTGACTTTTCGAAAAGATTTATTTTTTATATTGTTCACTTAGGAGATTTAAGTAAACATGAGATTAAATCTCGACCTTAGATCTTGTGGCCAAGATCTAATCTCAACCATTGAAGATGAAGAGTAGTGGGAGTTACCCTAGTGAGAAGATAAAAGAGATTTGAGGCTTCATTCTTACTCATCCAAAAAGAGAGTTTTTGGTGAGGCACACATTCCAAGAGAAGTTGAAGAGTGGCTCAAATTCCAAGGTAAGGTGTTCTTATGTGTGGCTCAAATCCCGAGGATCAACTTGGAGAGAGAAGATCGACTTCCAAGAGTGAGGGCATTTAGTGAGCAACAAAGAAAAGAGATTCAACAACCACTAGAGTAGGCACAATTCCCAAGGTGTGGGCGCATTTCCCAAGGCATGTACAACCATTAATGAGCAAGTCGTACAACACAAACTAGTGGGGTCATATAACTAAGTTGGTGGACTCATAAAACAAGCAACAGGCACTGTTTTTTAGACAAGAGACAACACTTATTGTTGAAGTACCATATAGTTGAAGAGAGTTCATACTGTTGATGTGTTTGGGCACTGAAATCGAGGTGAACAGAGCTATATGAACACTGTTATGGGTCGTACTGTCTGCATGTTTTCCTAGGCAGGAGTTTGCACAATTTACAAGTGAGCAAACTTTTTGTCATTTTTCTTCATGGTATCAAAGTTGGGCTCTAAGAAGACAGTGGACTATTGGTACAGTAGAGGGTGCAAGAGAATTGCATGTGAAGGATTGTTTGGTAGCAACTATGAGCGAGGATTTTGTTGAGAAGTATAGCTGACAGAGAATTTTTGGTCAAGGTGGGAAGAGTTTTCCTTGTTGGAAAAAGAGCAAGAAGGGGATTATGGCCAGCATCTGGTGTGAAGACCGGTTGGAGGGGATCTCCAACTACTTGCAGTGGAAGGCACATATGGGTGCAGTGCTCGAGGAGAACAAACTTTGGTTGTTTGTCAGTACAGTTGTGATAACTCCTATTGTTGATCACGTAGCCCTTGACATACATGAGGTGAAGGAGGATAGAATGCATGAGATCACCTCATCTTGCAATTGACAGAGAAACGGATTGCCAAGGAGAGGTGGGACACTTTAAAAATTTTGTATGAGAACAAAAATGAAAATTGCAAGATGGATTTGAAGGATAAGCTTCATGGAATGAAGACGGTGAAAGGTGAGAATGTAGCCTCTTACCTCACTAATCTCAGACAGGTGAAATATGAACTAAGTGCAGTTGGTGAGGTGATTCTCGATCCCGAGCTAGTGCGGATAGCCCTGAAGGGCTTCACCAAGGATTGGGACTTGATCGTGAAGTACATAATTGGAAAATAGAACTTTCCCTCTTGGGAAAGATTATGGAACAATTTTACTTAGGAGGAGATTTAAGAGAGGTCTCAGGGGAAGATAGGAAATGATGCTGAAGAACAATATGTGGCCCTTTCTGCAAAGGGAAAGAAGAAGAAGAGTAGCTCAAGCAGTGGATCCAAGTCTGAGAAGAACATGAGCAAAGTGAGATGTTTTGCTTGCCATGGTTATGGTCACTATGCTGGTAAGTGTCCTCATAAGAAGAAGGGAAAGAAGAAAAAAGAGACCGAGGGAGTCGCTTCAACTGAAGTAGCAATATTTGTAAGGAAATTCGAGAAGGAATTTTCCTTGGCGAGTTCTATCTCAGAGAGCAGTATTGCCGAGAGAATGGACACCAGAGTATGGTACATAGATGGCGGAGTAGCACACCATATGATGGGAACAAGAGCCATGTTCCTAGAGGTGACAAATGTGACCAGAGTTATACTTACAGAGGATGGGTATGTTAACACTCATGTAGTAGGAGTTGGAATATTTTTATTCCAACTCGAATCTCGAGGATATCTAGAGGTTGGTAGAGTGTTGTTGTTCCAGAGCTGAAGAGAAACTTTCTCTCAATTTCAAATCTGGAAGATGACGGGTATGCGATCCTTCACTTGGAAGGATGAGTTTTCATGTATTCGGTGAGTGGGGGCCTAGGTGCAGCGAGATGGTAGGACATACCAAGTATTGGGTCATTTTGTGGATGGAGAATTTGGTGGGAGGTCAGACTTAGTGGCAGCAGTGGTAGCAGTGAGTGTAGAGGACTCATCCATCTCAATGAGGAGTCCGAGTTGGTATGAGATGACCATTGAGGATGACCAGGAGAGTGATCAGTACTCTCAGTTCAGAGTTTTCAGGCACAAATCTCTAGCACATGTCCAGAGCAGGAGGCAGAGGGACCTTCAAGTTCAGAGAGAGATTTAGCAGTTGGAGGACCGAGGTTGGAGACATATCCTAGTGGAGGTGATGCAAGCAGTACCTCCCCCGCTAAGAGGGAGTGTTAGCATTTTGTAGCTCGGAGGTACTCCTGCATTCGGTGCTTAGGTGCAGGGGTCTGAGATAATGAAGCCTCATAAATGTTATAAAGTGACTTTATTAATGTGCATTTATTAAAGCACTTCATGATGTGACTTTCTAATTTAAAAGTGAGACGTACTTTATTGATGTTATAAAGTGAACTTTTATTATATTTAGGGTATAAAGTGACTTTTCGAAAATATTTATTTTTTATATTGTTCACTTAGAAGATTTAAGTGAACATGAGATTAAATCCCAGCCTTGGATCTTGTGGCCAAGATCTAATCTCAATCGTTGAAGATGAAGAGTCACAGGGAGTTACCCCAATGAGAAGATAAAAGACACTTGAGGCTTCATTCTACTCATGATTTTTTGGTGAGACATGCATTCCAAGAGAAGTTGAATAGTGGTTCAAATTCCAAGGTAAGGAGCTATTGTGTGTTGCTCAAATCCCAAGGAGAAACTTGGAGAGAGGAGCTCGACTTCCAAGAATGACGACATTCAGTGAGCAACAAAGAGTAGAGATTAGGCAATAGCTGGAGTAGGCATGATTCCCAAGGTGTGGGTACATTTCCAAAGGCATGTACAGCCATTAATGAGCAAGTCATACAACACAAATTGTTGGGGTCGTACAACTGAGTTGTTGGGAAAAAAAATGAGCAAGAAGCATTATTTTCGAGGCAAGAGACAACATTTATCGTTGACGTACCGTACAACTGAAGAGAGGTCGTACTTTTGATGTGTCTGGGAAATAAAGTCAAGGTGAACAGAGCTGCATGAAGAATATCCTGGGATTTACTATCTACACGTTTTCCTAGGCAACAGTTTGCATAGTTTACAAGTGAGCAAACTTTTTGTCATTTTTCTTCACTCTTCACATGGGAAAATCTGAATATTTTTCCACTTTGTTCTTATGATGTTCTCATTGTAATGGATTAGTTGGACGCAAATTAGGTTAAACTTGATTGCTACAACAAGACCTTCAAATGCAAAGATGAAGAAGGAAATCCAAGAACAGTAAAAAAACATTACAATGGTTGTTTTTATTAGACAAGTTTCAGACTTGTAGTTGAAGTTCTTTAGAAAGGGTTGTCAATAGTATGCAGCCCATGTATTGGGTATAACAAAAAATGAAGTTCCGAAGTTGGAGGACTACCTAGTCTTGCAAGAATTCAAGTATGTGTTTCCCGATGAAGTTTCAGGACTTCCTCCAAAGAGGAATATTGATTTCACAATTGATTGTGTGCTAGGAGTTGCACCAGTGCCCAAGACACCTTACAAAATGAGTACACCAGTATTGCTAGACCTGAAAATGCAATTGTGGTAGTTGTTGGAAAAGAAGTACATTTGACCAAGTGTGTTTCTATGAGGAGCACTCATGCTATTTGTGAAAAATAAAGATGGAACACTCAGTTTATGTATTGATTACATGCAACTGAATAAAGTTACAGTAAATAATAACTACCATTTACCTCGAATTAATGATCTCTTTGACCAAATAAGGGGGACAAATGTATTTTCAGAAATTGATTTAAGGTCTAGTTACCATCAAGTCAAAATAAAGGAATGAGACATCCACAAGACATCCTTTAAAACAAGGTATGGACACTGAGTTCATGGTGGTGACACTCAATGTACAAAGGGCTAAAGTCGAAGAACTTCAAGATGCTCGTCAAAGGATTCCAAGCCAAGTTGGCAAAGCTCCCTCAAAAGGCCCTCAAACTCACATGATCAAAGTATCCAATCAAGTGATAAGGCGGAAATGTGAAGGCTACTATGATCTAGTTTGTCTTCTATTATCTTTAATATTTCAAATTATTTATATTTATGTATGACTATAATGACATCAAAAGTAATATGATATTTTGTAATAAAAATATTTAGAGGTAAATCTCTTATTTCAAAAGGCCATTAGTAAAGGTGAAGTCATAAACCTATTATTTTTATCAGTAGGATTTGGATAATTAGAATGAGGGGCATCTAGTTTTGGCCACCCCAACTTGAGAAAGCAATAAATACTAAAGTTTTTTCCTAAAAAAACTATTGAAAAAAAAAGGTCCAAAACCTAAAGGTAATCCAAAAGGATTTTGGCTAATAGAGGAGATGTTTATGCAATACAAACAAAAGAGAATGAATGATATTTTTGCAAGTTGTTTGAACTAGACAATTCAAAAAAAAGAGAATGAATGATATGCAATATAAACAAAAGAGAATAATGCAATATAAGAAAGGAGAAATGCTGCTCTTCGCCTACATAGATTTTTGTAAGTTATTTGTACTTTGCAAATGGATAATAAAGAATCACCACGTGGATTAGATAACTTTGTATGCAATATAGAAGCTCCTAAGACGAACAAAATATGATATAGACAAATGTACATAAAGCACATAATACAGCTATAAGACTACTTAATTTAAGAAATTTTGAACTTGTATTACTCACTTTGTTGTGCATGACAAGGGCATTGTCATTTGATTTTGTATGATTTTGAATTTAGTACGAACCTTATGCAATGTAAAACAAATGAGATAGCAAGCATATAAGTGGACAAAGGAAAATACCATATTTCAACCAAGGCTACAAAGAACATATTTTTCTTGGGTGAATTAAATCTTCATTTTGAGTTTGCATCAGCTTTATACAAAGGATACTGATCATTAAGTTCGGTTCTCTTTATTTCAAAGGACATGGCTGCATACTCTATAATTTTTATCTTGAGAGATCATGCTAAAACTAAAATCAAAATAAATGATATGTCATTCTAATCTCAATTCAAAATTGTTACCATTAGGATGGAAAATTTATATACACAATGAATCATGAAAGATGATGCTAAGTTTCCACTCCACGTGTAAGCAAATCCTAGAACACAACCAATGAAGAAAATTTGGATAACATTTCCTATTGAGAAATGACCAATTGAGAATATGCATGAACTCACAATCACTTCTAGAGCCATTCCATATACATGGTTAGTGAAGTTAGCAAGAACCATCTATAAACATATTCTTCTAAAATGGGAGTTATCAAACAATATACCATAAAACAGGTATACCGGGTAGTCACACTGCTTGAGAGTAGTTCCTCCAATGCAATATTTTTCATATCATGTTGAGCAAGCAATTCCAAGCACATAAGATCGTAAGTCTTGTGTTGATCAAATGATTCTTGACATCTGGAAGAAAGACAAAATGATAGACAATATGCAAAAAAAACTTAAAAACTCGAATAAATAACTCCACAATAAATAACTCGAATCCACGAGTAGAATAGAGATTCAATAGGGGCACATCTCCCAGCTGTGACTAGGGGCACATCTCCCTAAGTGCTGAGAAGCTCAAATCTCTCAAGCAAAACATTAAACTGTCAAAATATGTGAGAGTGGTGTGCTCCTCTTATTTTATAGGATGAGATGACATCTAGGTTTATTGAATGTGGTCACCCTCATCATGAATGCGCCCTCCTTGAATGCTTTTAGTATCTATTGTAATTTCCTGTTTTATTCCTACTTTGTTTCCTTTCTGCTTTTGGAAACATCCTTTTTTTCCTGGATTTTCTATGTTTTTCCTATGATTTTTCCCTCTTTTTTGCTTCTTCCTGCTTTATGGACTTCCTTTTTTTCCATCTTTCTATTTTTCTGAGTTTGTTGCTTTTGTGTTGCTTTCCATCATTTTGTGGCTTTGTGGATTTTTCTTTATTTTTCTTCTAGTTGCTATTTCATATGACAACTCATTGGGTCCACAAGACCTCATGCGCCCTCCTTGGCCACCTAGCACATCCACTAATTATAAAAAATATTTAGAATTTAACATAACATACTAATCCTAAGTCTAAAAATTAATTAATTGGGTAACTAATGCATCAAAATTGACCCCTTCACATGTTAGGATTTGGCTAGAACTTTAGGTGTTGGTTAAGTGGCAGAATATTCAAGGAGTTCTCATTGAGGGGAAATTACACTTTTCCAAAATTGTGGAGAGGGTTTTTGGACCCATAGCCCCAATTTCTTCTGTTCTCTTTTAAGCAGAAGAGAACGACATTACGATGGCTTGGCCACTAGTTTGATAATGTAAAAACTGTTAAGTTTATGCACGAGATGGAACCTATAGATTCACAGTTGCTTGTAAGGGTTTATCAATCTGTTTAATATATATATATATATATATTGGAAAAAAATGCCATTGGCCAGTCTTATATGGTTGCTTGTAATAATGTATTTCATTGTTTTAAATTTACTGTAGAATATGTTGGTCTTCGACCTTTCCTTTACACTTAATAAATGTGTTTTCACTTGGGCAAACTCAAGGTTTCGACCCATGACCATTGATTTCCAGTATTCGTATTAATACTTCTTGTTGGATTTGTATTCGGGAGAAGATTCTATCTTTGAATCCCGTGCACACTTGTTTTCAATATATATAATGTTTGTAATACGATTTTGTCATGCTTCAAGTATGTTGGCTTTAATCATGTACAGAGCATAGTAGCATAATTCGAGTACGAATACGATTCGATACAGAAAAAATACGTAATGAAAATTTCTAGTACGAATAAAATACAGAAGTAGCTTGCTTATATATAATATTTTTAACCAAATATTCACAAATATACCATAAATATACATAGACATTTATATAATAAAATTTAACATATATTTAAAAAAATATATATATAAAATCTTAACAACCTCGGATATGGAAGTGTAAGAGAGGGTAACTACTTATTTATAGTTATTTTAATAAGTAAGCATGCAATTGAATGGTATTTTTGTTTTATAGTGTTTAAATAATTAATGTTTTTTTTTTTCTTTCTTTCCTTAAATTGGTTTTCAAAATTTAATTCTTCACTAATATTCTGTATCCGTATTACATCTACACCGAATATTCGACGAATTCGAATTTATTCCGAATTTCCGTACACGAAGTACCAATACGGCCGAATTATGCTACTATGGTACAGAGCTTGGGTTCTCTTTGGTTGTATATATTATCGTCTTAGTTTAATTACAGGTAAAAGGAAATGTCTTGATGTAATGTACAAAGGGCTTGTTACTTCCTTGGTCGTTTAGACCCTCTGTAGATAGATACAATTTCATTGCTTAAAGTTTGTAAAGAATATTTACATGTTTCTGTTCTTAAATAGTGAGTTCCCCTTGTAATATTCGACCTATGGTCGATACTCATAAATGATATTTTATTTTATTAAATAGTAGGAATAATGTGACCTATCCTATACTTTGAGTGTACAAATGATAATAGATTTGTTTGTTATTTAATAATTGTAACCTTGAAATGGTTATGAGTATTATATTTAATATGAATAGTTTACACAAGATTTCAATTATTGTTCTGCTTATAAACATAAGTTTATTGTTCTCTGTTATTTATTTATGAATATTTATGAATATATATAGTATAGATAGCTACACGATAAAATCGACCCTTATTTGTTTATAAATTTAAATAAACATAAATGGTTTGAACTATATTATTTACTTGTAAATAAAGATATATGATTTTTTATTTAGGATTTAAGTAACAGGGTTTAACCCTAACATAAAGCAAACGATAATTTAAATAACTAATGTAGAATCCTTCAAACTGTAAACACAATAAATTTAAACTATTATAATGAACTGATAAATAGAAGGGTTTCCCCTTTACCCTTTTCATTGTTTTGAAATAACAAAATAGGGTTAACATTTAATAGTAGACTGATATCTAAAAAGAGATCGATATATTATAAAAAAGATTAAATGTTATAACAGTATGAAAATAGATAATCAAACAGGATTATTTCCTCAAAATTCAAATGCAAACAATCAAACACATGACTATTTCTTAAACTGAAATAATAATAAAGAACTTATTAAACAGATATAAATATAAATAGATTTTATTAAACAAATTTATAAACAATCAAAGAACGGAACTTATCTTTACTAAAAAGTTCTAGGTATACAAATATTCATAATCCTATGTAAATAACATAATGAATAAGAAGAAAAGACTATAATCATTTTTGCTAGAAAACTTGTAAATAAATATAGATATACTTGTCAACTTAATGCAACCAATTACCAACTTGTTAGGGAACTTCCACATTCCTCCCAGCCATAGATCCTTGAACTTGTATGTAATTTTTGTACAGCGAATCACCCCCAAGTCGAGCCAAGCAAGCTAGAATACCAATAACTTTGGGAATATTTGTTATCTAAATTCTTTACTACTGTATAATAGTCACAAGGTGTTTTACTCGCTTTATGAATTCCCAATGAAATCAGATTCCAACCAAAGTCCCTCCTAGACGGACCATATTTCTATTGATTGTCATAGAGCACTCAAGGAATTCAATCAAAGCCTCCAGTAACTAGGAACCATTACCTCCTATAATGTTCTCTCTATGCTATTCCATTCTTAAGAGGAAGGATCTATTCACAATTAGGGTACTCTCTCTTAGATAGAAAAAGTGTGTCTATCTTTTTTGTTCTTGTCTTCTTTTTATTCTTTTCTTTCCTTTCAAGAAGTAGTTAGGGTTTTCTTTGAATTCTCGGGTTTTCTTTGAATTCTCTCCATTTCTTTTTATTCTTTATTTATTTAATGTCTCTTTTTCCTCACTTTGTTTAATTTTCTTTTTAATTCTTTTATGAATTCTTAGTAAGTCATTTTCCTTCTAGCATGATTGGCCCCTCTTCATAACTGGATGTTCCCCAACAAGTTTGGAAGTATAAGTAGATAAAATAATATAGATAATTACATCATTAATTATCCACGATGTCTTAGATTCTTCAACTCGACATCAAAACCAAATGTATCTAAGTCTTCCAAGACTTTATTAACAAGGGGGTACAAACTTGCGATATTACATGTTCACATCAGATCCTAGATCTAAAATGACATCATTCATCTCATATCCCCCAATTACAATTTCAACTTAAACTCCCTTCATGTTATTCTTCTTTCCCAACTCATTGCACTTTCCTCCCTGATAATGGTGCAACAATGGGAATCTCTACTTCTTTCATACCCAGAATCTTTGTCAACATCTATGTTAGCTTCTTAGTTACAAAAACTCATTCAATAGTTTAACATGACAATGAATGAATTCACTAACTCTACTTTTAGACTTAATATTTGTATTAACATCATATCGTACTTCCTATATGCGCCTTTGAGCTTCTTCCATTGCTTCCTATCCCTTGTGCAATAACTGTCTATGTTGTGTGGCATCAAACTTAGCCAATGGTTTGATTGCTTTCTTGATCTTATCTTTTAGCATATGTTCAACATAACCTTTCTTACCACAATATTCTCCTATTTTTGTGACCCCTCAAGTCACAATTTGTACATTTATAGATTTCTTCAACTTTTGAATGTCGCGTAGTTCTATTGTTACCATATTACAGTGTATCCTTTTCTCTTCCCATTTGGCTATCAAATTTGGACAATGTTTTGTAGTATATTTTGCACTGCGACAATATCCACACAAATCTCTTGGATTTGTACACATCTGTGTTGCATGCCCTGGTTCTCTATAGTTGTAGAAAATGGATTTTATGCCACCTCCTCCAAATCCTCATCCTCGACCTATGAAACCTCTTTGAAAACCATTGCCTCCACCTGCTCAGGTGTTCTCTTCAGTCCCCTGTTAGCGTACAATCTACCAAAGACAGATCCAAGGCGTTATCTCCCTAGCTTAATGCAAGTCTAGAACAAATCAAACATAATATATATATCTACTTTCCTAGATCAATAGAAGTGCAAACTAGTGGATATATAGCTTACCTTAGATTTGCAGATCCCTTTGCTCTTTGTTGATCCAATGCTCCAGCGTCGTCAGATCTCCAGCTGCAAGACCCTGTTGAACATATAGATACTAACAAACAATGAAAGCATACATTTCATATGATTGATCTAAGTTAACAGTTAAGGAAGAAAACTCTAAACATCATCATCAACAAGACAACAGTTTATGGAAAGAGATTGTATTAACTGTATAAAAGTGGGAATTACATAGAAAGGATGAAGCTACAACCAAAGCCTCAACGCCGCATCCTCCATCCAACATGTCCAAGCCAAATGTCTAAGATGGTACAAGCTTCCCAATCACCAGTATGGATTCTATCAGCATAAGGATACCATAGACCTTCCCCCTCTCTCATGGAGAGAGTGGGTTTTTATATAGGGCTAAATAGATAGGGTAGGTTGAGGATTAGGGGGAGATGGTTAAGGTATCTTCCCATAAGGTTAGGAACTGAATGCCAGCTCCCCTAAAGGCTAGGGATAGGGATCCATATCACTCATCTTCGAAAATGGGCTTGAAGATACTATTTTATCCAAATAACTGACATCGTCGCAGGTTGCATTAGGACAACCTGCGACGTCACATGTTGCACCAAGGGAAGACTATGATGACCTTGAAAAGTAGGTCAGTTAAGCCCTCCAGTCATGGGAAACTTCATGGATGTGTTTTTACTCTAAAATGGGTTTAGGTATAACAGCAAAGAGTTTACACAATCGTCAAGATGATGACATTATCACAATGGTCATAAAGACAACACTTGGTCATAATGACGATACTTGCAATGGTCATGGTGACGACACTAGGTCATGATGACAACACTTGCAACACTTGCGACACTTGCACAAGGGTGACAACATTTTGGTGTAACAAAATTCCCCCCAAAGCAGGAAGCTGGCGGAATGAGACAAGTGAAATGCTTTGTAGTAAGAAAAATGGCAAGGACTTGCTGGTTGGAAGGAGTTGCTACAGAAATGACCTGAGATCCACAAGTCTCATACAACACAAAACACAGCTACCGACCAATACACTGCAGATCCATGATAGTAAATCCCGGTTGAACACAATCATGGCTACTAGACACAATCGTAGATCCATGATGAGATGATAACATAGCCACGACCAATACAAAAGTGGATCCGTGTAACTCTGAATTGACAACACAGCCACGACCAATACAAAGTGGATTTGTGTGTCTCAAACAATCTCCATCGCAACCCGGGTAGCAAATAACTTCCCCAGGGTCTTCAAGCTGAACCCACGATGATACGAATCTATCCATGTGATTACAATGTTTTGGAGTCAAACATAGTAGAAACCACTTGATTACCAGTCATTAATGTATACCGTTAACAAGTGCGAGGGAAATCACCATTAATGTCAATGATCCCCAAGGTATCATAGTACATACCATCAAGGGTGAATCAATGAGCTAAAGTCGAACGTCTAATGGAATCTTTCAATAAAGAGTCAATGAGGTAAACTCATGTTGAAAGCGAGGTAACCTGTCATTGAGGCATGTAGGGCCAAGGTACTTGGTTGGTTTCTAAGTTCAATCCTCGGATGATGATTTGAAGTCGACGAGGATGAACCCGTCGAAGGAGGGCCATGATGAATCCCCCATCATCGACATGAAACTTGATAACATATGTTTGGTGTAGATCGGACGGTAGAGTAATGTGCAAGACTGACTCAAGGTAGACCAACATTATCGAAGGTAAAATGATTGCAGATGATAAGTAATGAAACATCTCTTGAACATGGGCATGGCATGACTTGGCAGTATTGACATGATGAGAATGATACCAAACCCTAATGCAACTAATGGTGGAAGCATTCTTTGGACAACCCAAAGGAGTAACAAGACTCAATGGAATGGACATGACTCGAATACAAAAAGATTACCCAAGTACTGAATGCAAATACAAATGAGTTCCATGTTCAAGAGTGACTATGTACTGCCATAATTAAGATGTAACACAAAATCTTTCCTTTTTCCCCATCATGATTGATGAGTGCCTCATGTGTTTTTTACGAGCTTGATGAGGGTAACCAGATGCTCGGTATAGCTCATCTCATAGATGAGTCCAATCCCAAACATTTTACGAACCTGGGAAAGGAAGGGTTCATCACATAATGGGCCCTTCAATGTTTAAAATTTAACAAGTCCAAAGAAGGAAAACTCGGTGTCATCTCATGTTTAGAGAGTCTGAAAAGAACTAAAGGAGACTCCAACGGTCCTTTTTCGTAAAGTTAGCCTCGTCGCTCGAAAAAGGGTAAAACAACGTGGGAGAGGACCCTTCCAGTCATGATTGGCTGGAGTATACCTTTTTCGTAAATAGTGCCCCCTGGTCCGAAAAAGGGGTAAACTATCACCAGGGAGACAACCGTTCAAATACTTTAGCAAGCGTGAACGCATCAAGTTCTCTTGGCGATCTTTTCCTATTTAGGGAGTCTGAAAAGAGCTTAAAAAGGACTCCATGAACAACTTTGTCATGGTTGGTGACTGAGTAGGACAAAGGAAAAAGTAAACTCGGCACAGTTCATTTTCCGTAAATAGTCTAGCGAGGTCAGATAAAGCGATAAACCTATACTCGTTAGACACACCTTTTTACTCAACTTTTTAACGAGCACGATAATGGTATCAAAAGGACTCGGAATATTTTTCATATTTGAACCAGAGCATGAAAAAGTAAAAAGTAAGCTCAAACCACTTTTCATGTTTCAACCAGAGCACGAAAAAGTGAAAAGTAAGCTCAAACCACTTTTCATGTTTCAACCAGAGCATGAAAAAAGTGAAAAGTAAGCTCAACACCATCTTTATGTTTTTAACGAGCTCGAAAAATAGGTTGGAAGAATGCTCATGATGTTCTTAACAACATGATGGTTGGAAAGTTTTCCCCCGGCACAAGAAACTGACGGCTTACTTCTAGCATGATTTCTAGAGGTACTATTTCATTTTTTAACGAGCTCGAAAACCAAAAAGGAAAGTATGCTCGAAAATGTTCCCATTGGTGGACTCTTCCCATCATGAAAACCAAAGTTTGGTACATGCCCCCAGCATGATTGCTAGAAGTAAGTGACTTAACTCCAATGTGGTGTGGAGAGGCGATAGAGTTGACTTCAACATAATGTCCCGATGTTGAAGAGATGCCCCCAAGCTTCATTTCATTCACCTAAGCTACCCCAGCGAAGTCGCCAAATTTGTTAACAAACAATCTACCAAAGACGGATCTAAGGCGTGATCTCCCTAGCTTAATGCAAGTCTAGAACAAATCAAACAGAATATAGATATACTTTCCTAGATCAATAGAAGTGCAAACTAGTGGATAGATAGCTTACCTTAGATTTGTAGATCCCTTTGCTCTTTGTTGATCCAATGCTCCAGCATTGTCAGATCTCCAGCTGCAAGACCCTGTTGAACATATAGATACTAACAAACAGTGAAAGCATACATTTCATATGATTGATCTAAGTTAACAATTAAGGAAGAAAACTCTAAACATCATCATCAACAAGACAACAGTTTATGGAAAGAGATTATATTAACTGTATAAAAGTGGGAATTACATAGAAAGGATGAAGCTACAACCAAAGCCTCAATGTCGCATCCTCCATCCAACATGTCCAAGCCAAATGTCTAAGATGGTACAAGCTTCCCAATCCCCATTATGGTCGCCAGATTTGTTTATCGGACAATCCACTCGATTGGACGCGAGCCGGATCTCCCTAGCTCAATGTGAGTCTAGAACAAATAAAACATGCTACGAATGCATTTCCTAGATCTACTTAAGGATCGAGTACTAGATGTCTTACCTTTCACTTCGCTATCCTTTCTCCCGAATGCTTCTCCACGTCTCACGGTCGGCAGATCAAAGCTGCAAGACCTGTCAAGACAAGAAACAAGAGAAACAAGTAAAGGGCATCT
Source organism: Larix kaempferi (assembly GCA_027924585.1). NCBI lineage: Eukaryota > Viridiplantae > Streptophyta > Pinopsida > Pinales > Pinaceae > Larix > Larix kaempferi. The sequence goes on from BSBM01000322.1 coordinate 1,572,763, forward strand.
ATACAATAAGAGATCTAAGTGAACAGTTAAGCAGGTAGACTACTCAATATTATTACACACATGAACAATATTGGTGGAAATCATTTGTATTACTGTAAAAAGAGGGGTACATAGCAAAGATATAGAACTACAACCGAGGCTTAATGCTGTAGCCCTTCTTCAACAAAGCCATTTTCCATACCCTTCCAAGGAAGTATGAGTCCTCCAATAGGTGAGTGAAGATTTTCCAAGGGATATTTCACTAGCATGTAGATACCATAGACTTCCTCCTTCTCATGGAGAGAGTGGGATCAAGTGGAGATGATAGGGACTCGATCACTTCACTCTCAGAAGGAAGAGTGGGATCGATTACAGATGAAACTGAATCGATCACTTGGTCAACCAGCGGGGGGTCAAGGGACAACTTACTATCACTTGTTGGAAGCACCTGTTGAGAACTAGTAATATCTTCCAACCACCGTGAAGCTTTATCCATGCTTGGACAAAGGTAAGTACGATGCAAGCCCTTGCATATCCATCAAGGGTATGCAGCTCTACCCTTCCGACCTATCACCAATGGGTCACTGGTCGAGGGAGTATCATCAACATGATGGTCAGAGGTTGACGATACAAGTGGTTTGGATTTTTTAGACCACACTTCTGACACACGGGAAAGACCGGGACAATTCTTGAGAAGGTGATCACCCTTGCAAAGTTTGCAAGGGAACTTTGGATTACGAGGTGTTCTCATAGAATGAGTGCCATCAGAGGCATATGGTTGACGCGTGGTCTTTTTCTTAACCTTCTTCTTCTTAATTTTCCCTTTCTTCTTCTTCACACCCACCTTCTTACTAACATCAGAGTTTTCAGTAGGAGAAGAGGAGGAGATGGAAGATGATTCAACTTTTGACGGAGAAGAAGAAGGGTCACCATGAGATTGATGCTCATGTGGTGAAGGTCTTAGGTCTGACACGATCGGTGCACTTGGTGTAACTGGATTGGAGAATAACCATACCGGTAATCCTATCATCAATCCAGGAAGACTTAACGTAGCCATAAAGGGAGGACCAATAGTTCCACAAGGGGGAATAACAAATGGCATACCCTTGAATGTGGCACCTTGGTTGGTAGTCCCAGAAGAATCTTCCATATCTAAACTTCCTAAGAGTCTCTAAAGTACCACACAAATCAAACACTACTCAATTCTAAAAGAAACAAGTAAACTGTGTGAATAGGAGTGGATTCAAAGTCTGGAACCTCACGGGATTATCAAGGCATCGCAAACCGCTATATACTGCAGGGTCCAACAATATGACGCGATAAGGAGGATTGGGACCATACCCTTGCCTACATACCCGATTACCTGGACAGTACGTGCGTGCTAATCTCTCCGAGTGCTGTTCTCGGTGTATTGCTTTGCCAAGACGGCCAAATGGTTAACTTAGTTGGTTTCAGGAATCCTAGTGGTGTCTCTCGATATACGCAAGGTACGTGGGAGCTCAAATCCGTAGTGGTACTGTCTAATGCACAACCATTCAGCAAGAGACCTTCCGATATACTACCGAGTACATGATACACCCTTCGATATATGCCAAGTATGGATTATGGTACTTGGTGGGTATGTGAAGGAGCTCAATATACCGATAAGTACGTGGAAGACTATAATACCCCTGGGATACAGTGCTGGAAAATAACGACAGCTGCCATGCTTAATGACGCCGGAACACATCTCTAACTTACGCACGGTTACTAAATGATTTTAACCTAAGCTAGCGTTAATTTTATTTTGTATGGTTAGGTGGATGCATGAGGTGAGTACATAAATGTAAACATAATGCAATCCTCAACTACATGATAATGCACATTTTCCTTTCATTTTCAATGAAAACTACTTAAGGTAAGGAGAGATTTTTCTTTCTTTCAAACCAAAAATACTTAAGTAGTAGCGAAAAGAAGAATTCATTCCTAGAGTGCAATAACTATAATTTTCTGCAAAAATCAACTAAAAAGCGCAAAGAGAATAAAAGATGCAACTAATCTTAACAATTTATAAGACAAAATAATGAAGCACTTTCAATTTTCAAATGCATGTACCAAAAATGGAATTTGATAACTAAATACTTTTCATATCTATATACAGAAAGTGAGAGAATATCTACAACATTCTAATCATTCAGAAATTCCCAAAGAAAAATGGCAAGCACCCAAACAACTCAAAGGCACTCAAGAAAGGCTCAAAATCTACCAAATGCAAGAATTTTAACTCATTTCCTATCTTTTTACACTTGAATAAGACACATCAAGCTATGGAAAGAAGGATTCCACAAACGTTTCCAATCAAATGCAAGACAAAGATAAGCACTTGACAATCTTATCTAACTCCAATACACACAAATCTGAAACAAGCCTTTCTTCTTCTTATGATGGTGAGACCAAGAATATCAAATGATCAAAAATAAAGTAAGAAGAATATGTACGTTTTCCAAATTCATGAATATAGCAAAAGAGTGACAAAATCAAGCTTTTCTTTGAACTAAAATGGAGACAAAGAATCAATATTTCGCAAAAACGATTAAATAGCTCAGCATGTAAGGGAAACAAGATGCATAACCCAAGAAAGAGAGGTTTAAAAAGACATGTATATCCCACACTTTTCAAGTCTTTAAAACAAGTCAATCACACCAAACCAAAAATCATCTCAAAACCTTGAGATGAGTCAAAACGACTGTAGGATGCATGATTCATGGCCCCCCCAGCCATGAGGGGAAATTTTTTTTCAAAAATAGAACCCATTTCGCTTAAAAATGTAAGAAAAACACTAGTTTTGACTCAAGGGGCCAAACATGAACCTAAATCTCAAAAGACCCAAAAACCAATACAAACAAGCCAAACAAAACACTGTTGGACAAAAGGGTATCTGCCTGGAAAGGTACAGTGCAGAGGAGTCTGCACACAAACCAAACTCAAAACAGAAATGGAGAAAGGGTGCCTATATGGAAAAAATGGCAGATCAGCGCACTCTGTGCTTGTACACAGTGCGACATCGCAGTCCACCAATGCGGGAAGTGCGACGGCGTCACAGTATACCAATGGAAGGGCTGCGACGACAAACTAACAGGCAAAGAACAGAGATAAAAAACAACACAGTGTCGCTCTGGGTAGACTTACCAGGTGCGACAGGCGAGATCTAAGTTCAAAAATGAACCAATTCTCCAGATAATGAGCATAAAAAGGTCTGCAAATGAGAAGTACAAACTCAAAGGAATGCAATCAGACTCTTCAAAGTGAAGATCTGATGGTGAAAGGGCTTAAGAAGCAAATGGCCAAAGAGATTGCTTGGAAAAGCAATCAACTGAAACTGACATTTAGATTGAAAACAACAATTTTCTTCCCCAGCAGAGTCGACAAATTCGTTAACGGACAATCTACCAAAGACAGATCTAAGGCGTGATCTCCCTAGCTTAATGCAAGTCTAGAACAAATCAAACATAATATAGATCTACTTTCCTAGATCAATAGAAGTGCAAACTAGTGGATAGATAACTTACCTTAGATTTGCAGATCCCTTTTCTCTTTGTTGATCCAATGCTCTAGCGTCGTCAGATCTCCAGCTGCAAGACCCTGTTGAACATATATATACTAACAAATAGTGAAAGCATACATTTCATATGATTGATCTAAGTTAATAGTTAAGGAAGAAAACTCTAAACATCATCATCAACAAGACAACAGTGTATAGAAAGAGATTATATTAACTGTATAAAAGTGGGAATTACATAGAAAGGATGAAGCTACAACCAAAGCCTCAATGTCGCATCCTCCATCCAACATGTCCAAGCCAAATGTCTAAGATGGTACAAGCTTCCCAATCACTAGTATGGATTCTATCAACATAAGGATACCATAGACCTTCCCCCTCTCTCATGGAGAGAGTGGGTGTTTATATAGGGCTAAAGAGATAGGGTAGGTTGAGGATTAGGGGGAGATGGTTAAGGGATCTTCCCATAAGGTTAGGAACCGAATGCCAGCTCCCCTAAAGGCTAGGGATAGGGCTCCACATCACTCATCTTCGAGAATGGGCTCGAAGATACTCTTTTATCCAAATAACTAACATCGTCGTAGGTTGCATTAGGACAACTTGCGACGTTGCATGTTGCACAAGGGAAGACTACGACGACTTTGAAAAGTAGGTCAGTTAAGCCCTCCAGTCATGGGAAACTCCAGGGATGTGTTTTTACTCTAAAATGGGTTTAGGTATAACAGCAAAGAGTTTACACAATAGTCAAGATGACGACATTATCACAACGGTCATAAAGACAACACTTGGTCATAATAACGATACTTGCAATAGTCATGGTGACGACACTAGGTCATGATGACGACACTTGCAACACTTGCGACACTTGCACAAGGGTGACGAAATTTTGGTGTAACATCCCCTACACTCTATAAGAATCAGTTGTTTACTCTTTCATCAATTGTAATGCACGACATCCATTGATATCATGCCCAACCAATCTACAAAAATTGCAAAAAGAGGTATTAGTTGTGGTTTGGTACTTCTATAACATTGGGCATCGGGGAGGTGCATGACCCAATTTCTTACATATTTCACACCATTCCTCCTCAGGTCCTATGGGGAATGGATTCGAGGAACCAATAGCTACATAATTTCTCATCACGGGACACTCATTTCAGTGGTGTCCTTCTGCATGGAAAAGCGTACACCAAAACTTTGTGTGCACTGCTTTCCCTTTTGTTATTTCTTGCAGCTACGTTGTTAATGTAGCAAGTTGATATTGTACTTGTTCCATACATGTTGAATATTCTCTACCTATTGTAGACTCCAACTACATCACAATATCTAACACAATAGACAACCTGGGAACCTTTTGTTGTGTTAACAAAACCCATATATGTGACAACAATCTTGCAATAAACCACTCTCGATGTCACACCTCCTGAATCTCAAACGAAAACATGTCTAAAAATATTTTAAATCTTTTATAATAGTCCCAGAATATTTCTCCAAGATGCTATTTTATCTCCTTTATCTTTGTTATGCACTAAGACTCTAATTTAGGTTTCTAAAACTCTTTCAACATTGCCTACTTAATTTCTTCCAATGATCAAACAACTCCTTGCACCGTTGTACTCTTATACTTCATATACAAAGTTAGCACACGATATCTCAATGGCATTTCCATCTGCTCTATCTTTTATTTCTCTTCAATTACTTGCTTCCCATCCCACACTGCATCACAAGTGAACTAGTGTTGTTATGCATCGTCCCTTCCAATCCCATGAAAGACCGGAAGTCTCAAAATCAAATCGGTCGTAACTCCTGCCATGTTCAACCTTCTTACCACTCTTCCAATTCTACTATGATTTCCTACTCCTTATAATCTCAGTTGTAGAATATTCCTAACTTCTACTTCCACTGAACTTTCTTATTCTCTTTGAAAAACATGTAGGGTGGCTAGTTCAAGAGGGGGGTTATACAACTTCATTGCGCCGTACTCTTCTCTATTGGATCTGGATGAGTCCTCAAGTCTCAACTTATTAAATAATTCTATCATTCCCAAAATATCCTCATCATCTATTTATTTTTATACAAAAGGACTCTCCACAATCTCAATGCAATAAGATTCTCTATCACTTTCATCTGGTTCCTCTACCTCAAATCCTCTCCACTGGGTTTCAACATCACTTACCTTCTCTTCTTCCACATATTCCTCTAATGTTCCCTCTTCTACATTGTGCCTCTTAACTGGCCTATATCCTTCTTCCTCCATTACTTCTATGCCTTCCTCTGGCACTCTACACTCTTCATCATGCCCCTCTACAATGTCCCTTTTCCAATTTGCTACTAAAACCCCTTTTTCAATATTCTCTCGATTATTCCCTATATTATCCATCCTAACTTTCCATATAGATTCCTTAGCACATTCCTTTTCTCATATATTTCTTCTCTTCCTCTTCTTCTTTGTTCATCTAGGTCCATCTCTACTTTATTTCTTCTTCCCTACTTCATGGCTCTTCCCCTATTCTATCTCTCACACCCCCCAGTGCAAGGGGTTTTACTCTTCCATGTTATTTGGTTCCATGCAGATAATTTGTTATCGGACAATCCACTCGAGCGGACACGAGCAATATCTCCCTAGCTCAATGTGAGTCTAGAACAAATAGAACAAACTACAAATACATTTCCTAGATCTACTTAAGGATCAAGTACTAGCTGTCTTACCTTTTACTTCGCAATCCTTTCTCCTGAATGATGCTCCACGTTTCACGGTCGTCAGATCCAAGCTGCAAGACCTATCAATACAAAGAAACAAGAGAAACAAGTAAAAGACATCTATACAATAAGAGATCTAAGTAAACAGTTAAGTAGGTAAACTACTCAATATCATTGCACACATGAACAATATTGGTGGAAATCATTTGTATTACTGTAAATAGAGGAGTACATGATGGAGATATAGAACTACAACCAAGACTTAATGTAGTAGCCCTTCTCCGACCAATCCAATTGCCATAAGCTTCCAAGAAAGTATGAGTTCTCCAATAGGTGAATGGAGGTATTCTAAAAGTGATTTCACCAGCATGTAGATACCATAGGCTTCCTCCCTTTTGGATGGGAGTGAGCTTCATTTATATATAACTTAGTGGATAGGATATGGATAGGATAGGTTGAGAGATGGTAGGAGAGAGATAGGGGATCCTCCCAAAGAGTTAGGGGTCGAGTACCAGCTCCCCTAGAGGTCAGGGATAAGCCCCTAAATGAGCAAGTTTCGAGAAGGATCTCAAATAAGCTATTTTTTCCCATTAACTGACCTCGTTGCACCCTGCAGTGGAGCAAGCTGCAACGTCACATGTTTCTAGTGTGCAACCTGCGACGACCCTTCAAAACCTAGAACAACTGAACACAAATCCTCCCAGGATGATTATTTAGTCCAAGTATCTTTAGGGGTGTAGACACTGAATCTTATGATGAATAGATTTTGGGTGTAACAAAATTCCCCCCAAAGCATGAAGCTGTTAAGGATGTACAGGTGAAGTGCTTTGATAGAAGTAATGGAAACAGACTCGTCAGATGAAGGACACTGCTGCAGTACAATTGACTCTGAACTGACAATCTCATATGAAGTACAACATGGTTTCCGACCAATACATTGCAGATCCATGATATTAATGACTGACTGAACACAATCATGGCTACTAGACACAAGCGTAGATCCATGATGAGATGATAACACAGCCATGACCAATACAAGAGTGGATCTGTGTAATATAACTCAAATACAAACTCCATCGCAACCTGGGTAAAACATGACTCCCCAGGGTCTTCAAGCTGAACCTGCAATGATACAAATCTATCCATGTGATTACAAATGTCTTGACATCGAACATGGTAGAAACCACTTGATTATCGGCCATTGATGTAAACCGTTAACAAGTGCGAGGGAGATAACCATTGATGTCAATGATTCCCAAGGTATCGTAGTACATATCATCAAGCATAAATAGATGAGTTGAAGTCGAACGCGAGATGAAATCTTTCAATCAAGAGTCAATGATGTAAACTCATGATGAAAGCAAAGTAATTTGCCATTGAGGCATGCAAGGCCAAGGTACTTGACTGGTTTCTAGATTCAATCCTCGGATGATGTGTTGAAGTCGACAAGGATGAATCTGTCGAAGGAGGGCCATGATGAATCCCCTATCAATCGACACGAAACACGACAAAGATGTGTAGGGTAGATCGGATGGTACAGTAACATGCAAGACTGAATCAAAGTAACAACGACATGACGATGTGTGTACTGACTGTAGATGATAGATAGTGAATGTGTTCTTGAACATGGGCATGGCATGACTTGGTAGTATTGACATAATGAGAATGATGCAAACTTCTACTGCAACTAATAATGGAAGCTTTCTCCGAATGACTCAGAGGAGTAACAAGACTCAGAAAATAAGCAGGTACTCATAGACAAACAAATGACCCAAGTATTGTATGCAAATGCAGATGAGTGCCATGTTCAAGAACGACTATATACTGCCACTAAGGTATGTAACACAAACACTTTACTTTTTCCCCATCATGAATGATGAGTGCCCCATGTGTTTTTTACGAACTTGATGAGGGTAACCAGATGCTCGGTATAGCTCATCTCATAGATGAGTCTAACCCAAATGTTTTACGAACCTAGGAAAGGAGGGGTTCGTCCCATGACAATCCCTTCAATGTGAAAATTTTAACGAGTCCATAGAAAGTAAACTCGGTCGTCATTTCATGTTTAGAGAGCCTGAAAAGATCTAAAGAAGACTCCAACGGTCCTTTTTCATAAAGTTAGCCTCATCGCCCGAAAAATGGTAAAACAACGCGGGAGAGGACTCTTCTAGCCATGGTTGGTTGGAGTATTCCTTTTTTGTAAACAGTGCTTCCTGGTCCGAAAAAGGGGTAAACTATCACCAGAAAGACGATCATTCCAATGCTTTTACAAGCGTGAAAGCATCAAGTTTGCTTGGCAATCTTTTCTTATTTAGGGAGTCTAAAAAGAGCTTAAAAAGGACTCCATGAACAACTTTGTCATGGTTGATGACCAAGTACGACAAATAAAAAAGTAAACTCGCCACAGTTCCTTTTCCGTAAATAGTCTAGCGAGGCCGGATAAAGTGATAAACATTTACTCATTAGACACATCTTTTTAACTCAAATTTTTAACGAGCATGAGAATGGTATCAAAAGCACTCGGAATCTTTTTCATGTTTGAACTAGAGCACGAAAAAGTAAAAACTAAGCTCAAACCACTTTTCATGTTTCAGCCAGAGCACGAAAAAGGTGAAAAGTAAGCTCAAATGCTATCTTACTGTTTTTAACGAGCTCGAAGATAGGTTGGAAGAATGCTCATGATGTCTGCTTCATTTTTTAACGAGCTTGTAACAGAAAATGAACTATGCTTGGGATAATTTTCATGGTTTAATGAGCTCGAAACCTAAAAAATGAAAGTATGCTCGAAAATGTTCCCAATGGTGAACTTTTCCCCAACATGGCATCCAAAGGTTGGTGTGTGCCCCCAGCATGATTGCTGGAAGTAAGTGACTTAGCTCCAACGTGGTGTGGAGAGGTGATCAAGTTGACTTCAACGTAACCTCTAGAGGTTGAAGACATGCCCCCCAAGATTCATTTCATCTGCATAAGGCATAGGCGGGTGAAAAGAAGATTCAGGTAAGCCTACGAGGAGACTCGACTCAAAGGGAAAGGATATGTTTCATTTTTTAACGAGCTTGACACGGGAATAGAACCATGCTCTCGTAGTGGAAACCTATTTCATTTTTTAATGAGCTTGACATAGAACGAGAACTATGCTCAGAGGAACCTATTTCATTTTTTAACGAGCTTGACATAGAACGAGAACTATGCTCAACGGGAACCTATTTCATTTTTTAACGAGCTTGACATATAATAGGAACTATGCTCAACAGGAACCTATTTCATTTTTTAACGAGCTTGACATAGAACGGGAACTATGCTCATGGTTAAGGACCATTGGCGGGTTCCTTCCCAACATGATGCCCAGAGGTTGTAAAATGCCCCCAGCATGATTGCTAGAGGCTTAACATGGTAGTGTTCCTTCAACATGATTGTTGACAGTACAACATGTGACATGTCTCCTAAGCTTCATTTTGTCTGAAAATGATGCTTGCTAACACAACTACCAACCTGGATACTAATATGAAAATGTTCACCAAGGGGGGGAAAACAAGAATCAAATGAAATGAAGGTTCAAATTCTAACTCTAGCGAGAGACTCGAATCGATGGGAGGGAGATCTATTTCATTTTTACACAAGCTTGAACATGTTCAGGTACACAGGGTACTACCAAAGGACCGAACACCAAGAGCAACCACTTCACACAAACAGATCACAGATCAACACACCGATGTTTTGACGTGGTTTAAACCCTCTTGAGGGAAACACTCCACGGCCCTGACCAAATAGCTTCTACGGGACAATTTATTATGCAAAGAAAGAAAGTTACAAATGAGCTTCTCATAATTGATCAACTAAACAATGACCCTCCATGCTCTTTAAATAGAGATCATGGACCAATCGGGTGTTAAGCCACGGATCAAGGTTAGGTTTGATCTAAGAGAAGTTGAGTCGTCGGATCACTCTATGTCGGAAACATATTGTGACCGTCGGATTAAGTATTTACAAATGCATACTAAAGAAACACACTATCCCTGACGGATATATTACACAAGTTGATCTTAACTAACTCCTAAGTGTCTAAATATCCTAACATCCCCCCTTAAGAACAACTTGGGATAGTATTGAAGGATTTACAAAAGTGACACTATTAGGAGAAGGAAGGAGGCATTAAAGCCTATCCCCCCTTAATGACAAGTTCCTGAACTCCTAACATAGATCGAAGTTTAAAAAACTTCGCTTATGTAAGAGACTTGGTGAAGATGTCTGCAACTTGATCATCTGTAGGGAAAAGAGCACTTCAAGAACACGCTCATAAACAAGATTTATGATGAAGTGCATATGTAGCTCAATGTGTTTGCTGCGTTGATGTAGAACTGGATCTTTGGCAAGCTTGATGGCACTTTGATTGTCGCACCAAAGTGGAGGAGGCTGCTGCTGCTCGAATCCAAACTTTGAAAGGATCTGTCGAAGCCATAAAGCTTCTTGACTGGCATTAACTGCTGCTCGATATTCTGCCTCTGTTGAAGAAAGAGCAAGAGCTTGTTGTTTCTTACAAGCCCAAGTAATAGGTCCAGATCCCAGACTGAAAACATAACCTGGAGTAGACTTTCGATCATCAGGATCGCCGGCCCAATCTGAATCAGTGAAACCAACCAACAAAGGTTTCCCCCCTGTACTGTAATGAATCCCAAACTAAATTGTACCTCGAATATATCGAAGTATTCTTTTAGCTACTTTCCAGTGACTTTCATGAGGTGTCTGCATATAACGGGCAACACGACCAATGGAAAAGGAAAGGTCAGGACGGGAATGAGTCAAGTATAAGAGACTACCAACAAGCTGACAATACAAGGTGGCATCGACTTCAGGTGAAGTACAAGTGGCAGAAATTTTGACTCCAGACTGGAAGGGAGAAGGGGCTGGTGTACAATCTTCCATGTGAAAGCGACGAAGAAAGTCACAAGCATACTTAGACTGAGAAATAAAGATTCCTTCTTTGGTTTGCAGGACTTGGAGACCAAGAAAATAATGCAAATGTCCTAAGTCTGATATTTTAAAATTTTGTTTAAGACTGGATTTCACATGGGTTATAAGCTTAGGGTCACTACCAGTAAGAATAAGGTCATCAACATATAGAACAAGTATGATGAGATGGTTTCCTACTTTCTTGGTATAGACATTGGGGTCAGAATGGCATCTAGAAAAACCAGTGTCAAGGAGAAAGTTATCCATTTTGGCATACCAAGCTCTAGGAGCTTGCTTAAGGCCATATAAAGATTTCTTAAGGCGGCAGACAAGGATAGAGTTATTATGAACATAGCCAGGAAGTTGTTCCATGTAAATTTCCTCCTGTAAATCACCATGTAAGAAGGCAGACTTGACATCCATTTGATGGACTTCCCAGTTGTGTAAGGTTGCAAGGGAAAGAACAAGGCGGATGGAGTTTATTTTTGCAACGGGAGCAAAGGTTTCTTTGTAGTCAATCCCTTCAACTTGGGAAAAACCTTTGGAAACTAACCTTGCCTTAAGTCTTTCAACACTTCCATCTGATGCATACTTAGTTCTGTAAACCCATTTACATCTGACAAGTTTTCTTCCTTTTGGAAGAGGTACAAGATCCCAAGTATCGTTCGCCATTAAGGAACGATATTCTTCATCCATGGCTGCATCCCAATCTGGATTCCCTGAAGCTTCTGCAAAAGTTTCTGGATAATGATTTTCGGAAACTTGAGCCAAAAGAGAAGAGGCTCGCTGAAACTGAGAACGTGTTCGACATTGATCTCTAGGATCACCGGCAAGATCACCAGCTGCTTCACATGTTGAATGGACCCATCGAGGAAGCACTTGTGCTGGTGCAACTGGAGGAACATGAGCAGGCGGAGGTGGATTTTCATCCTCATTGTCATCATCAGAAACTGGAGTTGGAAACCTGTCAAGGAAGTTGGAAGAAGAAGAAGAAGGCACAAACTCCGAATCAGGCTCGCAGGCCAAAGATGGCACAATCGTTGAGTTAGGCTCGCAGGCCAAGATATTTTCATCAAATTTAACATCTCTTCTAATGATTATATAATGAGAATGTGGTTGAACAAGTCTATAACCTTTTACATCTTCAGAATATCCAACAAATATGCACTTTTCACTTTTAGGCTGCAATGCTTTCCATTTTTCATCCGGAATGTGAGCCCATGCTTCACTACCAAACACACGAAAGTGAATTACATCAGGTTTAATTTTACTCCATGCTTCTTCTGGTGTTATACCTTGTAATGCTTTAGTGGGGGTGAGATTAACTATGTAATTTGCACAATTAATGGCTTCAGCCCAAAATTGAAGACTTAGTCCCTTAGATTGGATCATACAATTAGCCATTTCTTTTAAAGTGCGGTTCTTTCGCTCAGCTACACCATTTTGTTGTGGTGTATATGGAACAGTGTGCTGTTGTTGGATGCCTTGTTCAGTACAAAAACTAGTGAACTTATTGTTAACATATTCTCCTCCATTGTCAGATCTTAACTTAATAATTTGATGACCAGATTGTTTTTCAACAAGGGCCTTGTAGGCCAAGAACATGTTAAATACTTCGCTCTTAAGTTTTAGGAAATAAACCCAAGTGCGTCTGGTGTAATCATCAATGAAAGTTAAGAAATATTTGAAACCAGAAAAGGAAGCAAATGGAAGAGGACCACACAAGTCACTATGCACAAGCTCCAAGGGAACCGAGGCGTGCCAAGAGGCACGATTGTCAAAACTGTCCCGATGATGTTTTTCGAGTACACAACCGGAACAAACACCATCTCTGCAAGATACCATCGGAAGACCTGTCACCATATTTTATTTACATAGTTGTTGCAATGAGCGATAATTTAAGTCACCAAATCGCTCATGCCAAAGTTTGCTCAAGTTATCACTATGAGCAACAAAAATTGAAGGGAAAGGTGATTACCCAAACTTGTTAAACTTATACAATCTGGTAATATCATCAACAATTTCGGTAGCTATGACCTGTTGAGGATCTTTAAAATCCTTGATTACAACTTGGTGAGGTGTAAAGGTCACAGTTTTACCTTCACCAGAATGAGTGATCTGATAGACTGATAACAAATTGCAGGAAATTCTTGGAACACATAGTACATCACTAAAATGACCATTATCTACTGGAATTGTTCCAGCTCCTACAACACTTAGAGATCTATCATCACCAACAAATATTTGTTTGGTGTTACATTCATGCATAGTAGAAAAGATGGCTTGATCCTTAGCCATATGATAAGATGTTCCAGAATCAATGAGCCATTCATTTGAAGTAGAAGAAGAAGATGCATTATAAGAATAACCAGAAGCACAAAGTGCATGTCCATGAGAGGCAGATTCTGAAGACGAATCTAGGTTGATGTGGTGCTTCTTCATTGCTGCTTCCAAGGATGCCATCTTCTTGAAACACTTAGATTCATCATGATTATCTTTCCCGCAATAGTTGCAATGACGCTCAGTCTTCTTTTCTTTTGGCTTGGATCCTTTGTCATTTTTTAAAGAAGGAGCTGACTGAGAGGGTTTGGGACCCTTGTTTGACTTATTATTGGGAAAATTTTGTTTCTTAGGAGGCTTGGACTTTTCTTTCTATTGGGACAATAAGGCTTTCCCAGATGTATCTGCATTGTTGATTATTCCAAGATGAATAAGTTTATCTTGTTCTCTAATCAAGGAATCACAAAAGGACTCAAGACTAGGCTCTTGATAGCTAGCTGCATTCAAGGATGCTTTCATGGAGTAAAATGTAGATACAAAAACAGAATATGCAGGTCCAAGTTTGGAAAAAATATGATAAATGCATTGTTTGTCTTCCCTCTAAATCTTACATTCTTCACATAAGAGTTTAAGATTTTTGTACTTAGATAAATAATCTTGAATGCATGAAAAGTCACTTGGATTTAAAGAAATCAACTCATTTTTGAGTTGGTGACCTCGAATTTCATTGTGTTTACCAAACACAGATTCCAACTTGTCCCAAGCAGCATTAGGTTCATCAATTCCAAATATGTGGAATCGCAAATCAGTAGAGATTGACATCCCAATCAATCCACGAGCTTCATCACATCTATTTACCCATTTTATTTTCTTATCATCATCAGTGGGTTCTTTTTATTTCCCTGTTGTAATTCTGAAAAGTCCCCTACTTCGTAGAACATCCTCCATACGAGATTTCTATGAGAAATAGTTGGAACTGTTAAGTAGAATATCACAAGGGGCGGCCATATTTGTATATTAATGGTTGTAAAAGCAGAAACCAATAGTCTGGATGTGAAGAGCTCGAAAAAATAGGCGGTTTCAAAAAAAACGGCACTGAAAATTGACTCTGTATGATGAAGTTATGCTTGATCAAAGAAACTGTTGAAGATGTCCCCAATAGTGACGTGGCAGCTAGAGAATGTCCAGCGAAAAAAAGAACCCCCCTCTTCCCAAGATGAACCTTTTGACAATCACTTTACAATAAAGTTGATTTAAGTGAACCACTTTTGTAAAATAAGTGATTTCACTTGTACAATGATATTACTTTTAAATAGTGCAACAATAAAAAAAACTTAAGTGATTCACTTGTATTTTTATTTTTTATTATTTAAGTGAGATGCACTTTTACAATAAAATAACTTGAAAATAGAAATTGCATGCACTTTTTCTTTTAAAAGTAACTTCCTAAGACTTGAACTCAAGACCTATTAAGGAATAAAGCAACTTTGAATCAAGTGAGTTAGATTAAAAGGTATGTAAAATATGGGAATGAGGAAGGGTTTTTTTTTTTTTTTTTACTCTTTTTGCTCGGTTTGAGTGCTTACCTTTTTTCCTACAAAACACACCATAAATCGAAACAAAAAAAAATTTCCACACTTGTGAAGTTAGATCTTGTTAGCTTGCCCGGAAAGTCTACATTTTCTCTCTATTTCTGATTTGCCGAGATCGCGTTGTTTCTGATTTGCCGAGATCGCTCAAGGTGCAGGGCAAAGAGCATACGCAGACGGGAAAGTAACAATCCGAACCCAAAAAAAATCTAACAGTAAAAAAAATGATGCAATATGAGATTTTTTCCTTAAAAAAAAAGAAAATAAAAAAAATGCGTCATTGTAACATTATACCTTCAGATCTGATGAAATACGCGTTTCTGGAGCAACCGGGAACCATATTCGATCAAACGAAAACTATTTCCCAATGGAAACGACGCTCCGGACGCAATGGAACACCTCCCACAACCCAGAAATGCACATAAATACCAGAACTAGAAACCCTTTCGAGTTTCGGCAATAACAGTTCAAGATCTAGATCATAACCGGAAACGGCACTTCATAAAAGCTCTGATACCATGTTCGGGTACATAGGGTACTACCAAAAGACCAAACACCAAGAGAAACCACTTCACACAAACAGATCACAGATCAACACACCGATGTTTTGACGTGGTTTAAACCCTCTTGAGGGAAACACTCGACGGCCCCGGCCAAATAGCTTCTATGGGACAATTTATTATGCAAAGAAAGAAAGTTACAAATGAGCTTCTCATAACCGATCAATTAAACAATGACCCTCCATGCTCTTTAAATAGAGATCATGGACCAATCGGGTGTTAAGCCACGGATCAAGGTTAGGTTTGATCTAAGAGAAGTTGAGCCGTCCGATCACTCTATGTCGGAAACATATCGTGACCGTCGAATTAAGTATTTACTAATGCATACTAATGCATACTAAAGAAACACACTATCCCTAATGGATATATTACACAAGTTGATCTTAACTAACTCCTAAGTGTCTAAATATCCTAACAGAAAATAGACAATAACTATGCTTGAGTGGGCCCATCTTATTTTTTAACGAGCTTGAAATGGAATAAAACTATGCTCGAGTGGATTGGTTTCATTTTTGTGCAAGCTTGAAACCAAAGGTAAACTATGTTTAGAGGGGTATATTTCATTTTTTAGCAAGCTTGAAATAGAATAAAACTATGTTCCAATGGATTGGTTTCATTTTTATGCAAGCTTGAAACCAAAGGGAAACAATGCTAGGGTGGTTGGTTTCATTTTTTAACGAGCTTGAAACATAACATAAACCATGCTCGTACCCCCCCTCCTCAAGGGGAAGAAACCTCTAAAACATGCATAACATTTAGGGAAGTCTGATGACTAGGAGTCATATGATGAGTGGGTGTCACGAAAGAAAGATGATCAATGGTCACAATATTCCCATGATGAGGAAAATACATCACTCAAAAGAGCATGGACACTACAACTTTCATAGCATAGACATAATCACATCCAAGGAGCAGATTGAAATCTAAAGGACCTTGGACAACCATGACATCAACATAAACAGTTTTACCTCTCAATGTGATAGGTAACTGCGGGAGAATCCCTAAACATCTGGTAGGCCTTCTATTAAAAGCCAAAATATGGTCAGTTATTGGCATAAGCTGAGGGGAACCTATAGCTTGCCAAGCAGTTGAGGATAAAATACTAACAGAAGCTCCCTCATCAACTATCGTACGAAAGATTTCTTTATCGGAAACTCCTACAGATATTTGAAAAGGAATACTCGAAGGAAGATGAGATTCTGTTAGACCATTCCAATCAAAGTAAATGACCTTAGTACTTGGGGGGGGTCCTGTAGAAATGGACAGGGTTTTCCCCTTCCTAGGACATTCTGAAATGACTAGGAAAACATCAACGGTTTCCAATTCACTCTCACTTGGAAGATAAGAATGAGATGAAGATTGTGTCATCGTGATTGCTTCAGTCTGGACTTTCTCCAATGAAAGAGTGGGATCGAGTGGAGATGACATCAACTCGATCACTTCACTCTCGGAAAGAAGAGTGGGATCGATTTCAGATGGAACTGAATCGATCACTTGGTCAACCAACGGGGGGTCGAGGGACAACTTACTATCACTTGTTGGAAGCACCTGTTGAGAACTAGTAATATCTTCCAACCACCATGAAGCTTCATCCATGCTTGGACAAAGGAAAGTACGGTGCATACGCTTGCATATCAAACAAGGGTATAGGACTTTACTCTTCTGACCCTTCACCAACGGGTCACTAGTCGAGGGAGTGTCATCAACATGATGATCAGAGGTTGACGATACAAGCGGTTTGGGATTTTTAGACCACACTTCTGACACACGGGAAAGACTGGGACAATTTTTGAGAAGGTGATCACCCTTGCAAAGTTTGCAAGGGAACTTGGGCTTGCGAGGTGTTCTCATAGAATGAGTGCCATTAGAGGCAGAAGGTTGATGCTTGGTCTCTTTCTTATCTTTCTTCTTCTTAATCTTCCCTTTCTTCTTCTTCACACCCACCTTCTTACTAACATTAGAGTTTTTAGTAGGAGAAGAGGAAGAGATGGAAGCCGATTCAAATTTCGACGGAGAAGGAGAAGGGTCATCATGAGATGCTCATGCGGTGAAGGACCTAGGTTCGATACAATTGGTGCACTTGGTGTAACTGGATTGGAGAATAACCATACTGTTAATCCTATCGTCAATCCAGGAAGACTCAATGTAACCATAAAGGGAGAACCAACAGTTCCACAAGGGAGAATAACAAATGGCATACCCTGGAAAGGGGCCTCTTGGTTGGTAGTCCCGGAAGAGTCTTCCATATCTAAGCTTCCTAAGAGTCTCTAAAGTACCACACAAATCAAACACTACTCAAGTCTAAAAGCAACAAGCAAATGGTGTGAATAGGAGTGGATTCAAAGTCTGGAACCTCACAAGATTATCAAGGCATCGCAAACCGCTATATACTGCAGGGTCCAACAATATGACGCGACAAGGAGAATTGGGACCGTACCCCTTCCTGCATACCCGATTACCTGGACAGTACGTGCGTGCTGATCTCCCTGAGTGTTGTTCTTGGTGTATTGCTTTGCCAAGACAGCCAAATGGTTAACTCAGATGGTTTCAGGATTCCTATGGGTGTCTCCCGATATACGCAAGATACGTGGGAGCTCAAATCCGTAGTGGTGTTGTCTAATGCACAACCGTTCGGCAAGAGACCTTCCGATATACTATCGAGTATGTGATACACCCTTCGATATACACCAAGTATGGATTATGGTACTTGGTCGGTACATGAAGGAGCTCGATATACCGATAAGTACGTGGAAGACTACAATACCCCCGGGATACAGTGCTGGAAAATAACGACAACTGCCACACTTAAAGATGTCGAAACACATCTCTAACTTACACACAATTACTAAATTATTTTAACCTAATCTAGCGTTAATTTCATCTTGTACGGTTAGGTGGATGCATGAGGTGAGTACATAAATGTAAACATAATGCAATCCTCAACTACATGATAATGCACATTTTCTTTTCCTTTTCAATGAAAACTACTTAAGGTAAGGAGAGATATTTTTTCTTTCAAACCAAAAGTACTTAAGTAGTAGCGAAAAGAAGAATTCCTTCCTAGAGTGCAATAATTCTAACTTTTTGCAATAATCAGCCAAAAAGCGTAAAGAAAATGAAAGATGCAGCTAATCTTAACAATGCATAAGACAAAATGATGAAGCACTTTCAATTTTCAAATGCATGTATCAAAAATGGAACTTGATAACTAAACGCTTTTCATATCTATATACAGAAAGTGAGAGAATATCTACAACACTCTAATCATTCAAAAATTCCCAAGAAAAAATGGAAAACACCCAAACAACTCAAAGGCACTCAAGAAAAGGCTCAAAATCTACCAAATGCAATAATTATAACTCATTTCCTATCTTTTTACACTTGAAAAAGACACATCTAAGCTACGGAAAGGACTCCTCAAACGTTTCCAATCAAATGCAAGACAAAGATAAGCACTTAACAATCTTATCTAACTCAAATGCATACAAAACTGAAACAAGCCTTTCTTCTTCTTATGAGTGTGAGAACAAGAATTTCAAATGATCAAATTAAAGTAAGAAGAACATTTATGTTTTCCAATTTCATGAATATAGCAAAAGAGTGACAAAATCAATCTTTTCTTTGAACTAAAGTGGAGACAAAGAATTAATCTTTTCAAAAAATGATTGAATAGCTTAGCATGTAAGGAAAACAAGATGCCTAACCCAAGAAAGAGAGGCTCAAAAAGACATGGATATCCCACACTCTTCAAGTCTTTAAAACAAGCCAATCACACTCAACCAAAAATGATCTCAAAACTTTGAGATGGGTCAAAATGACTAAGCAAAACACTAGTTTTGACTCAAGGGGCCAAACATGAATCCAAATCTCAAAAGACCCAAAAACCAATACAAATAAGCCAAACAAAACACACAAATCAAAGATGAGATCTCTGGCTGGATCTTGCAGCACAGAGGGAGTTCATACAGCAAACCAAAGTCCAGACTGTCAAATGGAGAGGAGATGCCTGCATGCCAAATTTTGACAAATCGGTGCACTCTGTGCTTGTACACAGTGTGACGTCGCAGTATACCTACACGGGAAGTGCGACAATGTCGCAGCCTGCCAATGCATGGGATGCGACGAGAAACTAACAGGTAAAGAACAAAGACTCAAAATGACACAGTGTCGCTCTGTTTCCACTGCCCAGGTGCGACAGGCGAAGTCTAGATTCAAAAATGAATCAGATCTCTCAGTAATGAACCATGGAATGGTTTGGGAATGAGTTGTACAAACTTAGAGGAAGTAGATCAGAGTCTTCAATAGAAAGATCCGATAGTGAAATCAACTCCAAGAAGTAAATGGAAAAAATAAAAAGGCTTGTGTCAAGCAATCAACTGAAAATGACTCTCAAATTGACAACTACTGACCAAATATCAATACTCCCCAGTATGGTCACCAAATTTGTTATTGGACAATCCACTCGAGCGGACACGAGTAGGATCTCCCTAGCTCAATGTGAGTCTAGAACAAATAGAATAGACTACAAATACATTTCCTAGATCTACTTAAGGATCAAGTACTAGATGTCTTACCTTTTACTTCGCAATCCTTTCTCCTAAATGTTGCTCCACGTCTCGCGGTCATTAGATCCAAGCTGCAAGACCTGTCAAGACAAAGAAACAAGAGAAACCAGTAAAAGACATCTATACAATAAGAGATCTAAGTAAATAGTTAAGCAGGTAAACTACTCAATATCATTGCACACATGAACAATATTGGTGGAAAGCATTTGTATTACTGTAAATAGAGGAGTACATGATAGAGATATAGAACTACAACCAAGACTTAACGTAGTATCCCTTCTCCGACCAAGCCAATTGCCATAAGCTTCCAAGGAAGTATGAGTTCTCCAATAGGTGAATGGAGGTATTCTAAAAGTGATTTCACCAGCATGTAGATACCATAGGATTCCTCCCTTTGGGATGGGAGTGAGCTTCATTTATATAGGACTCAGTGGATAGGATATGGATAGGATAGGTTGAGAGATGGTAGGAGAGAGATATGGGATCCTCCCAAGGAGTTAGGGGTCGAGTACCAGCTCCCCTAGAGGTCAGAGATAAGCCCCTAAATGAGCAAGTTTCGAGAAGGATCTCGAATAAGCTATTTTTTCCCATTAACTGACCTTGTTGCACCCTGCAGTGGAGCAAGCTGCGACGTCGCATGTTGCTAGTGTGCAAACTGCAACGACCCTTCAAAACCTAGCACAACTGAGCTCAAATCCTCCTAGGATGATTATTTAGTCCGAGTATCTTTAGGGGTGTATACATTGAATCTTATGATGAGTAGATTTTGGGTGTAACATAATCCTCTCTTCAACAAACAACATTTTTTATCCAGGTGGGTATCTCTCCTAACAATCTCTTCCTAGGTTTTGTCTCAAATTTATCCTTCACGCAATCAAAGGCTTAGTTATACTCAATAGAAAAATCTACTATATGACCTTCTTTAATTCCATTGAACCAAAAATATATAACCCTCGTCCACTTGTTATCTAAACTCTTCAACCTATATTTAGTTTCTTGATCCCATACAATCACTCAACTCCTCCACGCCACATTAATTTCTACTTGTCCGTTTACCCATTCATACAATAAACAGAGAAATTCGGCAAAGAAAATTTTATATGCATTTGAATATACTACCTTTGTATCCATCGTTGAGGATCAATGTTTAGGTTTTGAGTCTCTTGAGAAAATTCCTCTTCCTTGTCGATCAATCAGTTCTGCAATTCCTCCCTAATAGGTTTCCAACTCATACTTATTAAAACCCTAACCTTTTGCAATCTCAACAATGGAACCAATTATTGGCATATAACTCAAAACCTAGCTTCTAAATCCATAACCAACAATACCCCTATGAGAATCAAAATTTTCAATACCCAATAGGGTAAGGTCTTGCCTAAGACTCTCACAAGGATTACTGAGACTAAAATAGGGCTAGTATTGAATAAGTATTCCACAATAGTACATTCTCCATAGTTTACAGATACTCAATACAGTAAAAAACAATATTAGAGTAATGTTGAAGGACCTCAAAAGATATAACATACTATAGCCCTAATAAAAGAGAAAATAAAATTAAGAGCATATTATGTTTAAATGTTTATCATCAATAACAATAACATATGACTAGTAGAAAATGAAAAAAAAAACTATGACAAGAATCTCCACTTACCTGATGGATGACCAGTTTTAACCATTTGCAGCAAAACTTTCTCTCCCAACACACCACTATGTCCACAACAATAGTTGGTGGGACAACTCTCCACCCAACCAACCCCCAACCAAAGGTTGAAGTCCCAGAAGCCTCAACAATTAACCCTATGCCAAACCAAGTATGCCTTAACTATATTCTTCATTTCCTCATGAATATGAGTTCTCCTCTTTTACACCTTCTCCCTCTTAATAGATACCCATATACAATTGAAAAAATCACAAAACAACAAAAAACAACCCCAACATAAATCAGCAAGACTCCCAAGAGACCCCTCCCTCTTAGTCTTGCCCCCTTTTATTATTTCATTTCCAAATTTTGTTCAATTCTTATTTTTATTTGTTTGCAATGCACATTTTCCCTCTTTTTAATTCTTTTATATATTTTACTTGACATTACCTATTATTACATATGCCCTTATACTAAACTCTAATGTTGGGTCGTTACATACTCCCTCCGTTTAGGAAACTTCATCCCCAAAGTTATAACCTCATAGCAATAAATACAAAGACTTATTTAATCAGTCAAGTAGATTTTAGCTAATATAGATAGCTAGTACTACTATGAATATGAGAGATTTATATGTGTGGCCATAACATAGAAATCTCCCACCTACACTAATACAATCATGGCGCCCTCAATTACAACATTCTCTTAATTAATTCCCGATTTGTCTAATATGCAATCCATTCAAACAATTATGCATCATTCTCATCACACGTTCAAGAATTAAACAAGTCAATACATAAAAATAATAGTACACATTTGTGAAACTTCCTCCTTCATTACTCACCCTCTTCTTGCGAATCATACCATCCACCGCCTCCATAATCCTCCATGCCAACTCTAGATGGTACCGCTCACCATGGCATAGTCCCTCTACTATAACTTGTCCATGAATCATACAGTAGGCATCAAAAGTTATTCGGGAAGCTATCATGGCATAGCCACCGTCCCAACTTCTGGTAAATGTGTGGTCTCATCAAAATTTAACCAAAATTTGGGTCTCATCGGTATTAATCGACATATGGTTACTAGTACCCTGATTCTAATATTAGGATCATTATACACCAGGAATCTCGAAAGGTTGACCTATGCTCCCTCATTATGCACCCTTAAGGAACCAGACCCAAGAATCGGAAGTCCTTCTCCATATGTCTCCCCCCCCCCTTGGTTAAGATACCTCTAGCCATGGAATTCTAGTAGAATATTTAAGAACTACTAGCATAGAGTTAATTATTGAGTTTTGTACCCCTTCCCATAAGGTGTTTTGTAGTATCCATTCTCATTCGTGGTTATGGCCCCCCACGAAATTCCAGGATGATTAGCATCACAAGGCTCTTTGAGTGGATTACTTGGAACAACTTCCACTCGCCACAATGAACAACGATTAGTATCTATTTCCTCAAGATAATAAGATATCATAAAATCAATTATGAATCATATGTGCTAACAAATAATTCCTCGTCACAAGTAAATATTTCATTGCAATGCATCATAAGCCATCATCATGGTAAAACATGCCCATTTTAATTAAACATTTACCGAATCCTAGATGCCATTCATGATACCATCATGAAATCATAAGCATCTTACTAATACATTATAAAAATCCATCACGATTCAACATTTTTAAAATAAGGTTCCATTCTAAATATCAACATGAGCTAACAACATATATAATTCAATGACATATCATAATCTATGTATTCTTGGGCATCGAGTACTGTGAAGAAGCAATAAAATACCAACATGAAATGATAACAAGTCGTATACCATGTGTCCTCTACCTCTAGATACCATGACAAAGTTATAAAATACCATATTGAATATTAACATGAAATAACATCATATCATGTACCGCATGTCATCTATATCTATAATCTAGATACCATAATAAAGCTATAAAATACCAAACTAAGTATCAACATGAATGACATCATATCATGTACCACATGTTCTCTATCTCTGCATACGATAATAAATCTATAAAATACCAAACTAAGTATCAACATAAAATACCATCATATCATGTACCACATGTCCTCTATCTCTAGACTCCCATGATAAAGATATAAAAAACCAAACTGAATATCAACATGAAATAACATCATATCATGTATAGTGTGTCCTTTATCTCTAGATATAATGATAATGCTATAAAATATCATATTGAGTATCAATGTGAAATAATAAGAATCAAACGTGGTGTCAAGAGCACAAGTCTACAAAAAAGATAAGGATATGCATGACGCATAGATTCTGCATCCTCCCAAGTAGTTGACTTTGGGCTATACTAGTCCCATTGGACTTTAACCCAGTCCAAGATGTGACTACGAAGCTGTCGATTTCTATGGTCCAATATGCAACATGGCTCGACGTGGAAGACCCTTCCTTGGAGAGTTGTAATCCATCCAAATTTAAAATGTGAGAGGGTTCGAGAATGTAGTGTCTCAACACATAAACATGAAATAAATTATGCATCTTTCATAAGTGGGGTGGCAGCTCAAGCCGTTAAGAAACAGGCCCAATCTATTCTAGGATCCTAAATGGTCCGACGAATCTTAATGCTAGTTTGGTTCCCTTACCAAATTTAAAGGGGCTCTTCATAGGCCTCACTTGGACAAACACCATGCTTCCCTCCTCATAGATTCTGTCGATATGCTTGGCATCTACATAACTTTTCTGACTATCATAGGATTCCTTAAGTATTTGTTTAATCATGACCATCTGCTCCTCCATCTCCTGAAGTAGTTTGGGCCCTAACATGACTCGATCCTCTTGACAATCCCAACTAAGATGAGTTCTACAAGGATTTCCATACAATACTTCATATGGGGCGGCACCAAGGGATCTATGGTAGTTGTTATTGTAAGAAAAATATACCAATGGGAGATACCTCTCCAATTGACTCCATTGGTCCATGACATGCATTCTTAACATATCCTCCATTACTTGGTTAACTCTTTATGTTTGACCATCGGTTTCTGGATGATATACCATATTGAAATTCAATTGGGTGCCCAAGGAATCTTGGAGTCTTTTCCATAACAAAGAGGTGAATCATGAATCTCTATCTAAAATAATTTTATGAGGGACCCCGTGTGGATGGATTATTTCTTAGAGAAACACTTGGGCAATAGCAGGTGCATTAAAGGTACTTTTTACTGGAATGAAATGTCCACTCTTAGTCAGTGTGTCCACAACAACTAGAATACAATCGTGCCTCTGTGGCGTGGGCGAGGGGGGGGGGGGAGTCCATGGATATCACTTCCCATTTAGTTTATTGTATCTCATGCAGCTGAAGAAATACTGCTAGATGATGATGTTCGTCCTTGACTTGCTGTCACTCCAAACAATGGGCTACATATTGTACTATGTCCCTCTTCATTCCAGGCCAGAAGAATTCCCTTTTTAATTTTTCATACATCTTTTTAACTCTTGGGTGAGATAAATATGGTGCCCAATGGGCTTCATCCATTACCAACCTTTGAATTCCACAAGTGGTCGACACATACATCCTTTTTCTGAATCTAATAAGTCCATCATCTCCCAATGAGTATCCTTCAAACTTTGATGAGGTTGACTTCCCTTTAGCCTAGGTAGTTTGAATCTGAAGGTACGATGGGTCCCCTACTAGATGGATTTTAATATTATACCTGAGATCATTTTTGTTGGACACTATCACACCTATATGAGGTCTTCTACTTAGCGCATCTGCTACCATGTTCTCCTGCCCCTTAATAAAAGAGATTCTATAGTCATACTCACTAAACAGTTCACTCCAACATCGTTTACATGCATTAAGATCCTTTTGGGTGAATATGTACTCAAGGATTCGATGTTTTGTTTTCAACTAGAAATGGCGTCCTACTAATTAATGCCTCCATATCTTTTGGGCCATGACAACTGCTACCAATTCTAGATCATGAGTGCTGTAATTGGCTTCATGATTTTTGAGCTTGCGAGAGACATAGGAAATGACTCCTTCATCTTGCATTAATATTGCACCTAAACCCTCTCTTGATGCATCTATACAACCCAAAAAATTCTTATCCATGTTTGGCACTTTAAGTATTGGAGCACTGGTCAGTCATCTTTTAAGCTCATTAAAGGCTTCTTCACGTTTATTTTTCCATTCAAACTTGACCCCCTTTATCTGTAATGTTGTGATAGGTCCCACGATTTGAGAGAATCCTTCTATGAGCCTCCTGTAATAGTTGGCCAACCCCATAAAGTTACAAACTTCCTTGTCATTCCTAGGGGTCAGCCAACTTAATATAGCTTCAATCTTTTCTGGGTCTACTGAGATTCCTTCACCACTGATTACATGCCCCAAATATTGGATCTCTTTATGAAATAAGGAGCATTTGGACAATTTACCATATATTTTTTGTTCTCTAAGGCATTGAAGCACTATCCTCAAGTGCTCTTGGTGCTCTCGTTCATTACGAGAGTGTATGAGGATGTCATCAAGGAACACTTATACAAAGCGATTCGGATACTTCTAAAACACATTGTTCATTAGTTTCATGGATGAAGTTGGTGCATTCGACAATCCAAAGGGTACCACCACGAGTTCATAATGGTCAAACATAGTTCGAAATGCGGTTTTTGGAATGTCTTCTTCCTTAATCCTTAGTTGATGGTATCCCCAATCGAAGGTCAATCTTAGAGAATCAAACAAATCATCAATGCGAGGCATGGGATAACAATTCCTAATGGTTTCTTTATTCAAATATTGATAATCAATGCATACACTAAGGGTATAGTCCTTCTTCTTGATGAATATTGCAAGTGCCCCCCAGGGTGAAACATGAGATCGAATCAATCCTTAGTCAATGAGTTCCTTAAGTTGAATACTCAATTCATTGAGTTTTGACACCATCATTCGATAGGGAGTCTTGCATATTGGCTATGTACCCAGTTTTAGGGAAATGGTGAAGTCAAACTCTCATACAGGGGGTATTCTTAGTAATTTAGGGGGAAATACATATGCAAACTTAGAGAGGATTGGGTGAGATTCCATGTTTGTTTTAGGGATATCACTCATAGATTCCACAACATAGATTCTACACCCCTTCCTCATGCGTTTCTTTACCTTGGCCATCGCAATGAAAAGTAAAGAAACATCTCGTTTAAGCCCTTTGATTACAATTGGTTTTCCAAGGTCATCGATACAAAAGACTTTCTTCTCATAGTAGTCCACTAAATCTCGATGAGATTCCAGCCAATCCATTCCCACTATTAAGTAATATGCCCCTAGAGTAGTGTTATACAAACTCATCTTAGTACAAACATTCCATATTGTAATGATACAATTCTTTACCAATAGTCCTACTAGTTGCTTTCATCCTAAGGACATTTCTACCTGGTCAAAATTGCTTTGAGCTTGGGTTGTCAATACACATTTTTTTAATGCATAGGGGGGGGGTAAAGCTATATGTAGCTCATAGATCTATCAGAATGGTCAGTAGAACATTTTTTATCATACCCGAAGACTCCATAACTGTGTCTTGGTGCTCTGCTTGATGATGGTTAACTACATCATGGATTCAATGTTGACCTTGCAGATGACCTCCTTGTGTCCCTGCCCTTTTGTAACCTACTTTTACATGCCTCTCTAGGAAGTCCCATTTGTAGTGGAGAACTTGACATTCATAACATTTAATCCATATTGTGGTTGCTGCAATTGAGAGTCTCTGGCCACCACAACCTCTGCCTTGGCTACCACCTTGAATTTCATGAGGCTCAAATCTTGTTCCCTTGGTATGAGGGATTGCTAAAGGAGTGGTAGGAGGAGGAGCTAACATATTGGCCACCCTAACTACCCTAGTATGACGTCCCCAATATCCAACCCTCCTACCTATGACCTACTTGGCACTAGAAGGTATGAAACTTCCCTTGGATTCTTATGCATGAAGTTGTACCAAGGCTTTCTTTCCCATATCAATCTTCTTCTTTACATTCCTAGCTACATTCGAGCTATGTGCCATGATAGTGGTCTTGCACATGGATACCTCCGTACGAATGTACGAGTCCAACCCATGAAGGAATCTATCTACCTTTCTACCATCATCTGCCATGTAGTCAATATGATGCACTAGAGAGTAAAATTCTACTTCATATTCCTCTATGGACCTTCCCCTTTGTTGTACCACATGGAAAGCTGCTTTTTGTTGGTGTTTATATTCATCTAACAAATAACGGGTTCTAAATGTTTCTTCAAATATCTCCCAAGTCGACTGTGCAGATCCAATGTGAAGCTTACTTTCCTCATTCACCCACCATAACAATGCCTCCCTTTTTAGAAGGCTCATAGATACTTGCACCTTGTCATTAGTAGTGTAGTCCTTAAAGCTAAGGGCTTGCTTAACTCTAACTAATAAGGGCTCTTATGCTTGTCCTTCCTAAGTACCTATAAATTCTGGCAAATTGGATATATGAACTTCCTTCATGATATCTAGCAGCACTTTTGCTTCTCTAGAGGAGGAGGGTCGACCATGGTCTTGTTTCTTTTTCTATTCAAATTCCCTACCCTGAATTTGATCAAAGTTTTGGCACATATTTTGATTCTGACTTTGCATTGCCATCCATTCACTAAACATACCAGATACTTCATCTAGGGAGCGTAAAATAGCTTGCTTGACTGGTGTGTCGACCTCAGGAGCTGGCAACATCTATCTACGATGTTTTGGGGCCATGGGTCACTGCAATTTACAGTAAATGAAGAGTTTAGAGCTTTCTCATCACAGTTTAAGTAAGGTTAAAAGACATTGTTTATCAATCCACGCTTTGTTAGTTTTGATTCATCATTTGTCCTTACCAAACAAGGTTTAATTTTGATTCTTGATTCATCATTGTTTATCAGTCTACTTCTGAATGTTTAAGAAGCAATGGACTGATGTTACAAGAGATTCTCCAATAGCATACAACAGGTTGGACTCTTTCTGCACACACTGGTAAGCACTGTAAGGGTTAAATTTCCCAAGGGAATTGTGGAGAAGTAAAGGGAAATTTTGTCCTCGTGTTGTGTGAGGCAGTAGAAAAGAGTGCCATGGCAGCGATGGCTAAGTGAGATCCCTATAAATGCTCAAAGGTAGGAAGTTTGGCTAAGCATGAAAGAAAATGGGTTGTGGGCTAAAAGAGATAAGCCTGTAGGTGATTCTTTCGCCTTGTTGGCTTCATAGCCTGGCTTGGGGTGGTATTTGCAGCCAATTCCTATGGTTGGGTGGAAATCGCACTTACACATCCAATTGCTTAAATCTTCTTTGTTAAAATATCAGTATTCTCTTGTATATGAATTTGGAATGTTTTCATTTTTTTATATGATGAATATGTTTGCTTATGCGTGATATATGTGTGGATAGAGTTTTAATTCCATTTTGGTTTGCATTTATACATTTGTAGATATATTTATTATTTATGAATTTGTATTATGGCCCATGAGGTGAAATTTAAAAGTAATAAATTCGTAAATACCCCCTAGTGTGGTCAGATTGATTAATGGGGACATGACAGAGTGATTTCAAATCTCTTGTTTACAACACCGGCTCTATATTGGTCAAAATCCACAGTACAGGAAAAAATCAGAGCTTGCATAAGAAGAGTTGGAAAAACACTTCTATGAAAATCCATGGTTTCAATTGTTAGTGGATATTCTAATAGAGCCATGTGTTAAATCTACGGTCTACCAACATGAATGGTAGATCAATTGAGGAAATTTGGGAAGTTTTAAAAAATTGCAAATCTAGAAAGTCCTAAAATCCAGTTATGTTAAGTTACGAAGAAGTTCTAGAATGGAGGAAAGGCCACATGTAAACTTTCATGTGGCCACCTATGGAAGAATTAAAAATTTGACCTTTTTTATGAAGGCATGGGTGCCAAGACCGAAACAAGGTCATCAGGAAAGGCTAATCAAACGATCTCAATGTAGCATTTCTGACGATGGTGCCAGAGTCTAATCCAACGAGTCATCTTATGAGTCGAAAAGGTTCTATCAAGATGAACTTATTGTAACATTCACAATGATGGTGCCAGATTTTGGTTCGGTGAGTCTGAAAGGTTCTATCAGGACGAACTTAATGTAACATTCTTGATGATGGTCCTAGAGTCCAATCCGATGAGACTAAGCTGATGGAAGCAGCTCAATGGACAAGAGTCCAATATTGAACAATTTCTGTCGAACTGGGGTGATCGGGGTTCAAAAATGCAAATTTAAGAGTAAAGTATGATCGAAGGTTTTCGACACGATCGAACATTAACCATCAGACAAAACCAATGAGGAAGATCAGAAACTTTCAACATGAAACTAGCCAGACAATATGAGCCCCATGTGAAAGAAGGAGGCCGATACGATCAGTCGAAGGTAGTTTATTAGACATATCAGGAATAGGCAATATGGAATTAGTCTGACATGGAGTTTCTGATGTAATGGCTGTAATAATAATAAAAATGTTTGGAGCCCAAAAAGAGTTTTGTCCATAACAAGAGTAGTTTAGCTCAGAATCCAATAATACCTACAACATCTCGCCGCCATTGAGAAAAGCTACAAAATAGTCAGTGAGAGACATTGACCCGTTCTACTCTAATTTTACAAAAAAATGAAATTGGTTTTTAAATATCAGTACCAGGTGACCTGAAGGGGGGCCTGATGAGGCCAAAATTGATACGGTGCAGTCGTAATCCAGGAAAACAGATAAATCTAGTGGCTTATGGCCAATTTCCAAAATGTACGAAGCCTAGGTGCAAAAGAAGGAAAAAATACACAATTCTGTGGCACTTTTTGGGGATTGTAGAAAACTCGGAGGTAAAAGTAAACCTAGATATCAAGACTAGAAAATTTTGTGAACTTGACATTTTACCTACTCATCAAAATGAACAGCTTTTGTTAGAGAATTTTTTTCTAGAAATGCTCCTTTTGGGAGAGAGCAAGTTTTGGAAAATAAACCAAGTCTGGAAAGGATGCAAAAGTCAAAAGTAGTCAATTCCAAAAACTTATAGAAATTGATTGGAGCATTGTATAAGGGATCTTAAAGTTGTCGAGTAATCATCGTCATGAGTACTATCAACGCCCAATAGATAAATAATTTTTTTTCTCCCTATATTTTCTTCTATAGGTGGTTGAAGTTGGTCTCTGAAGCTAAATGTACATGTAGGAAAAGTGCAAAATTGACAAAATTGGCTATTTGAAAGGTAATTTTTTGCCTAGAAATCAGAAATTGGCATAGTTATAGTCATTGGAAAGCTTATTAATAGGAGAAAAAATGTGCGTGATCATGGTCTTAAAGAGTGATTTAGATGTTTCTAAAAATTAAACAGAAAAGTGCATGTACCGTAATTTGACAAAAAAATGCCAATATGGGTAGTTCCTAGAATGAAAACTAATTTTATGATTTTATAAGAAAGAAATGAAGATAATTAATATTATTATATGAACATTTTTGCAAATACAACATCATATTAGGGACAGTAAGGGTCAACATTCAATATATTGTAATTTGGAAATCATTGGTCTTGGTTGGTCCAAGAAAACTATCATTATGGATGATGCACAAGATTCTTATGCAACTAAAATAGATGTCATGGAAGAAAATATACATGTTAAGAATGTAGAGGCAGAATCTAATGGCCAAAGGATTCAATTAACTCCCCTAGATATTACAAAAACTATGAGAATCCCAAGACTGGAATCCAAAGTTGTAGAGCAGATAATTAGAGGTTGATCAAAGCTCAAGAAGAACAGAACTAGATGAATACAACCATGATCCAAAGCTTAGTAGGCATTCATAGGAATATTCGCCATGGGTATCAATCAAGGAATGAGTAAAAGAGTGGGAGTAGCTCAATGAGACATTCTCACAAGAGGTCCAATAGCTCAAAAACGGTTTCTAGAGATGGGACATATACTCCAGAATTCTCTTCTAATGAGTGATCTACTTCTAAAGACTCCACTAAATATTCAAGCTATCTTCATAGGAATAAGATAAAAAGGAATTTCCAAAACAACTCACATGGGGAATTTTGGAAGGCCAA
This sequence comes from Larix kaempferi, assembly GCA_027924585.1. Taxonomy (NCBI): domain Eukaryota; kingdom Viridiplantae; phylum Streptophyta; class Pinopsida; order Pinales; family Pinaceae; genus Larix; species Larix kaempferi. The sequence continues at coordinate 1,604,649 of BSBM01000322.1, forward strand.
ACCTCCCACTTTTGATGGCGAAGTAAAATCTCGTCAAAACGTTGAGCCTTAACTTCTTAGGATGAGGAAGTATTTCCAAGTCCATGACTACTACGAGAATATGAAAACAATGATGGTTATATCTAATTTGAATGGAGGAGCATCTATATGGTGGGAGCACCATAATGAAAGGAAGATTATGTCGAAGCAATTCAAGAATTATTTCAAGCAAAAATACCTCTTCGATAGGTACTATGATGACAAAATTAAAAAGTTCCATGAGTTGAAATTGGAACAAATAACCATGGAGGAATATGCCAATAAATTATTGTATTTGTTGAAGTATGTAAAGTATATCAAAGAAGATAAGATCAAAATTTAGCATTTTTTAGGTGAATTACCCTACTCATACAAGGAGAGAATTAAGTTTGAAAAACCTCAAACTCTAGGTGAAACCATAAGGAACAGCTAGTATTCTGATGATAAAAAAAAAAGTAAGTCAAAATTCCATAAGGCATGGAAAGACAACAAAAATGAGATGTTTAACCAAAGAAAGAGGGGATTCAAGCCTCCTCATTTCATAAATTACAAAATGCGGCCACCACAGGGTGTGACTAAGCTAGCTAAGATGATAGGAGACAAGCGAAGGGAGCCACTTCAATGTTAGTGACATGGAGAGGACCAATTGCTTATAAACTATCCACATTGAAATGGGAGTTCCAAACATATTCACAACATCCAAGAGGCTTAAACCATAGGTGATGTAGCAAAGACTGACCCTAGAATATATGTTGCACTAGAGGATCGTCAAGGAGACCATGAATCAACTGTGATTGAGGTTGAAGGTAAGATTGTTAAGCAATTTATTTCTATTTTGATTAACCTTTGATCTACTAAGTTAAGCCACTCCTAAAATTGTTGAGATTTGTGTTTTTAAGAAAACAAAGCATAATCAATCATGGTTGGTCCAAATAGCCACTAGATCACTAGCATGCAATCCAGAGAAGAAGGCAGAGGGACCTTCAGGTTCAGAGGGAGCTTCAACAGTTGGAGGACCGAGGTTGGAGACAAATCCTAGTGGAGGTGATGCATGCAGTACCTCCCTTACTAAGAGGGAGTGTTAGCATTTTGTAGCTCGGAGGTACTCATGCATCCAGTGCCTAGGTGAAGGGGTCTAAGATGATGAAGTCTCATAAATGTTTTAAAGTGACTTTATTAATGTGCATCTATTAAAGCACTTTATGATGTGACTTTTTAATTTAAAAGTGAGACATACTTTATTGATATTATAAAATGACTTTTAAGTTATAAAGTGAAGTTTTATTATATTTAGGGTATAAAGTGACTTTTCAAAAAGATTTATCTTTTATATTGTTCACTTAGGAGATTTAAGTAAACATGAGATTAAATCTCGACCTTAGATCTTGTGGCCAAGATCTAATCTCAACCATTGAAGACGAAGAGTAGTGGGAGTTACCCTAGTGAGAAGATAAAAGAGATTTGAGGCTTCATTCTTACTCATCCAAAAAGAGAGTTTTTGGTGAGGCACACATTCCAAGAGAAGTTGAAGAGTGGCTCAAATTCCAAGCTAAGGAGTTCTTATGTGTGGATCAAATCCCGAGGAGCAACTTGGAGAGAGAAGCTCGACTTCCAAGAGTAAGGGCATTTAGTGAGCAACAAAGAAAAGAGATTCGACAGCAACTGGAGTAGGCACAATTCCCAAGGTGTGGGCACATTTCCCAAGGCATGTACAACCATTAATGAGCAAGTCGTACAATACAAACTGGTGGGGCCGTACAGCTAAGTTGGTGGACTCATAAAACGAGCAAGAGGCACTGTTTTTAGGCAAGAGACAACATTTATTGCTAACTACCATACAGTTGAAGAGAGGTCATACTGTTGATGTGTTTGGGCACTGAAATCGAGGTGAACAGAGCTACATGAACATTGTTCTGGGTTGTACTATCTGCACGTTTTCCTAGGCAACAGTTTGCACAATTTACGAGTGAGCAAACTTTTTGTCATTTTTCTTCATGGTATCAGAGTTGGGGCTCTAAGAAGACAGTGGACTATTGGTACAGTAGAGGGTGCAAGAGAATTGAATGTGAAGGACTGTTTGGTAGCAACTATGAGCGAGGATTTTGTTGAGAAGTATAGTTGACAGAGAATTTTTGGTCAAGGTGGGAAGAGTTTGCCTTGTTGGAAAAAGAGCAAGAAGGGGATGATGGCCAACATCCAGTGTGAATATCGGTTGGAGGGTATCTCCAACTACTTGCAGTGGAAGGCCCATATGGGTGCAGTGCTCGAGGAGAACAAACTTTGGTTGTTTGTCAGTACAGTTGTGATACCTCCTATTGTTGATCACGTAGCCCTTGACATACATGAGGTGAAGGAGGCTAGAATGCAGAGATTACTTATGGATGGTGTTTGAGATCACCTCATCCCGCATTTGGAAGAGAAACAGATTGCCAAGGAGAGGTGGGACACTTTAAAAAGTTTGTATGAGAACAAAAATGAAAATCGCAAGATGGCTTTGAAGGATAAGCTTCATGGCATGAAGACGGTGAAAGGTGAGAATGTAGCCTCTTACCTCACTAAGCTCAGACGGGTGAAATATGAACTAAGTGCAGTTGGTGAGGTGATTGTCGATCCTGATCTAGTGCGGATAGCCCTGAAGGGCTTCACCAAGGATTGGGACATGTTCGTGAAGTACATAGTTGGCAAAGACAACTTTCCCTCTTGGGAAAGATTATGGAACGATTTTAATTAGGAGGAGATTTAAGAGAGGTCTCAGGAGAAGATAGGAAATGATGCTGAAGAACAATATGTGCCCCTTTCTGCAAAGGGAAAGAAGAAGAAGAGTGGCTCGAGCAGTGGATCCAAGTCTGAGAAGAACATGAGCAAAGTGAGATGTTTTGCTTGCCATGGTTATGGTCACTATGTTGGAAAGTGTCCTCATAAGAAGAAGGGAAAGAAAAAAAAAGAGACCGAGGGAGTCGCTTCAAATGAAGTAGCAAAATTTGCAAGGAAATTCGAGAAGGAATTTTCCTTGGCGAGTTCTATCTCAGAGAGCAGTGTTGCCAAGAGCACGGACACTGGAGTATGGTACATAGATGGCGGAGTAGCACACCATATGATGGGAACAAGAGCCATGTTCCTAGAGGTGACAAATGTGACCAGAGTTATACTTACAGAGGATGGGTATGTTGACACTCATGTAGTAGGAGTTGGAATATTTTTATTCCAGCTCGAATCTGGAGGATATCTAGAGGCTGGTAGAGAGTTGCTTGTTCCAGAGCTGAAGATGAACTTTCTCTCAGTTTCAAATCTGGAAGATGACGGGTATGCAATCCTTCACTTGGAAGGATGAGTTTTCATGTATTCGGTGAGTGGGGGCCTAGGTGCAGCAAGATGGTAGGAAATACCAAGTATTGGGTCGTTCTGTGGATGGAGAATTTGGTGGGAGGTCAGACTTAGTGGCAGCAGTGGTAGCAGTGAGTGTAGAGGACTCATCCATCTCAATGAGGAGTCTGAGTTGGTATGAGATGACCCTTGAGGATGACCAGGAGAGTGAGCAATACTCTCAGTTCAGAGTTTTCAGGCACAAATCTCTAGCATGTGTCCAGAGCAGGAGGCAGAGGGACCTTCAGGTTAAGAGAGAGCTTCAGCAGTTGGAGGACCGAGGTTGGAGACAGATCCTAGCGGAGGTGATGCAAGCAGTACCTCCCCCACTAAGAGGGAGTGTTAGCGTTTTGTAGCTCGGATGTACTCCTGCATCCGGTGCCTAGGTGCAGGGGTCCGAGATGATGAAGTCTCATAAATGTTATAAAGTGACTTTATTAATGTGCATTTATTAAAGCACTTCATGATGTGACTTTCTAATTTAAAAGTGAGATGTACTTTATTGATGTTATAAAGTGAACTTTTATTATATTTAGGGTATAAAGTGACTTTTCGAAAATATTTATTTTTTATATTGTTCACGTAGAATATTTAAGTGAACATGAGATTAAATCCCAGCGTTAGATCTTGTGGCCAAGATCTAATCTCAATCGTTGAAGATGAAGAGTCACGAGGAGTTACCCCAATGAGAAGATAAAAGAGACTTGAGGCTTCATTCTACTCATCCAAAAAGAGAGTTTTTGGTGAGACACGCATTCCAAGAGAAGTTGAAGAGTGGTTCAAATTCCAAGGTAAGGAGCTCTTGTGTGTTGCTCAAATCCCAAGGAGCAGCTTGGAGAGAGGAGCTCGACTTCCAAGAGTGAGGGCATTCAATGAGCAACAAAGAGTAGAGATTAGGCAACAGCTAGAGTAGGCACGATTCCCAAGGTGTGGGTGCATTTCCAAAGGCATGTACAACCATTAATGAGCAAGTCGTACAACACAAATTGTTGGGGTCGTATAGCTGAGTTGGTGGGCACAAAAAACGAGCAAGAAGCATTATTTTCGAGGCAAGAGACAACATTTATTGTTGACGTACTGTACAACTAAAGAGAGGTCATACTGTTGATGTGTCTGGGAAATAAAGTCAAGGTGAACAGAGCTGCAAGAAGACTGTCCTCGAATTTATTATCTACACGTTTTCCTAGGCAACAATTTGCATAGTTTACAAGTGAGCAAACTTTTTGTCATTTTTCTTCACTCTTCACATGGGAAAATATGAATATTTTGCCACTTGGTTCTTATGATGTTCTCATTGTAATGGATTGGTTGGATGCACATTAGGTTAAACTTGATTGCTACAAGACCTTCAAATGCAAAGATGAAGAAGGAAACCCAAGAACAGTAAAAACACATTACAATGGTTGTTTTTATTAGACAGGTTTCAGACTTGTAGTTGAAGTTCTTTAGAAAGGGTTGTCAATAGTATGCAGCCCATGTATTGGGTATAACAAAAAATGAAGTTCCCAAGTTGGAGGACTACCTAGTCTTGCAAGAATTCAAGTATGTGTTTCCCGATGAAGTTTCAGGACTTCCTCCAAAGACGAATATTGATTTCACAATTGATTGTGTGCTAGGAGTTGAACGAGTATCCAAGACACCTTACAGAATGAGTACACCAGTATTGCTAGACCTGAAAATGCAATTGTGGTAGTTGTTGGAAAAGAAGTACATTCGACCAAGTGTGTCTCTATGAGGAGCACTCATGCTATTTGTGAAAAATAAAGATGGAACACTTAGTTTATGTATTGATTACATGCAACTGAATAAAGTTACAGTAAATAATAACTACCATTTACCTCGAATTAATGATCTCTATGACCAAATAAGGGGGACAAATGTATTTTTAGAAATTGATTTAAGGTCTAGTTACCATCAAGTCAAAATAAAGGAATGAGACATCCACAAGACATCCTTTAAAACAAGGTATGGACACTGAGTTCATGGTGGTGACACTCAATGTACAAAGGGCTAAAGTCGAAGAACTTCAAGATGCTCGTCAAAGGATTCCAAGCCAAGTTGGCAAAGCTCCCTCAAAAGGCCCTCAAACTCACATGATCAAAGTATCCAATCAAGTGATAAGGCGGAAATGTGAAGGCTACTATGATCTAGTTTGTCTTCTATTATCTTTAATATTTCAAATTATTTATATTTATGTATGACTATAATGACATCAAAAGTAATATGATATTTTGTAATAAAAATATTTAGAGGTAAATCTCTTATTTCAAAAGACCATTAGTAAAGGTGAAGTCATAAACCTATTATTTTTAGCAGTAGGATTTGGATAATTAGAATGAGGGGCATCTAGTTTTGGCCACCCCAACTTGAGAAAGCAATAAATACTAAAGTTTTTTCCTAAAAAATTATTGAAAAAAAAAAGGTCCAAAACCTAAAGGTAATCCAAAAGGATTTTGGCTAACAGAGAAATGGAGGAGATGTTTATGCAATACAAACAAAAGAGAATGAATGATATTTTTTCAAGTTGTTTGAACTATACAATTCAAACAAAAGAGAATGAATGATATGCAATATAAACAAAAGAGAATGATGCAATATAAGAAAAGAGAATTGTTGCTCTTCGCCTACATAGATTTTTGTAAGTTATTTGTACTTTGCAAGTGGATAATAAAGAATCACCACGTGGATTAGATACTTTTGTATGCAATATCGAAGCTCCTAAAACGAACAAAATATGATATAGACAAATGTACATAAAGCACATAATACAGCTATAAGACTACTTAATCTAAGAAATTTTGAACTTGTATTACTCACTTTGTTGTGCATGACAAGGGCATTGTCATTTGATTTTGAATGATTTTGAATTTAGTATGAACCTTATGCAATGTAAAAAAAATGAGATAGCAAGCATAGAAGTGGAAAAACGAAAATACCATATTTCAACCAAGGCTACAAAGAACATATTTTTCTCGGGTTAATTAAATCTTCATTTTGAGTTTGCATCAGCTTTATACAAAGGATAATGATCATTAAGTTCGGTTCTCTTTCTTTCAAAGGACATGGCTGCATACTCTATAATTTTTATCTTGAGAGATCATGCTAAAACTAAAATCAAAATAAATGATATGTCATTCTAATCTCAATTCAAAATTGTTGCCATTAGGATGGCAAAATTATATACACAATGAATCATGAAAGATGATGCTAAGTTTCCACTCCACGTGTAAGCAAATCCTAGAACACAACCAATGAAGAAAATCTGGATAGCATTTCCTATTGAGAAATGACCAATTGAGAATATGCATGAACTCACAATCACTGCTAGAGGCCATTCCATATACATGGTTAGTGAAGTTAGCAAGAACCATCTATAAACATATTCTTCTAAAATGGGAGTAATCAAACAATATACCATAAAACAAGTATACCGGGCAGTCACACTGCTTGAGAGTAGTTCCTCCAATGCAATATTTTTCATATCCTGTCGAACAAGCAATTCCAAGCACATAAGATTGTAAGTCTTGTGTTGATCAAATGATTCTTGACATCTGGAAGAAAGACAAAATGACAGACAATATGCAAAAAAAACTTAAAAACAATGAGGCATTGCAAGCATTTCACTATACAGATGTTCAACTTGATTTCTTATATTAATCCAGTTCTTAATAATAATGGGTTAATTTACACTACAATTTATTCGTCTGACTATCTAACAATGTAAAAATGCATACAATTTGTGTGCATCCTTCACAACATTGTCACAAGTTGCATTGACACGACTGTCAATTGTAAATGGCAGAATAGAGAACTTAAGGACACTGGAATTGCTTATGTAAAATAGGAAACTTGGTATTTAAAATCGATCTTGATGGCAGAAAGCACATAAGTCATTAACAAGTTCATGTGCAGCTTTACAATGAACTAAGAATTTAAAGATGTATACAGACCAGTCTTGCAAAAATCGCCGAAAAATCGCGTTTCTTTCAAAAAATCACGCGGTTTTACCTGTGCCGAAAAATCGGCGATTTCCGACTTTTTCAAAAACTCGGCGCTTTTTTTCCAAAAAATCGCAGGTCAATGGAAAAAGCCACCCAGGCCGTCACATCCGTGGAATAAAGGCTCAAAATTGTTTTTTTTTGTCATTTGTTTCATTTGGCTGTTGGAGAAGGAGTGTGAAGGGCAAGAGGGCACCATCAACTACTTTGGAGGCATCCAAGACTCCAAACAACATCTAAGCTCACCATTGTGAATTTTTGTGGAGAAAGGGTTCAACTTCAAGAGGCAAAACTTTTCCAATCAACCAATTCATCTCACAGGTATGTAGTGATTCATTTTCTTGTATTTTTTTATGATTTTTTTGCATGTTTGCATGCCTATATTCTTTTATTTTTGTTTGTCATTTTTCCAATGATTTCCATGTCCATAAATATAAAAAAGAGTCAAAATGTAAGGGGGTTTTAGAATGGAATAGCATGTTTTCTTTCTTAGATCTTTAGCCACCCTCTTGTTATCATTTTTCATGGCCAAACATATAAATTTAGAGGTCTTATTTTTTAAGCCAAATTGTTGCAATTTTTTCAAATGGGGTTTAATTTATTGTTATTTTATTTTTGTGCCCTAGGTTTGCATTTTGAGGCTGCCAATCCATTTTCCAAGATGCCAAAGCCATTGGACCCGTATTGGCAGTATGGTGAGCCCGAGGATGAAGGAAACATGCAAAATTTGAGTTGCAAATTGTGTAGGCATCACATGTCAGGAGGGGTTAACAGGTTGAAATACCATCTAGCTAAACTCCCTGGGCATGATGTTGGTGTTTGTACTGCAGTGACCCCAGAGATCATGAGATCTTCCCATGACGCAATCCATGAAAAGAATAAAAAGAAGGATGAGATTGTAGCTTTTGGCCTAGCAAGAAGTGTGGGGGCAACAGTATCTGCCACTTTCGGTGAGGGTAGTGCGAGGGGTTCCACAGCCACGGGGGGGGCCTCATACTATTTTGGTCCACGAATAGGAGGTGGATCACAACCTTCTATCAAGGCATTGATAAAGAAAAATGACAAGGTAGAAGTGGATAGGGTGATGGGGAGGTGTCTTTACTAGAGTCACATACCTCTCAGCATCATAAAAAACAATCCATTTTGGCAGCCGATGTGATGCCATTGCAGCATTTGGCTCGGGGTATAAAAGTGCCACATTTGAGGAGTTGCGGGGTCCAATCCTTCAAGCAGAAAAGAAGGACATCAGTGCTAGGTTGGAGGAGCTCAAGCAGTCATGGGAGAGCACTGGATGCACAGTCATGTCAGATGGTTGGTCAGATGGTAAGGGTAGATCCCTTATCAACTTTTTGGTACATTGTCCTAGAGGTACCTCGTTTGTGAAATCAGTCGATGCATCGACATATGTAAAAGATGCAGCGCTTTTATGTGAGTTGTTAGATGGGTTCCTACAGGATATTAGGGTGCACAATGTTGTGCAAGTTATTACGGATAATGCAGCTAATTATGTGGTTGCTGGTAGGATGCTTATGGAGAGGCACCCCACTTTGTTTTGGACTCCATGTGTTGCTCATTGTATTGATTTGATGCTGGAGGATATGGGGAAAATTCCCTTTATCAAGATGGTGATTGATCAAGCTAAGAGCATCCCCAAGTTCATTTACAACCATAATTTTGTTCTCAGCCTCATGAGGAGGCACACCAAAAACAGGGAGTTGAAGCGTCCCGCAATCATGCGCTTTGCCACCACCTTCATTACTCTTTAGTCCTTGCTTCAATGTCAGTTTGAGTTGAAGCAAATGTTTGTTTGTGATGAGTGGCGTGATTGTGCTTACAGCAGGAGAGAGGATGGGAGAACCATTTCCAAGTTGGTGTACATTGACTCCTTTTGGGAAGGAGTGGGGGAAGTGTGCTCGGTGAGTGAACCTTTGGTAAGGGTTCTGAGACTTGTTGATGGTGATAAGCCCGTAATGGACTATTTGTATGAGGCCATGGATAGGGCCAAAGAGACCATCCAGAATTATTATGTGGGCAAGGGTACCCCGGGATACAATAGGCACATGTTGTTATGGGAGTTGATTGATAGTCGATGGACTGGGATGCTTCATAGACCCATTCATGTAGCAGCACTCTTCCTCAAACCTGCATTTTCCTACAAATGCAAATTTGATTTTGATGGCGAGGTGTTGGAGGGGCTCTTCACTTGTATTTAGAGGATGGTACCTGATTATGAGACTCGCAATGCAATCAATCGCAAGATAGAGGTGTATTAGGATGGTACTGGAGTATTTATCTTTGTTGATGCTATTCGTGACAGGACCAATTTCATGCCAGGTAAGTTATTAAAGTGTTTAACTTTTATTTGCAAGTTGAAATTTGAAATTTTGAATTATGATTTATTTATTTCCTATTTCAGTTTTCCAATGCAATGCAATGTAATTTAGTTCTCTTTCTTTCTTATTTGTTGTATCTACTTGGTGGCGAACCTATGGTGTAAGGACACCAAATTTACGGAAATTTGCCATTAAGATTCTTAACCAAACATGTACCACTTCAGGATGTGAGCAGAATTGGAGTGTGTTTGAAAAAGTACACGCAAAGAGACACAGAAGGTTAGACTTTAAATTTTCAACAAATCAATTTCATTTAATATAATTTGTGAATCTATCATCCTCACATATTATAATTATATTTCATTAATTTCTGAAACTTGAACGTCTAGACTCATACAAAAAAATTATTTTCCTCTTACAAGTTGGAGTTCACACGTCTCAATGATTTGGTCTAAGTCCATTACAATCTCCGCTTATGGATGAGACAGATAGAGAAAGCACCAAATGCTGATGCCATTGCCTTAGACAATATTGATATTTTGTCTGAGTGGAGGGTGGAGATTGAGACTCCTATCATGGAGGAGGAACCTACATGGCTAGAGGGAGAGGAAGGGTAAGCGTAGGAGGAGGAGGAGGTCAGAGCCACCATGGAGGGTGATGTGCTAGCATCGCCACCACCTTCTACACCGATTGATACAGTTAGTCCTCCATCCGTCACTCATCGTCCGATGTTAGATGCAGGGGCAGGGTCTTCTGCTGCTACTTCTAGTGCTAGGGGCAGGCCTAACAAGCGGCCCATGATCTTTTCCCATAAAAGGGGAAGAGGGCATTGATATTAGATAGATAGCTACTAGTTTTCCTGAGATACATTTATATATGTGATGTCATTTTGTATTGGTTATCTACTTTTGAGTCCTTGATTGGACAACTATGGTGTTTCAAACTTTCAGACTTTCAGGATTCAGTATCGACTTTGATGTATCATTTTATATTTGACATGACTACATGATGATGATATATATCAATGCTTTCTACATATTTATGTTCCAATGTGTTTATTTGATGTTATTGTTGTTTTATATGTTTAAAATTCTGAAGAAAAAAAATGAATGTATTTTGTATTTTTTAATGTTTGCCGACTTTTTCTGATTTTTCCCGATTTTTTCGCCAATGTTGCCGAGAAATTGTTTTTGGGACCCTTGCCGACTTTTTGCCGATTCCGACTTTTTCAACATTGATACAGATTCCTTAATGGCTACTCCATTTGGCATACATTTCTAAGAATGGCACATGATGTTCACACATAACGCACACAGCATAGACAATGAATAATTATTATATGCAATTCAATTAAAAGACAGCCTAATATAAGCTGCTACTGCCCAATGGATTTGTGATAGAAGAGAATGAAGCTCTCTAATTGTCTACCATTGGAAGGTTCCTTGCCAAAGAGTTTTTCAAATATATGATATGACTCGTAGCATCATATAAATATTCATATTTGGCTTCAAACAAGTTCATAACAAGGAAAATGCATGATGGTCAAACAGATCAACAAGAATCACGGAAACAAACTTTCTCAATCATTGTAGACTTCCATCACAACCACAGGAGCAGGACTGTTATATTTACAATTACTGCATAGAAGATTGAGAAACTCCATGTATATTCCCTACTATAGAGTATAAGAAACTAACCTATTAGCTATTCAACCAGATAGAACTAGACATCTAACAATATATGCAGAATGCATAACAGGAAAACCTCTGAACATAAACTGGGTCATAATAGCATTCTATGCATCATGCTTCCATTCCAAGATCCCTAATCTAGAAGTATCAAGAATCTGGCCTAGAAGTAACTGACGATCTAAATATGATAGTTTTACATTTCGCAACTCTACTCCCCTTTAACCGAACTTCATAGCACTCCTACACCAAAACTTCCACAACAGAGAAACAATGTAAATCCAAATACAAAGCAATGGAACCAGTGGCTCCCATAGATATAATGACTCCTCCAAGGAACAAGATCTTGTTCCACAGAATTATGTTATAACGTATTATGTTATTCAATTTCACCCCAGTAATTCTTTCTCCATGCCAAAGCCGAGGGAGAAAATGAAAAATAGGTGACTTTAATATTATTGATTCATGTAAAAGAAACTTGGATGAATTATCTTATTAGTGCAACATAGATTTCCAACACTCCATAGGATTTCCTCCCTGCCATTTTACTTGAGACGCAAACATGTCTACACTTAGTCAAGACTCAAAGTCATATCTTTGATCATCTGCCATCATCCACATTCACCCGAGGAACAGTAAAGGGGAAACAGGACATGCTACCTTTTCTACTCAGTTTTTTGTGCAGCTACCAACCTTGCAGACATTACGTACAATGTCTTGACTCTTTATTAGGCCAATCACTTCATGGCCGGAATCAAAGGTAACATATCTCAAGTTCCTACTGATTGTAAGATTAAGCAATCTGCCCAGGTCCTGTGATTGTATGATTATTAAGAATTTATCATTAGAGTGCTACACTTGGTGTCAGGTGATGATCATAGTTCATGTTCCTAGCACATTTGAGGGGGATGTCACACCTTCTATCACATTGGAAACCCTTCTTTGGCACATGGGAGGCTTAGGGAGGCTTCAAGACTCTTCCTCCCACACATTTGGACCTACCGCCTCACTTTGGACCATTGGAAGTGGCATGTGGAAACTTCTAGAAGACCGTTGGGGCTTCTTTCATAGGGTCGTCCCACCATTTGAGTTGGATCCTTGGCTACTTCAGGAGAGCATTCTAGCATTTGACCATGGATTTGAACCCCCCCTTACCACTTGGCACTTGATTGGAGGCTAGTGCTTCATTTTTTTTTTAAGGTTGTTAGTTATCTCACCACATTTGGGGTTGGAAATCACACTTGGGAGCCATTTCTAGCCACACATGTGAGCTCGTCATGCATTTTATTGGGATATTGACCTTGCTTGTTAGAGCGCCCTAGTCTTTGGGGCCTAGTTAGATGGTTTTGGTCCATTCTTGTTGGAGCACCCTCGGTTTTTGGGTTGGTTTATTATAAATTTATATGTTGGACCTATTTTTGATGGAGCGCCCTCTCTTGGGCCTATATTGTACCATTTGTATCTCATTTGACCACGATTAGTGAGGCGCCTTCTCTCTTTGAGGAGTTTGTTAGGAGATTGATGTATATTTTATATTTTTTGACTCTCTTGGAGAGTCCCTAGGATAGATCCAGGGTTTTAGCACATCTATTATTATTTTATTGTAAAGAGAGTTGAACTTTTCTCCTATATAAAAAAGCTCACTTCTCATTGTCACTTGCTGTTGTGATTGGAGAATATCGCTATGATATTTGCACTCTTTGCTCTCGTTCTCTTGGGGTTTCTTCACATGAATTTCAACTTGGTGGCATGATAATTTGAGGTAAGCTTGTTTATTTTAGCATTGAAAGAATTTATTTATCTAGTCCATTAGAATGGTAATGTTACTCTATTGGTTCATCATACTTTAGTTTTGTACATTGATTGAAGTATCTGGCATCTGTAGGAGAGGTACTCATCAATTTACATAGACTAAGGGTGATCTAGATAGATAGGTTGACAGTGCAAGCTTAGATGCTACCCGTCCTTGGTAGACTTTGCAAGTTGCCTTGACTTGTTTGGGTAGGAATTTGGCATGCTTTTGCAAGGGTTCCAATCAAGCACATACACCCATGGTTTTCAAAAAGGATATACTAAGACTCCATTTGCCCAAGGGTTTGAAGGCACTAGTCCACATCTCTCTAACTACACAACCAAAATACCAAAAATATTTCATTTTCTTGTTTTAAATTTTAATTTTGTTTAAGGGTAAAAATCATAAAAAAATCAAAGAAAATATTTAGGATTTTTTCCTAGTTAGTTATCTGATTTTATCTCACTCTTTAGGCTTAAAATTCACTTTTATTTTTGTTTTAGGCTTACTGGTTTATTGCAGAAATAAAGGAACCCTAAACAAACTTCATTTCAATAATTTTAGAGGGCTTTCCATGCTGGAAATAATCACCAAAAATATTTGAGTTTAAGATCTGAATTTTTTTTATTTTTCTAGTGGTTTTAAGAGGCTAATAGTACATTTAATGAATTCTGGAAATTACTACACTAATAACATTAACTCTAGAATTTTCTCTTAGCCCTTCTAGCATCAAATTTTTCAGATTTTCTTTACTTTAAATTTCTGCAATTAATCTTGGGGGTTAAAATCTGAAAAATTCTCAGTTTTCTTGCTTGTTTCTTGGCTGGAAAATCACTAGGACAGCAAGCCCGAATTTTTGGAAAAATAACTTCAGTTAATGATCATTTAACACCTTTATTTGTTGGCTAAAGCAACTTGTTAAATTTTTGGAAATTTGTGAGTTTACTTTAAGTTTATATTTCTACATCATATAACAGCAAGATTATTTGGTGTTCTTGTTTAGTTAAATGTTGGTTCAATATTGCATCTATCTTAGACATATTGGCCATGTGAAATTCTGAAACACAACAAATCATTGGGCCTGAGAAAATCTCACAGTGAAAGAATTAGCAAGGAAGAAGAATTGCAGTGAATTGAGCAGTAAAATCAAACATGCAAAGAAACTCAAATGTGAGTAATAACTGGTGTCATATTCCATTAATCTGTATAGTAAAACAATGTTGTACAATTGAGAGAATTCGATTATCCAGGAGGAATTTGAATCCATGTCAGTCTAGCATAGGAAATATCACCACTACAGTGCTCTGGAGGTTCCAAACTCAACTGATTGTCAGTGAACTGAAGCTACTGTCAGTTAATTGAGCATGAAGGGCACATCAGTGAGTTTTGCATCTAGAGAGGGCGCATTTGATCACAGTCAGTTGCAATCACAGCTCAAACCTCCCACTAGAGTCATGAACTCAGGTGGATTGAACTAGATCACTGAGTTAGCTCCTAAAATGTAGGGAATTGACTCTACATGGCCTAAACTCATGCATGCGGGGCACATCAAGTGGATAATGTGTCCTAGATGACATTTGCACACCATTAGGGGGTCAACAACATCATTCAACACTAGGAAAAGGGAAATAATACTAAAGTGGACAAGATTGGAGTATTAATTATCCTAACACCCCCCCCTTAATCCAAACTTAGACAACCCAGGCCCTGGTAACTGAGACCAGAGGTCACCCAAACAATAAAAAAAATTGTTCATGAAACTAAGGAAATGGTGAAAACCTCATGGGAAAAAACCCCCCCTAAAAATGAACAGGAAACTCAAACAGTCTTCACACCAAGATTTGAGATAGGCAAATCTCTTCTGAGTAAAAGACTTTGTTGAGATATCTGCAATCTTCTCCTCTGTAGGATAATAATGCAGGTGTTGGATCTGGATCTGGATCTGCTCCTCTGATGTTCCTCCCACTGTTTCGAAGTTGGAGTTATCAAAACAAGTCTGACAGATTCCATTCTTGCTACTGGGGCGAATGTCACATTGTAGTCCAAACCATGAACCTGTGAGTACCCTTTGGCAACCAACCGAGCTTTGTACTTGGTTGTAGATCCATCATGTTACCAAATTATTTGTACCATAGTTGGATTATCTGAGGAGCCGCCATATGACAAACATGATAAGTGTTTGTGTTCTAGTGTATCAGATGATCCATTTTTTGTGCCTAGCCAGTTTTGGCTAGTCAGTTTGTTGTCTGTCTTGAAATGACCATGCCCCACGGGATTTTTTGTAATAAAGTGTAATAGTAGGGTTTGAGTGACTCGGTCACCCATGACTGGTTTATCAACTAAGGTATTCCAGGGAGTTTTTTACCCTGACCAATTATACTTTGCCTTCAGCATAGATATAATTGACAAAGTTTTCTCCCGCTTCCTCCAAAGCTAGAATGCCCGATTTTGAGATTCTGGCCATGGGGGGTTATTAGAGTCCAACTGATGTATATAAACCTACTAGACACTATGAGTCGATTCAGTGGTCATTTCCTAGGTCTGTAGTGGTTTTTAAACGTTGTACGAAATTTTTTTACCAAGCGCATTGGACAGTTAATTATTTTATTTTTTAATAATTAATTTTTCCATAGTTTAAATGGAAAAATTCAATTTGTAATATGTCAGTCATCTCGGATCCGTTTTCAAAGATTGAAGGCTCAAATCATAAGCCAAAAATCATTCATGACCCCCGGACCAGCTTATCCTAAGTTTCAGATGTCAATTTAGCCTCATAATTAATAATTTCTCAAAAAACTCATTTACAGAGAAATTATTAATTAAAATATTAAAAAATCACTAATTTGGAGATAATCCAAATCTCTCCAAAATAATCCAAAATAATAAAATAAAAGGCTAAATGACATGGCACGAGGCATTGATGAAGATTCCAATCAACTTCAGAAGCATTCAGTGAAGCATCCAGTCACCAACAGTTGATCTCTTCAAGGAATTTCGCAGTCCTTCATTAAAAATTCGATTTAGTGAGGTGTCAATTGATTAATGGTTTGTTGAGATCATAATAAATCTATGGTGGGCGCCCTAGCCACCTCATGGGCTTGGCTCCCATTGTACACAAGTTCCATTTATTATAACTCGAGTTCTTGTCTCCCATCAGAGCTCACGCTTGCCTCCATAGAGCTCACGTCAATCCTACTTGGCAACTTCACATTGGATGGGTGAATATCACGAGGTAGGGATGGGGGGCGCCTTGCCAAGGTGGAGGCCACCTCCCCATCCACATCACTTGCAAACTCGAGTTTGTGGATCAATCTCGACTCCAAGCTTGGGTTTTGATTGATTATGATTGGAATTCGATTCTCTCATGTGCCACGTGGCCCTCTTCAAAGGTCAATTCGAATTAGGTCTCATGGCTTCTAGTTTTTGTATATAATGAGGTGCTTGGCTCCTCATTCTTCATGGATTTTTTGAGCAAACTTACTATACCAGATTGTAGTTGTGTTCTAGCTTTTTCTATTGGAAATAAAGTGACTTTACCGAAGGAGGATAAAAAGGGTGATAAATGGATCAAGACAAGTCCAATGGCATCCAAACTTTAGATCCAAGTAGTTTAAGCAAGTGAGAGTATGGATCTATAATTTCATGGCAATCCAATGGCTAGATCTTACTAGATCTAAGTTTGAAGATACCAAGTGGTCCAAAATGGGGATTAAATCCCTTGAAATGTGGAATAGGGCCCACAAGGTAGAAATCAGAAAAGTGACAATCTGGGGGTAGGTTATTGGATGTGTAGATCATGAAACAAGCGGGATCTCAACTACCCATGTACTAGATCTAGGTCAACCCACCAAACTAGGAAGTGCGCCCTTGCTTGGAGAGGCTAAATGCCTTGGGAAGAGGGTCAAATGGAGGCCAATCCTCACCAAACTATAGATCCAGGATGCCATGGATACTAAAGAGGTGGGTTTTCAATATCTTACCCAAGAAGACACTAGATCTTAGTAGATCTGGAAAAATGTAAAAATGAGGGTTTGAAGAAATAAGGGTTTTATCAATTTATGAGTTATGTCAATGGATTGGATCAAGATAAGAGAAACAAACCTGTGGATCTTACGTAGGTAACCTTGTAGATGCCTTGATGATGATGATCTATGCAAACCCGATCAATTTGAGAATCTTTGAGGTAGTTTTCTATGCAATCGATTTAGTCCAAGAAGCCAATGCGCCCTCTCTCCTGCACAACAAACGTCAACAATATCAGATTTGATGCAATCAAGAGATAAGACTAATGCCACAAGAGAAGTAACAGAAAGATAGCATAGATCACAATGATACTAATGATAACCCCCTGATACAAGCAAATGCCAAGAAAGTCGATTTGAAGAAGCCTTGCAAAATCGCCCTTGTTGAAGTCGCCCTCCTGTAAACAAGACAATGATTTCCAAAAAAGATAGATCTTACCACAAATTCCAAATGCTAGGTTGCAATAGACTTTCCAATCACCATCTAAGAACACCAGATGCAAAGGAGACCACAAGAATTTCCACAAGAAAGTTTTTCTATACCAATAATCCAAGAGCCAAAGACCCCTTACAAATGAGAAGCTCTCTCCTTTAAATAGGAAGGAGAGGCATCAAAATCCTAACCACTTTTTGAATGAGTGGCTAAGATTAAAATATACAAATGACTAATCAATGGTTGAGATGAGCTCAACAATAAAATACATGGATCACTAATAAAATATAATATAAGTGGACAAAATCGCCCTAGAAGAGGGGAATCCCACCAAATCATGATGACAAAATATAATAGGAAGCTTATGGTGGGTCCAAGGGGTAATTTTAGCCACCCTTGGTCAATCCCCATAACACAATAATAATAAAATAGTCATCAATATACCAAATCGTGCCTCTACGGACAAATCGTATGCCTGAAAAGACCTCAGAAATCATCAGAAAGTGCCATAAGTAATGGATGCGGGCCTCGATGAAGTTGAAACTGCTGGAGGAGGTGTGGAAGACATCAACCCATCATCACTGATCATCCCATGCCAAGACATTGCCTCAGTAGCCCAAATCGAATTCCTCAATAGCCATTTCTACCAATCCTGAAATGCCTCGGGAAGCGTGAAACTGCCCCAAACTGCCTCCTAGAGTGCCTGCGCTGTCAAGGTGAGGGCACCAGTGTGTCCGGGAGCGGGGTAATATGGTAAAAACAATTGGATGGACCACCCCCTCCAAGCACAGCGCCCTATGTCAACCGGATAAAAATCACATCTGCTCTGACAAGGTCTCCGACAGACCAAAACTGCACTGGGATAGCCTACTGAGGCTCAATCATCACTGTAAGTGCTCGGAACTAAAAAAAAAACTATCTCATTGGACTCAGAGGGTCCAAATCCATCCAAGATGTGTACTCATACACCATATGAGTCTCTGCATGATCAAAATATATATCCAATATACCGGAACAGGTCAAATAATAATAATCTGTAAATGATCAAATACTGTTGTAAACCATGAATCATCATCATAACCCTGTAGCTGCTGCATAGAATCATCATGTACATGTACATAGACCATATATCATCAATCCATATCATCAATCCTATGGCTGACCTTGGTCAAACTAGGTTTGACCAAGTCAACATGACCAAATATAACTCAAACCATCATCGGAAGCTGCTGCAAAGTGTCAAAGGTTAATGCATGCTCTACAACTTATTCAAATAACAATTATAACATAAAGTAATCATTACTGGCGATCTAAATCCAAATATAAAGTGTCATTAATTATTTTATTACTCAGACTAGACTTTCAAGATCATACTCACTTCATAGCTGTGATCAATTTGCTAGTGAAGGGTGAAGGCTAAAATAACTGGCTAGGCTAAGGGATGACTTGACTGAAAAAAAGGTACTCTACGGTCCTCGGCCGCACAGTCTGTAGTATGGAAGCTCCTGCCGACAAAAAATGTGATAACAATTACAAATTGAAATTTATATATTTAAATTGTAGAGAAATTTATTAAAAATTAAAAAATAATTAAAAACCCCAAACCAGAGGACTCGGTAAAAATTTTCGAAATTTTTTATGGGGGTCCTAGAGACCTAGGACATGACCAACACCTATTCTAATAATGTCTAGTAGGCTTATATACATCAGATGGACTCTAATAATCCCCCATGGATAAAATTTTCAAAATCGGGCATTCCAGCTTTGGAGGAAGCGGGAGAAAACCTCATCGATTATAGCTCGGCTATAGGCAAAGTATAATTGACAAGGGAAAAAACTCCCTGGAATACCTTAGTTACTTAATCAAGTCATGGGGGACCGAGACACTCAGAATCCTACTAGCACACTTTATTACAAACCCCATGGGGCCATGGTCATGTCGACTGAAAAACAAAACTGGCTAGGCACAAATGTTGGATCATCTGATACACTGGAGTACAAACATTCATCATGTTTGTCAAATGGCGGCTCCTCAGATAATCCAACTATGGTACAAATAAGTTGGTAACAGGTCCCACTTGGCTCATTTTCATGGTGCTAAGTTATTTTTAGATCTATTAATTAAATCTCATAAGTGGCCCTTGTCTTTCTTTGGTTGAACCACTTGTAACCCTTTAAGCCTCTTCAACCATACCTTAACCCTTGGGTCCACTTAACATTTCTAGATCTAACTCACCATTGACCTCCCTCTATCATTTTACACATTTCCCTAGGAGTCTTTGGGTTAGCTAATCTTCATTGATTGGCTAGGGTCTCCCCCTTGATCTTGATTAGTCTTAATCTAAAGTGAAGAGTGCCTCGGTTATCATGACACCCAGCTTGCATTGGGAACCGTGGCATCTCTTGGGTCACCTCTTTAGTTGTCCATCTCCTCTACCATCTCGGATGGGACACCTTTAGGGACAACTACAAGTTGTGTAATAACAGACCCTGGGAGAAGTAAGTCTAGCCTGCCTCCTTCGGTAAACCCTTTCAGGTTCAGGAATGAAGCTGACTAAACCGTCAGAAGTTCTTATTGTAGAATACCTGATTGTGTTATTAGACAGTGGAGTCGATGTTATCAACTGATTTGTACAATAGTTGAAACCTTATTGAGCCGCCAGTGTTGGAACACATCAATGTTCACTTCCAGAGTATCTGGGTTTCATATATTTGGATCTAGCCAGTTTTGTTTTTGAGTCGACATGACCATGGCCCCATGGGGGTTTGTAATAAAGTGTGCTAGTAGGGTTTGAGTGGCTCAGTTCCCCATCACTGGATTAAACAACTAAGGTATTCCAGGGAGTTTTTTCACCGTCAGATTATACTTTGCTTCAGGCGAGATATAATCTCTTGGTTTTTCTCCCGCTTCCTCCAAAGCTGGAATACCCGATTTTGGAAATTTTTGCCATGGGGGGTTATTAGGGTCCAACTATAATGTATAAACCTACTAGACACTATTAGAATAGGTTCTGGTCATGTCCTAGGTCTCTAGGACCCCCAGAAAAAATTTCGAAAAAAATTTACCGGACGCGTCGGAATTGGGGTTTTTAATATTTTAATTATTTTTAAATTTTAATTAAATTTCTCTATAGTTTAAATAGAGAAATTTGAGTCTGTAATATGTCAGTCATCCGGGGTCCGAATTTAGTGTTTGATGGCTCGTTTCATAAGCCAAAAATCACACGTGACCCATGGAGCAACTAAACCCAACTTTCGGATGTCAATTCAGCCTCATAATTAATATTTTCTCTAAAAAGTCATTTACAAAGAAATTATTAATTAAAATAATAAAATTGAATATTTTGGAGATAATCCAAATCTCTCCAAAATTAATCAATTTGATTAAAATAAAAGGCTAAATGACATGGCAATAGACATTTATGAAGATTCCAATAAACTCCAATTGATTCCAGTCAACTATCCCGTCACCAGAAGATTATCCACTTAAGCTAATTCGCCCTCTCCGTGCAAAAATTCGATTTAGTGTGTTGTCAGTTGGTAAATGGGTTGGTGGTTTTGCATTTATGTCTAAAGTGGGCGCCCTCATGACTCACCCAATCACCAAGCTTGGCTCTCCTTTGTCATTCAAATTAGCACCAACCACCACTCCACATGTCCTCTACCAACTAACTCGCACTCTCCTCCAATCCTCACGTCATTCCTCATTAGCTCACGTTAATCCTTGTTGTAGATTGTTTATTGGGTGGGTGATACTTCCCATGCCTCAACAAAGTCGAGTCTTGCCACCTATTCACTCATACCTACCACATGAAATCGAGCTTTGCCACCTATCTATTTCACCTACCAACTAAGGCGAGTTGTCATGCGAATTAGCTCCAAAGCTTGGTGTTTATTGGAATTTGAACTACATGTCTATGCCAATTCGACCTAGGGTTTGGGCATCTAGTTTTACTATAAAGAGAGGCCCTTTGGGGTTATTATCTCATGGAGAATTTTGTGCAAACTTACTCTGCCAAATTGTATATGTGTTATAGCTTTTGCTAATTGAAATAAAGTGGCTTTGGAGGTCCATATGGTGTGTTGATCTTGTTCATGGGAATTGCTTCAAATTAATCAAGGTGATATTGCTTCATGTTTTTGCTTACATGTTCCTTGTTTTGATCAAATTTTAAATCTTAGAAGACTTTTTTAAAGTCCATAGGATGGGCATTTGAGTTCAATTTGTCCATTGATGTTGGGTTGCTTGTGATTTGGAAGTAGTGAATTGTAGTCGGAAATATTAACACTCTTCTTGTCTCTTTCAACTTTGCATACTATATTTGATCAAACTTGTTTGTAAGTGATACATTTTGCAGATCTCATAGGTTTTGAAGAGGAGTTGGAACTAGGTTGTCTCCTCCATCTCTTCAAAGAACCATTTTTTCCATTAACATTCGTGCATTGCAGGATCTCCTAAAGTCGATTTCACAACATCAAGATTTTGGCATAAAGTGTTTGATTCGAGGATCCATCCATTTTATCAAAAATATTTCTTAAAATTGGTTACTAGTTACTTTGATCTACCTCCATCTTGTGGAAACCATTTCTAGATCTTGATCCAAAGTTGGTTGTTTGTCTTTTCAAGCCATAGATTAGTTTGCCATAAGGTTGGAGTTCCTTCAACCTTGGGGAATAGCTTGGGATTTGTTCCCTTGTGCTCTCTTCAACACTTGTTGTTGGCGTATCACCGGTTAACCGGAGGATTTCCAAGATAGTGTTTCAAAACCTTCAAGTGTTCCACTTGAAAACCCCTTGCTTGTTTTGCTAGACCCTCGCCTCCTTGCCCTAGCCATCCCTCCTCTTGCTATCTCCTTGCATTCGTCCTACCTTGATCTAGCTCTCGTCCCTACCTTCCTTCCCATCTTTTTCATCCTCTCTTCTCCATTCGTCCATCCCTTTTGGCTTACTTCTCTTCCTCTCGTCTTACCTTACCCTCTCCTTCTCTTCATCCCATTCGCCATTCCCTTCTTTAGCTCTCGTTTCACCTCCATTTAGTGCCTCTTTCCTCCTCTTTTCTAGCCTAGCTCCTCTCGTCCCTCTCTTTTTGTCCCTCTCGTCCCTCTCCAAACTTCCTTCTTCTCCTCCCTCTCGTCCCATTCCACATTAGCCCTAAAACACACAAAAAACAAAACAACAAAGTGTTACAAGTAGTTAGTATTAGATCTCATATTTAGTTAGTTGGTAGTTAGTTTGTTTAAATTTTAATAGTTAGTTTATATTATTGCAAAGTTATTATTGTAGATCTCATGCTTTGTCATTATCTAGCTTCATTTTCCAAGTATTAAGAAAGAGACTTCTAATCCAAGAAGCCATCAAGACAAGTGGACGAATCAAACCAAAAAGATTAGTATTATCCTTTGTAATAAATCTTAGAAATTTGTTTCAAGTTTTTACAAGTAGTTCTTTCAAAGTCCCTACAAGGGTTTCATTCCCAAGGGCAATTGTATTCACATAATAAAGTTGCAAGTGGGGTTTTTAAGCCCCCACATTCACTTCCCCCATTTGGGGAAGTCGTGCAGTCTTCATTGAGTGGTTTGATTTTCTAGTTTAGATCCATTATATGCTCTTAGATTAGTTTTCATTTCATTAAGTTAGTTTTGTTATATTTTCCGATTCACTTACCCCCATGCTCTCCCGAGTACGGTCTTTGACCTGAAAGAGACTCTTGGGTAGATTAGACTTCTTTTTTGTTTAATATTATCTTGTATTTTCTCTTCCAAACCTTGACTAGAGAATAGCTAACTTTGGGATTGCATCCTGAAGGCCACATAGCCTTGTGGTAGCTTCTCGCTCCCCCATCAGCTTCTTGTGGACATCCAGCTAGCTGGAAGGTTTGCAGGACTGGTGGCTTCTAGTGGTTGATCTTGTTCGGAGATTGATCCCACTTTTAGATTAAAATTTGTCTTGTAGAACACTAGAGTTTCCAGTTTTATTTTATTTGGCAAAGTAGTATTGTTAAGCATTATTTCATATCTTTCCAATCTATCGTATTGTTTAATCATCTCAAGTTGAAGTACATTGCTTTTACAAACTACAATCTGCTTCTTAAAACGAACCAAAGTCTCTTGAACTTGGCCAAATCCAAGTCAAGAGCACCCTCTATCGGAGGGCATTTTTAGTCTTGCATCTTTTCCTTGCATTAGGCATTTGTTAATTAGCAAGTCTCTTGAACTGTGGTCATAAGATAAAGTCAAGAGCGCTCTCTATCGGAGAGTTGAACAAGGTGCTCTAATAATAAAAAATTTCAACTCATACTTCCCTTTAATTAATTTATCTTGGTTTCCGTCCTACACCCGTATGCTCTGCCAAGCGGAAACGGTTGGGCTAGTACTCAGAAAGGTGGAAGACTTGTTAATTCACAAGTGATAACATTAATTAAAACTTTACCCACAACCCCAACCAAGACAAAATCACTGAGTTCTTCCTACAAGAGGTGGTGCCGGGAATCCACTGTCAAACTCGAGGGCGGTCAAGCCGTAAGCACACTTGTCCTCTTTGCAATCTGGGTGCTCCCGACCTATCACCTAAAAGGTTGCCAATGTTTCTATTGGTTAAGGTTCCACTCCTTTTGATACCTTGTTCTTAGCCATAATAATCAAGACTACTAAAATCTTAAATTTACCAAGATAAGCTGCAAAACGTTCTCACAAACTCTTATTTCAAACACTTGTATCAAGCATTTTTACGATCACTTTTATTTTTGACTCCATAAGGCACTGGTCCTTTATCATATACTTTATTTGCTTAAATATCAATATTGGAGTATTTGTTTTAATTTGCGTAAAGAGTGATCTACTTCTTGTCCAAGTGTCTCTCTTATCTTCTGTTGCAACGTGGATTGCGTTATCTTGGTCTCATTTAAAATATTTTTGTGTCTCTCATTCTCAAAAAAAACTCCTAAACAACACCCATCTGCATCACAACACCAAAAAACACTATAAATACTAGAGCCTTAGTGAAACTCTCTCTTAGGGACTACCCCCCTTGGCTTCGTTAGGAGTTTGCCTAAACGGAGGAGCTGGGATTCAGGTGACAGTACCTGGCTTGTTGTCCGCCAATATGCACACCAGCAGCGGAAATCTTTCGAAAGTTGTCTCTTCACTACAAGTGAGAGAGGTGTGGCCTTGGGGGCAAGCAATGAGCCAGGTACTGTCACCTGAATCCCAGCTCCTCCGTTTAGGCAAACTCCTAACGAAGCCAAGGGGGGTAGTCCCTAAAAGAGAGTTTCACTAAGGCTCTTGTATTTATAGTGTTTTTAGGTGTTGTGATGCGGATGGGTGTTGTTTAGGAGTTTTTTTGAAATAAGAGACAATATAAAATTAAAATATAAGACAAGATAATACAATCCACGTTGCAAATACAAGATGAAATATACACTTGGGCAATAAATAAATCACTTTTCACGTAAATATAAGCAAATACTCCAATGTTGATACTTAAAAAGGCAAAATATAAGATGAAGAACCAGTGCCTTATGGAGTCAAAAATTTAATGTGAAAGTGAAAACTTGATACAAGTGCTTGAATTTGAAAGTTTGTGAGAACGTTGTGCAGCTTATCTTGGTAAATTTAAAATTTTAATTGTTTTGATTATTAGGGCTAAAACCAAGGATGTTCAAAGAGTGTCCGGAAAGTAATTTTAAGCAGCTCCTTTAAGAGACATGTCGGGGCCTGTCTGGAATCACAGCGAGGCGCGCAATGCTAACTAGCCACCGTGTCGCAGATTGGGCGATCCGGCGCCTCCCCTGAGAACTAATTAAAACACTTTATGACAACACCGGTTCGTTGGTTATGGGGGTGAAAGTTTTAATTAGATTTTCACTTGTAAATTAACAAGTCTTCCACCTTTCTGAGTACTAGCCCAACCGTTTCCGGTTGGCAGAGCATACGGGTGTAGGACAGAAACTAAGATAAATTAATTAAGGGGTGTATGAGTGAAAAATTTTATTATTAGAGAACCTTGTTCAACTCTCCGACAGAGAGTGCTTTTGACTTGATCTTATGACCAAAGTTCAAGAGACTTGCTAAGCTTTAAATGCCTAATGCAGGGATAATGCAAAACTAAAATGCCCTCCAATAGAGGGTGCTCTTGACTTGGATTTGGCCAAGTTCAAGAGACTTTGGTTTATTTTAAAGAAGCAGACAGTAGTTGTGTTGTAAAAGCAATAAATCAACTTTTTAGAAGTTTAAACAAATCGATAAGCTTGAAAGATATGAAGTAATGCTTAACAAGAAACTACTTTGCCAAATAAAATGAAACTAAACTCAAACTAGTATTCTACCACACAAGATTTAGTCTACTAGGTGGGATTGATCTCCGAACAAGACCAACCACTAGAACCGCCTGCACTTGAGAACCTCTAGCTAGCTGAAAGCTCTGCCAAGGAAACCGACGGGGAAGGAAGAGTAACCACAAATTATGTGGTCTTGCCCTTGAGACAAAATATCAAGGATACAACTTCCGATCGAAGGCTTTGGAAGAGAGACAAGATAATAGTAAATGCAAAAAATAAAACTAAACTACCCAAGAGTCTCTTTCAGGTCAAAGACCCTACTCGGGAGAGCATGGGGGTAAGTAAATATGGAAGATAAGCAAAGTGACTTAATTGAAGTAAAATTAAACTAAAAGCATATGAAAAGATCTAACTAAACCAAATCCACAAAAAACCCAACACTCTTCCCCAAATGGAGAAGAAAACCAAAAAAGTGGAGGCCTCCTCCACTTGAAAATTTTATTAAATGATTACAAATGCCTTGGGTTTAAAACCTTGCAAGGTCTTTTGAGAATGAAATAACTAGGAAACACAAAGCTAGCTTTTATAAGCTTATTACAAAGGATAAGTATGTCAAGTTTAAATCATTTTCATGGATCCTTCACTTTGCTTTGCTTCGATTCTTTGTTTCAAGATCTTATCAAATATCTCAAATGACCTACACAAGTTCAAAACAACTCAACAAGGCACCCATTAATCATTAGGAAAATAAAACAAACTTGAAACTCGTTAAGTCTAGATTTAAAAATTGAGCTCTAAACTGTGAAATGCATGAGATTTTAACCTGAAATCTTAACTATGATAAAACGGACCAACGAACAACAAACTCTTGAAATGTGCTAGAAATGAGATCTAAATCGTAAAAAAATGTGAAGTATTGTATGTGAAAAATTCTATCTTTTAAAATGAAATAATAAATCACTAAGTATGAGCTATGTTAGCCAAACAATGATATCTAGCATGCAAAAAGTACTTAACTACTAACTCTCCAAAGTATAGAATATAATCACTAACCAATATCTAACAATTTTTTGTTTGTTTTGTTGTGTTTTAGGGCACTAGGGAGGATGGACGAGAAGGGGTAGAGGATGGATCTAGAGAAAAGGCGAGAGGAGTGCTAAAGTGGAAACTTGAAGAGAAGGCGAAGGGTAGAGGGAAAATAGAGGACGAGAGCAAGGAGAGGAAGCTAAGGGAGAAAAACGAATGCAAGAGGGAGAAGGGCGAATGGGAAAAAGAGGACTTAGAAGAACTAGGACGAAAGGAAGAAGGATGAAGAAACGAAAATGAGGGGTAGATCTAGGACAAAAGGGGATGAACTAACAAGACAAGAAGAAAAAACTACAAGTGGAACACTTGAGAGGGTGAAAACACTGTCTTGGAAATCCTCCGGTTAACCGGTGATACGCCGACAACAAGTGTTGAAGAGAGCACAAGGGAACAAATCCCAAGTTCTTCCCCAAGGTTGAAGAAGCTTCAACCTTATGGCTTACTAATCTATGGCTTGAAGAGGATAAGTGACTAACTTGGATCAAAACTAGAAAGGCTAGAAAGAGCTTAGCATGCAAGTACAAAAATTTTCAAGGAGCAAATGAGAAGGCTTGAAGAAGAGAAGCCTAAAGTAACCAAATTGATTTTTAAATAAACTTAAGAGATGGAACCTTAGATTGAAGCCTTTTGCCAAATCCCTTAATGCTTGAGATTGACTCTATAAAGATCCTGAAGCATGCACAAATGGTTATAAAATGTAGGCCTTTTGAAGAGATAAAAGATGCAACCTAGCTCAAATCTCTCTTCAAACCTGTCGGATCTGCACAAGTAATCACTCATAAACACATCTTGATCATAATAGTATGCATAATAGAAGTGAGATTAGAATAGTATAAGTATTTCCAACTACAGTCTACTCCTTCTAAATCACACTTAAACCAAACATAAATGGACAACTTGTATTCAAATGCCCATCCTATGGGCTTAAGAAAGCCTTCTAAGCAAATTATAGATCAAAACATGAGATTATAAGCAAATAACAAGAACAAATTCACCTTGATATTATGAAGACATTTCCATGAAAAAGCATTTGACAACACATAGACCTCCAAAGTCGCTTTATTTCCTTAAGCCAATGGCTTTGCAATGACAAAATGGCAGAGTAACTTTACATCCAAAAATCCATATTAAGAGAGAGCAAAGCACCTCTCTTTATACAAAAATATGAGACATCAAACCTAAATTCAAAATTGGCAATGGAGAGCCAATTCCTCAATCGAATCACGAGCTTGGAGCTTGATCCAATCCATCAACACCGAGTTCTAGGATGATGTGGCCTCCACATGGGTAATGGCATCAACCATCAAGCATAAGAATCATCACCAAACCAACGAATGAGTGCCACCTTACCAAAGCCGTGAGCATGCAAGAGGGGCGTGAACTCACACAACAAGAAGAAGCCAAATCGTTGATTAAAGAGAAATTCACGTGATAGATAAAGCTCGGAGTGTGAATGGTAGGTGGAGATGAGGTGGAGCCCCACTCCCAACGCCTTCAACTTGGAGCAAAATGCCCACCAAATACTCGCATGGTGATGGTCCATGCTTATCCCTCACGTCATTCATATTTAATAAATTTGGATTTCCAAACTTTATAAAACATGTGCTCTAATCTTATATATGGTAGCTCACCACTTTATAATGGGCCCCTCACTCATAACCCATGCGAACTTGACCCACGTGGATGTATGCTCACGTTATCACTTGAATCCAATTTGCCATCCAAACTTCTAATTTGCATGTGCCTTTAATCACTTAAGTGGGTCGTACACCTCTTAAAATCAATACTCAACCCTTTCCATGGATTATTTTAATGAATTTTGACTTATTTGATTTTTGGACTTTAGTGCATTTTGTCATTTTTTTGGCAATTAAATGCCACAATGATGCATTTTTAGCCAAAATTGTTTCTGGGGTGATGTAAGTACCTGAAAACTGAAGAATGAAGATGCCAAGGTGAAGAGGATGCTCCGAGCATCAAAATGAGCCTCCCCACGCCCAATTCCGCCTCCGGATGAGGTTTTTATCACTTCTTGAAAATTTTTAATTAAACCATTTGAAAATGGTCTAATTTTATGAAAAAATTATTTTTGCCGGAATCAAACGAAACTCCTAGAGGACCTAGTGCATGTTCATACGACTCAATCGATGTGGCTAACACGTAAAAAATCCTAGACACAAGACTCTAATAAACACCTTAGGTTTTGACCACCATGGGAAATACTCCAGCTTTGGAGGTTTGAGTGAAAAACTCGGGGATTATATGCCACTGATGAGTAGCGCATAATTCCTAAGGAAAAAAAACTCTAGAGTATCCCCCAAATGGATAAACCTACGGATAGCCGAGTCTTTTATAAAAGGACCCCGTTTAGACCAACATTTTACAAATTCCCCATGGGGGTATGAACATGCAGTTATTACAAATGGGGCAAAATTGCCCCCGAAATTGACTTCTGAACTTCTGAATGCTGATGATGAACATGAATCATGTTCAATAAACTGGCAGCTCATCAGAAGTTCAACTATTTGTACAAAATAGGTGATAACATGGCTCATTGCTTGCCCCCAAGGCCACACCTCTCTCACTTGTAGTGAAGAGACAGCTTTCGAAAGATTTCCTTTGCTGGTGTGCAGTTTGGCAGACAACAGTCGCCAAGTGGAACGAGTGAATCTCAAAAGTGTTCAACTAGACACACCGAAGGTAAAAAAAAAAGGTTTAAAATGTCGTACCCAGGGATAGAAGAATTATCCCTGGCAACGGCGCCAAAAAATGTTGTCACCGGGTTAGTACACCTGGTTAACACAACAAAAATCTATGCTATTGCTCGGTGTGCCCTTCGGGGAGAGTCTCGAGTCAAGGTTGTCACTTGATCTTGACTCCTCCGTTTAGGAAAAACTCCCAACGAAGCCGAGGGGAGTAGTCCCTAAGGAATGTTTCTAAGGTTGTTAGAGTTTCCATGAAATAGTTTGTATGTTTTTTAGGAGTTGTTTTTTGGGTAGTGATTAAAAGGTTCCAAGATGTGTTTGCAACAATGTTTAAATAATTTTTCACCAACATAAATTAATGATCACTATAAAAAAGGGATGCACGATACTTGATATTATAATAAGCAAATGAAAATGCAAAAAGGACGAGTGCCTTATGGAGTCAATACAGTGTAAATCAAACGTGCTGAAAAAGGGAAATGTTGTGCAAGTGTCTCTTGGTTAATTTTAGATTATTTATGATGTGAAAACCTGTTTAGGGAAAAAGGGGAAAACTCCCGATATACCGTGAGGTACAGGGAGGAATGTTCGGAAATCAAGATTTGGTGGCTCCGTACAAGGACATGTGGGCTGGTCGGAGTCTCAAGATCGGTGTTCAACACTACACCAACAAGGATGTAGCCTAACTGGTGCTCTGAGGTCTCATCCCAGTGGTTCCCGCGTCCCCAGGCAGAATTTCCCCACAAAAAAATTGTCGAAGTGTCGGATTTTAACTTATCTTAAGGGTAGTTGATTTTATTAGGTCACTTTTAAGTTAAGTGTGAAAAAATTAAATAATGCTTCCAACTGCTTTTAGTATCCCTCAGCTCAGACGAACTGCTGGTGGGTAGAGCATACGTAGTGTAGGCAAATAATTTATTCCAATTGAAAAAAGAGGACCATTGTGCTCTCCAATAGAGAGTGCTCTTGACCTGCTTTTCAGCAAGGTTCAAGAGACTTTAGATTCCTTTCAATTAACAATTGTATTTGTGAAAAGTAAAGTGCAAAACTGAAAGATTACAACTCACCAAGCCTATGCGTCACTTTCTGATCAACCACCACTAGTCGGCTATGCCTTTAGGTGGTGGTGAGAGCATACTTCATGGTGACGAGTTTGGTTTTATTTCTAAGTTACTTCTGCAAAATAAGATAAAAAATGTGGAAATTACTGAACTGGAAATTAAAGTATACACCCTGCACTATCAAAGTGAGTGTGTGAAAGTTGTGGAGTTAGAAAAAATCAATCACACAAAAAATGGCAAAATGCAAATCCCCCCATGGGAGATGGGGTGTGGGCGTTAGGTATCCCACTGCTCTCGTCTAATATTTTTACAATTTGCTAAAGAAAAAGATGTCTCTTAGTCCTTTTAGACTTGGATCTAAGGGCTTACAAGCTAGAATTTTGAAACAATGATGAAAGAGGTCCCTTGGAAGGTAAATTTGACAGTTTTTAGTGAAATTTCACCAGAGTTTCTTCCTCTTTTTCCTTGGACCTGTTAAAAACCAACAAGTAAACTTCTTAGAATATGATGGCAAACACAAAAAAGAAACAAAACAAATTGAAAAACACATGGAAAAATTTCGAAGTATAAAATTAAGTTTCTAGCCTAGATCTAGTGCAGAGATAAGACCTTTAAGGTACTTAGATCTAACTAAAAAGAGGCCAAAGTGCTATAGATCTAAATAATAAGCAAAAGATAGTAGATCTACTTCTTGAACACTTTGCCAAAATAACGAAAAATAAGAGAGTAGATTTAGATGTAGAAGATGGATGGATCCCTCAAGCCAAAGCTTGCTCTTTGGTGTTGTTGTTGGAAGCCCCTATAAGAAAAGTGTTAGTCTTTAAAAAATGTTTCCCAAAGAGGAAAAGATACAGCCGAGTTCAAATCCCCCTTAAGCTTTGTAATCTGTAGCTTAGAAAACAAATCTTGCAACAAAAGATATTAGATCCAGTGTGTTAGAATGGAAAGAAAACCAAAAGAACCTAAATATAACCTAATATTGTTGGCTACTTCTAGATCTCTCTAAATCAAAGCACAAGTAAACAAATTGACAGCTACGAATGTTTACTCTCTCAAATAAGCTAGATCATGCATATAATCTGAAAACAAGAAAGTATCAACCACAATATCACCTCATGAGATGATCATACAACACACTTACACAGGATGGTCCTCCAAAGCCTTCAACATGTATTTAAAAAATATTATTGAGTTACAAAATGGCAGAGGTTCTATGCATCCATGAAAATCAATGGAGCAAGACCTGCCTTATATAGCCTCCAAGAGGAAGAGAGTTCGAATCAATGAAAGGATGCGACTTGGTGGAGGAGAGGGCCAAGTGTGAGGTCGAATCAATGAGAGGATGCGTTAAGCTCTTTGCTGGTTGGTGAGAAGGGTGAGGAGGCTGACACCTCACAAGAGGAGCGCCCCTCTCTCTTATAACTCACGCCCTTCTCATAGGAAATCTCGCCCACCCAACTGGCACATGGATAGAAAGTGACGCCCATGACGTGAATACATGGTTTTCTTTTTTCAAACTTTATGTGTAGTCACTATCCAAAGTTTGGGTATTCCACATGTGCATAAATCTTTTAATAAGTGGTCGCCCTCCTTATTAAACATTACCCACCCTTTTTCCAAATGATTTTTTATCCATTTTTTTTCCTTTTTAACTTTTGTCACTTAGTGCATTTTGTGTTTTTTTAGCATTTTTATGCCATTTTGTAGCATCTTTAAAGAAAAATGCTCCCAGAGACGTCGTAGTCGCCCAAAACATGGAGAAAGTGGGCGCTAGGGTAAAAATGACGCTCTGAGCGTCAAAACGAGCCTTTCCACGCCAAATTCCACCTCCAGGCGACACTTTTATTATATTTTGAAATTTTCTAATTAAACCATTAAAAAAATGGTTTAATTTACGGAAAAAATTATTTTTGTCGGAATGACTTCAAACTCCTAGGGCACCTAGTGCATGTCCATACGACTTATTACTGATGGCTAACATGTGAAAAATGCATAGACATATAGACTTTAATAACCTCCCTAGGTTTGATCATCATGAAAATACTTTGGCTTTGGAGGTGTGAGTGAAAAACTCAGGAATTATACGCCACTGTACACTAGCGCATAATTTCTAAGGAAAAAACACTATAGAGTATCCCCCTGATAATCAATCCTAAGGTATGCCAAGTCTTTTACAAAATAATCATGCTTAGACCAACTTATTACAATTCCCTCGTAGGGGTCTGGACATGCAAATTATTACAAAGGGAAAAAAATGCCTGGTGAACTTTGAACTCTGGCAAAATGAACAATGATATTGTTCAAGTCTTCTGTGGTTCACAAGTTGTCCACCATGGTGCAACTTCAGTGGACAACATAGCTTTCATAAGGAATAGTGAGTAATGCTTTATGGGTTGCTTACTTTTGTAAATGATATTAAAATGCTAGAAGTAGTATGATATCTTGTTTGAACCTATTATTTCTCAAGTTTTTTATTGTTCATTTACATATATGCTTTTAATCCTCTTTGCTAGTTCTGTTGTGATTCTGCAGGTTGCTTAAGGTGGAGGATGTGGTGAGCATGTTAGCTCTATACTCCATCTAGTAGATCCAATCAAGACACTTGATTCCACAGGTGCATCAGGAAAGAGACTCCATTGCCTATCTTTAGCGCTCAACCCCCATGGGTTCAAACTTCTCGATCCACTTCTTCTATTCTTTCTCGGTTATCGTTCCTAATTTTATTTAGATCTTGATTTAAAAGTTATTTTTACAAGTAGATATGAATAGTAGCAATCTAAAATCATAAAGTTTCATTTGATAAATCTAGATCGAGGTTGCCATTTCTCTATTTTGAAGGTTTTAAAGTAGATCTAAAAAGCAAGATAGAGCATTTCTCTTATTTCCAAAAGTTTTATCAAGCAATCTAGTGCCTAACATTTGCTTGCTATCTCTTAAAGAGGCAAACAAATATCCTAAGGCAAGCTTTCTAACTTTCCTTGGTTCATTTTTTCATTTTGTAGTTAGTTTACTTAGAAAATTTTTGTAGATTTTTGTAGTGTGTCTGAATACACTTTTAGAATGTTTTTTGGGCCATTTCATAACAAAAAGAGCTCGCTGGTTTTTTTTGAATGCTTAGCAGGTTTAGACATTTAAATGATAAAAAAATTTGGTTTGGACACTTCCGTGATCGTTCGGAAATCCTTTTCCACCCACTAATTTGTTTAGATTTGTTATAGCAATTTTGTAGTAGTTCCAAAAGCATTCCTAAAATATTTTTGGCCATATTTTAATAAACTAAGCTCGCTAGTTTTCTTTGCATGCTTAGCAGGTTTGAACATTTTGAACACAAAAAATTTGGATTCAAGGGCTTCGAGGACAATCCAGAGAACCTATTTCAACTACCTTTGCTTTCTACTGGATATTGTAAATTGTCTTGGTTCCTAATGATAAAGGACTAACAGTAGTTCTCCCCATTCTTGAATGTAATGCGAAAAATAAAAAGAGCTCAGCATGCTATTCCAGTGCCTGCCCCATCCCCCTTGGGGAATTCGCTTTTTTTTCGTTTTTTTTTCTTTTGCTTTAGATTAGTTTCTTTAAGTTATTAGTAATTAAATAACATCACCAAAGCACACAAACGTACTCAAAGGACCTATTTCAATTTGATTTATTTATCTCATGTTTGATGCTTTGTTCAACAATTGTTCAGAAAAAAAAACTTGATAAAATTTTCCCCTTGCTTTCCCCAAGTACTGCACCATTCTTTGGTGTGTCGAAAAGAGATTCTTGGGGCCTTAGTTTAGTTTAACAATCCACTTCACTTTTCTTAATAAAATTAACCAACGCTCAAAATCTGAAGTATGCTCTTGACCGCTGCAGCTTAGTATGAATAGTTGGGTCAATCAGAAAATGACGGAGAGTAACTAGTTTTAATAGGGAAATACTACTAAGTCTAATTTCTATGGATCCGGGAGGTCGCGTGAGGTTTACTATAGAGTCAGCAGGCTGCCGTAAGAAGGTTCATCCTCGCCTGGTTGGACACCTGGTAGAACTATCACAACACCCATTCCAAGGAAGTAAGGCAAAGTTAGGCCAAACCAAGAATTAACCTATTCCCAGAATACTCATTAATAATATAAAATTTACAACAAGCTGTTATTACACAACTTGTAGTTGCCCCAAGTGGTATCCCATCCAGGACGGTAGAGGAGACAGGCAACTAAAGAGGTGACCCAAGAGATGCCACGGTTCCCAAGGCAAGGTGGGAGTCACGTCAATCGAGGCACTCTTCGCTTTAGGTCAGGGTGTAACAAGACCTAGGGGGAGACCCTATAACCAATCACAGTTGATTGGACCCAAACAAAGGTTTCTAAGGATGAGTAAATGATGAGTTACGGAAACCAATGCAAGGCTAAGTGGACCTAGGAGTTGAGGTATGGTTGAAGGTGGTGTAAGAGATTGTTAGTGTTTCAACCTACATATGGTTTAGGCCACATGATTGGATATGATGACAAGGTGTAGTACCATGTGTTTACACAAGTGGGTCTTGTTTTCTTGGGAAGTGTGAAATGGTTCTAGGTAGGCCCACAAGGTGAAGTTATGTGTGAAGTTGGTACTATAGGTTGGATAAAGGCTAGATCTATGACTCTAGGTTGATTCTAGGAGTACCCATGTACTAGATCTAGGGTTTGACACAATTCCCAATGAGTGCGACTTGCTTAGAGAAGGACTAGTGCCTTGTTGGATGGGCTAATGGGGTCAAAAGGTATGTCAAAGTGTAGATCGGGACACCTAGAAGCCAAATCAAGCGGGTTAAATGAGATCTAATGGTTGGATCTTACTAGATCTAGGTTTTTCAAGTAATGACCCTAAGTGGACCACAATCCCTTGAAACAAGGAATGCTACCCCCAAGGCGGATCGTGACAAAAAGACAGTCTAGACCTAGGTTTCGAGGTATGGGCATTCCAAATCCACGAAAATCTCAAACACCCACCTCCTGGAAGTGGACAAACTCACTTTTTCAAGGGAGTGTGACTTGCTCAAGGAAAGCTAAAAAGTGGGTTTGGTGGACCAAATCAAGTCCAATGGCCACCAAACTGTAGATCCAAGATGCTAGTACCCCGATCTATGCATGCCCAAAAAATCAAGTCAATCCAAGGGCTAGATCTTAGTAGATCTGAGTTTTGAGGTGCCAAGAGATTCAAAAGGGGGTTTTAACCCCTTAAAACATGGAGAGATGTCCACAAGGTAGATTTCACCAAAGTAAGAATCTGGGGGTAGGTTATCAAGTGTTTAGATTTCAAATCAAGTGGAATCTCCCCTACCCATGTGCTAGATTTAACCAAACAAGCCTCTCACTAGGAAGTGCGATTTGGGGCAAGGAGGGCTTTTTGCCTTGAAAAGTGGGTCAATTTTTAGCCAATCACCACCAAACTGTAGATCCAACTAGGGGTGGATGTTATAGAGGTGGGTTTTCAATATCTCTTCAAAAGCAAGGCTAGATCTAAGTAGATCTAATAAAATACCAAAACAAGGGTTTTAATTGATTAGGGTTTTTATGATCTAGAAATCATGGAAGATTCAAGGAAGTAGAAGATCATACCTCTTGGAACATACCTGGATGAAGAGATGAATGCTAGTTGAGACGAGGATTACTTTTCCAAAGATCAAATGGAGAATTGTTGAAGCCCTCTTGCCAAATCGATTTTCCCAAGCCACATGTGATTCCTTCTAACCTGTCAAAACCAAGGAGCAAAGCATCAATTAGTTTAACAAATTGAAGGTAGATACAAGCAAGAGAGAGAGAGAAACATAGAATAGTTGACACAAAGGCAAAACTACTCCCTGTCAAACCCAAAACGACTTCTTCCAAGCTTGAAGGGCAAGCCTCCCCACCAATTCGCACTTGTCAAAATCGCCCTCTTAACCTGTAAATAAAATATGGCAAATATACAAGATAGCTACAATAGATCCTCCAGTGCAATGGACAAAAGCATTTACAATCGAAACAACCAACATCCACTCCAATCCAAGCATGTACTCCAAAAGATAGAAATTTTATTCCAAGAGCCAAAAATCTCTAGATGAATTTTACAATGAGAGGCTCCCTCCTTAAATAGGATGGGGAGAGAGTACAATCCTAACCACTTTTTACATGAGTGGCTAAGATTAAAAGATCTCAAGATCTAATCAATGGCTAACAATAAATCATAACAATACATCACATGGATCACCCAATATCATGATAGCGCCCCCACTAAGTGGTACAATAAGAGGGTGACGTCATCCACTAGAGAAACATAAGCACCAAAATCCACCTCATGGTGACTAGGACATGACAATATAAGCTCATGGTGGGGCTAGGAGGTATCAATCCTTACTATCTCATCCCCAAGGCACAATAAAATAATAAAATATGTCCAATATAATATAAATGACCAAAACTGTCCTCAGAATCCATGACAGTCAAGCAGTAAATGTCCTCCTGTGATCAATCTGGGCATACCCACATGGTGAAAACTGACTGGAAGGTAGTGATGCCACCCTGGAAGACCTCTGTGAACACCAAATGCCAAAACCTTGCCTCAATTGCCCAAATCGATTTCTTCAGTGACCACTTTATCCCATTTTTTAACTGCCTCGGTAACTGTGAAAGTGCCAAAACTGCCTCCTAGGGTGCTAGCGCTGTCCATCTGAGCCCACCAGGCTCTCCAGAAGAGGGGGTAAATGGTAAAAACAAGTGGCTGGACCACCCCCTCCATCATCAGTGCCCTAGGTGAACTGGCCTCTCGGGGCCCCTGCTGCTCAGGCTGGGAAATCAGCCCCAAATCTGGTCAACAAGTGTAAAACTGCATCAATCACTGTCAAAAGTGCCCGAAACTGAAAGATAAGTGTCTCAATGGATCCAGAAGACCCAAATCCACTAGGAATGTGTACTCATACACCCTGGGTTGCCCTAATGGGCCAGCTGTAGGGTCCACCATATATGGACAATGTATAATCTGCTGATCTGAAGTAATAATAAACCTGCTGAACTGGATCAAACATCATCTGCATCATATGTCCATCATATGATATCATCATCAAACATGTGGACCCATCAATCATCATCAATAATCATCCATACATGGTCCACATCATCACAGATCCCAAGAATATACAACCAAGGATAAATCACATCAGTAGACTAAGACACTGCTTCTCTAATCATTCTCACAGCTAAGCTCAAAGTATAACATCCATTCAGTGGCATTAATTAAGTTAGCATATTCCGTTGTTATATAAAGTTACTTGCACAATAGTTCAAATGACAAACTCACCCATTGGACATGGTCAAACTGCTAGTGAAGGATGAAGGCTAGGAGCAAGGTTGGGCAAAGGGGTTGACTTGTCTAACTTAACTCAAAAATACTTTGGACTGGGAGAAGGGGGAAGCTACAAACTCTGTGCTGGAAAAAAGAACACGGGGATGGTTGTGCCTCACAAATGGATAAGTTGTTTAGAGAGTGCTTATTCAACTTAGGCATCATGTCTACATCAAGTTGATCCAGGTTCATTAGGATCATTCAATTTTATTCCATGGCCTTTTTGGCCTACATAACCCTTCGGATTTCAGATGTGCTGAGAAGCACAACTAGTTGCAGCTTGCATCCAGGGCATGTTTTTCAAATATTTATAAGGTCAGCAATTGTTTAGATATAACTTTTAAGAACCATTGCTATTTGGACCTTTCTTATACTTTTCGAGGAGTATTTTTAGCTTTTCATCGCTCTTGCCCTTTTTTTGTTTCCATGGGAGAATTTTTCAAGTTTCCATAGGTAGAACATGAGCTTTCAGTTTTAGCCAACAACATCTCAAGTGACTAGGGGGAGTTCGAGCCAATGCCAAACATCGGGACAACCGACCAGAATGATTTAGGCCTACAATCCAACTCACCAAAGGAAAGTTTTGTCACCAACTCAGAGCCGAGACACTGAATAAACAGGGATGCGGTCCAAACACAGAGGTAGAAAAATGGGAAGTCCTTGGTATTAGAAAGTCAAATGAGACAAGTCAGGGTTTAAAGTCAAACAGGAAGGTCATGTATGGATGGAGACAAGTGAATATGGAGCCTACACTAGCAGACAACTGGTGTCGGGAAAGACCATATCTATGTAAGGTGAAAAACCAGTGAGTTTTGTTAAATGACCTAAATGTGCAAGCAATTGTCCATTTTATGATTTACAGTTCATTTTAAATAGTTTGCCACATCATGAATAATATACCAAGCACATGCTATGATCATGACTAAATCAACAAGATAATAATCCACAGTCAGTGATAACATATCCATAGATCATACAACATCATCATAATAATAATCATCCAGTATCATCTGAAACATTGCTGTAATACATCTCTAGGCACTGAACTGAAACTGTATGGGATAAGTAGTCACATCAATCATCAAATCTAAACTCTCAAGGCTCAGCCTTGACACAAGGTCATATACAAATCTGAATAATGTACTGCTCTGATCATGAGTGATCCAAAATATATAGCCATGCTCTGGAATAATGTAAGCTCTGGAATGTGCAGATATCTGCTGTGCAAGAATAGTAGCCCTGCTACTATGGTGTGATAACACAAGCCTCTGCAATACTTTCACGACACAACACAGCAAGCATTTCACAATCATATTCTCAGCACTTGTCTTTATTTCTCAATGTTTAATTTCAATTATCAAATGTCGTGAATGCATCTATATCATGTATTGTCTAATTAAATCTTAATTGCAGATCTTGCTTAGTTGTTATATTTTTCCATTTCATCATATTAACTCCTAGAAATAACTTTTTCTTGTTTTACTAGATAAAAGCCTTAGATTATTTTTCATAGGGACCACCCCCCTTGGCTTCGCTAGGAGTAAGCCTAGACGGAGGAGTCGAGTAATGAGGTGACAACACTTGACTCTGACTTGCTCCCAAGGACACACCGAGCGGCTTCAAGGTTTCTTGCCACATTTACCCCTAGGTGTGTAATGTGTATTAGGCGGCAACAATACCTATAGGTGATTCTCTCGATTTATGTTCCTATGGATGACTATTTGATTTTTGTACTTGTTGCTCCTATATTTCTATACCAACAATACCTTCAATTCTATTCCAACGGTACTTTGATTTTTGTGCAGCACCTTGCTTTCTATGCACAATTTCAGGCTTGCATGCATGTTCTTGGGAGTTGTGCCTGTTATCACCTATTTTGTACAAATAGTTGAACTTCCGATGAGCCGCCAGTTCATTGAACATGATTCATGTTCATCATCAGCATTCGGAAGTTCAGAGGTCAATTTCAGGGCAATTTTGCCCCTTTTGTAATAACTGCATGTTCACACCCCCATGGGGATTTTGTAAAATGTTGGTCTAAACGGGGTCCTTTTATAAAAGACTCGGCTATCTGTAGGTTTAGCCATTTGGGGGATACTCTAGAGTGTTTTTTCCTTAGGAATTATGCGCTACTCATCAGTGGCGTATAATCCCTGAGTTTTTCACTCAAACCTCCAAAGCTGGAGTATTTCCCATGGTGGTCAAAACCTAAGGTGGTTATTAGAGTCTTGTGTCTAGGATTTTTTACGTGTTAGCCACATCGATTGAGTCATATGAACATGCACTAGGTCCCCTAGGAGTTTCATTGGATTCCGAGAAAAATAATTTTTTCCATAAATTAGACCATTTTTTAATGGTTTAATTAAAAAATTTCAAGAAGTGATAAAAACCTCATCTGGAGGCGGAATTGGGCGTGGGGAGGCTCATTTTGACGCTCAGAGCATTCTCTTCACCTTGGCACCTTCATTCTTCAGTTTCCAGGCAGTTTCATCACCCCAGGAGCAGTTTTGGCTAAAAATGCATCATTTTGGCTTAAAAATGACAAAAGCACAAAGGACAAAAATTTTAAAAATAAAAAAGTGACTAAATAAACTATGGAAAAGCATGGAGTACATTTTTGTAAACTGTACGATCACATTAAGTGATGTGTCACATAATTTCAAAAGTCAAAGTTTGATTTTTGGATAAAGTCGAATTTGTTTCACATGGGCCTCCTTCACGAGTGGGAATCCTTGCCATGCTTAGGATTCGAATTGGAAAGGGTGGCTATGTGGTTTAGTAAGGTATACGAATACATTTATGTGATAAATCACATGTTACAAAATCAAAGGTGGATTTTAATTAAAGGAAAAGCGTGGCATCCCCCACATGGGCAGCCTTCACGCATGAGAGCTCGTGCATGGGCGAGTGCTCCAACTCTAATATGGTGGGCGAATACATATACCAAGACTCATTTCTTATTAAATCAAAGGTCAAAAGTTGGATTCTTAAAATTAATGCACCCTCCTCGCTTCACGTGGGCTGCATTCCATAGCTCGCGGATTGGTATATTTCACAGGTGTAGTGGGCGTTGTATTCCAAGTTGAGGGCGTTGAAGTCAAAGGAAGATGGGCGCCTTTGCTTAGTTGGAAGGCCACATCACCAGTCATACCTACCACAACTCGAGTCTACACTCCAAGTCCTTGGATTGATTGAAACTCGACTTCTCTTTGATTGGAATCGGCTCCTCTCTTTGCCAAGTTCGATTAGGGTGTTGGCACTTAGCTTTTGTATAAATAAGAGGCTTTTTGGCTCTCATAGAATGGAATTTTGGTGCAAGAATACTCTGCCGAAATTATATTGTAATATTTGTTTAAGGTTTGGAATATAGAAGACACTTTGGAGGTCCATGCTGGAGCTATTGGCATTGTGGTTTCATCTTGTACTTTGGTGACATTCTCTCACTCTATATTTCTTGTTGCAAATTATTATTCATTTTATGCCTTGTGAAGACTAACAATCTAGTACAATAAGCATATGATCTAATTTGTTGGCTTGAGATTAGTGTTTTGCAGATATTTGTCCAGGGGTGGAGATTGGCTTGGAAGCAAGCTTGTTTTCATAAACCAAGAGTTTTTACCATTTAACACCTTCATCTTGCAGGGTTTTCAAGTAGCTCCTTATTTCGAAAAAAGAAACACTTCTAAGAGACTTGCCTCTTCCTCCATCAACAAAAGTTTTCTATCAATCTTGGTTACTTGGATCTATGAGTTCACCTCTTCCAACTCTCTAGTTTTCTCCATTGAGTCCTTTTTTCACTTGATTTGATAAGCCTTTTTCCTTTTGCCACCCTCATCAACTTTCGTTTGGACCTAGTTTTCCCTCTCTCCTCTCTCCATTCGTCCCTCCTCCTCAAAGCCATCCTCATCCATTTGTTTTTTGTCTCCAAAAAGCCTCCATTTCTCCATCTCGTCCCTCTACAAAAAGAGCCCTAAAAAACAAAACAAGGATTAATCAGTAGCATTTAGTTTTCATTTGTTTAGAGTTAGCTAGTTGCATTTTTGAAAAGTTAGTAGTTAGATCTCTTTTATAAATCAAATCTCATGCATTGAAAGGTTAGTTTAGAAGCATTATAGATCACATTCCATATTAGTATGGCTTGCATAGTTTAAATTTCCAAGTTTCCTTGTTAAAGATAGAAAAAATTTCATAAAAATTTCTTAAATTTTTTACATCTTAGATCTCATTTCTAGCATATTTAGGGCACTTTTTGTTCGCTGGTCCGTTTTCCCATCTAACTTTTTTGAACCATTTTTCATGTCATTTTATGTTTTAGGTTTCATTTTGCAAATCTAGACTTAGTTTCAAAGTTGATTTTATTTTTTCTAACACTAAAGGGTGCCTTGAGTTTTTGTTTTTCTTGTAGGTGCTTTTGAAGTGGAAAAGGGCTTGAGAGAGTTTTGAAGCGAAGAGGTCCAAACAAGCAAAACTCAAGCAAACCATAAGGACGATCCAAAACATGACATTATCTTGTACTATCCTTTGTAATAGCTTATAGGAGTTAGCTTTGTTTTCCAAGTCTTATCATCTCAAAAGACCTTGCAAGGTTATAAACCCAAGGCATTTGTAATTGTTTAATAAAAATTTTAAGCGGAGGAGGCTTCCACTTTTTGGTCTTCTTCCCCATTTGGGGAAGGGTGTTGGGTCTTGTGGTTTGATTTAGCTTAGATTTACGGTTTCATGCTCTTAGTTTAAAATTTACTTCAATAAGTCATTTTGTTTATATTCCATATTCACTTACCCCCATGCTCTCCCGAGTAGGGTCTTGGACCTGAAAGAGATTCTTGGGTAGTTTAGCTTTATTTCTCGTTTATTTTTATCTTGCTTCTCTTCCAAAGCCTTCAGCCGGAAGTTGTATCCTTGAGACTTCGTCTCAAGGGCAAGACCACATAATTTGTGGTTACTCTTCCCTCCCCGTCGGTTTCCTTGGCAGAGCTTTCAGCTAGCTGGAAGTTCTCAAGTGCAGGCGGTTCTAGTGGTTGATCTTGTTCGGAGATCAATCCCACCTAGTAGAGTAAAGTTTGTGTGGTAGAACACTAGATTTATTTATCTTGCAAGCATTATTGTTAGTGGTAATTCATATCTTGTCGATCAATTTATTGTTTAAATCTACTTTCAATCTAAGATATACTGCTACTACAATTTTTCTGCTTCTTTAAAATAAACCAAAGTCTCTTGAACTTGGCCATAATCCAAGTCAAGAGCACCCTCTGTCGGAAGGCATCTTAGTTTTTTGCATCATCCTTGCATTAGGCATTTTAAGTTTAGCAAGTCTC
Organism: Larix kaempferi; assembly: GCA_027924585.1. Taxonomy (NCBI): domain Eukaryota; kingdom Viridiplantae; phylum Streptophyta; class Pinopsida; order Pinales; family Pinaceae; genus Larix; species Larix kaempferi. Next base: position 1,648,082 of record BSBM01000322.1, read on the forward strand.
TTGAACTGTGGTCATAAGACCGAGTCAAGAGCGCTCTCTGTCGGAGAGTTGAACAAGGTTTTCTAAATAATAAAAATTTTCACTCATACACCCCTTAATTAATTTATCTTGGTTTTGTCCTACACCCGTATGCTCTGCCAACCGGAAACGGTTGGGCTAGTACTCAGAAAGGTGGAAGACTTGATAATTTACGATCGATAACTTAATTAAAATTTTTTACCCAAAACCTCAACCAAGGCAAATTACTGTTCTTCCCACGAGAGGTGGTGCCGGGAATCCACTGTCAGACTCAAGGGCGGTTCAAACATTGGACACCTATCCTTTTGAATCTGGGTGCTTCCGACAGATCATTTAGGGTTGCCAGTATTTTCCTTGGGTAAGGTTCCACCATCTTTTGATACCTTTGGTCTTAGCCTAATAATCAAGAACATCTAAAAACACTTAAAATTTACCAAGAACAATTGCAAAACATCCTCACAAACAGTTACTTTCGACTTATTTTAGCATCACAAGTTTTATTTGACTCCATTTGGCACTGGTCTTTAATATTTATACATCTTTGAAATCTGGACCATATGTCCTTGTCATTTGCTTAATATCTATCTTGTGGATGCTTTACTTCAATTTCTAAGTCGAAGTATATTGTCATATTTTGAATTTGTATCTTGTGAATTTTGCAACGTGGATTGCGTGTTTAATTCTGTTCTTTTCATCATTTAAAAAACTCCTAAACAACACCCATCCGCATCACAACACAAAAAACATTTAAACACACAAAGAGCCTTAGACAACTCTTTAGTAGGGACTAGCCCCCTTGGCTTCGTTAGGAGTTTTGCCTAAACGGAGGAGCTGGGATTCAGGTGACAGTACCTGGCTCATTGCTTGCCCCCAAGGCCACACCTCTCCCCACTTTCCAGTGAGGGAGACAACTTTCAAAAGGTTTCTGCTGCTGGTGTGCAGATTGGCGGACAACAGTGCCTATCCTACTCCTGTTCTTGGTCTATCATCCTATCTTGAGGTGTAGACCTATTCATGTGCCCTTCTTCCATGCAGTGAGCACTTGACTGCGGTTTGTTAGAGATTTGTACCTTGGGCTACATGCCTCCTCGTGCAAATTGGTCTCCCTCAACTTTGTTTCAGACCTTTTTGTGCACACAATTGCGTGGTAACAATACCAGTGCACCTTCGGATGTGCCCCAGGGAGAGAGGGCCATTTTTTCAACTTGGAGGGGTGTTTTCCATCTTTTTCTGAGTGGAAGTTATGGCCAGATCCTTTGGTCCCTCCCCTGGGGGTACTATGGCTTAGTGGCATTGTTGACTGCCTCATGGAAGGGCTTGAAGACCTGAGGTTGGTGTCTGAGGCTCCCAAGGGTGGGTCACTAGGTCACATGACCCCCACCTTGCTTTTATCACACCGGTGACACTTTCTTTTAGCACTGAGGCTCATGTCTCTCATCTAGGCCACCATCAACACCCTCCTAGTCCTCCAGCTCAGCAGCGCCATCTCTCATTGGTTTGTTCTTGACGATGACATCATCCTCTATGCCAGGCCGTATGCTTGATTAAGGGGGACCGTCGAGGGATTTTCACTACTGTTGGGGTTAAATGAGGCATGACAACCCCCTCTCGCCACTCCAACCTTCAAATCGGAGTGTTTTGCTCATTTTTAAGTTATTTTAGTCATTTTTAAGTAAACTCTGGGGAAAATGCCCCAAGTTACCCACAGATTTGATTATTTTATATTATTTTTGTTATAATTTTAAGTTGACATTTTATAATTTCAAATTGACATTTTAAAAGGCATGTCGGCTTAGTTATTTTATAAAAGTGAGTGTGAGAAGCTATAAATAAATTCTCCTCACTTCATTTGAACATAACAACTTATCGAATAAAACATTATGCTACTTGTTTACCCTTCTTAGAGCTCTTGGAGTGATGCGCACCTCTTGAGAAGGAGATTCTTTGGTCTTAAAGAAAATTTCTTGAAGTGTTTCTTGTTCATGTTATTTGCTAAGGTGATGCTAGAGTTGTTGGCTTAACACATGCACAAGGAGGTATCCATGCTTTTTCTCTAGATGTCTCTTTGTTAAATATTGAAAATTGATGATTGTCCATGGTTGAATGGTAGCCATTAATGCTGCATTTTGTTTAAACTAGGTCATTTTCAGCCTTTAGTCACCATAGCATTGTGAAGAACATCCCATAAAAAGAGTCCTTTGAAGCTTGAGTTTTAGGTCTTCAAGTGTTTTCCCTAACTAGGCCTCCTTTAACCAACTTTTTTGGTTATTGAGGAAGGCCCTAGTTTGCCACACTTTGCAAGTACCATCTCAAGAGGAAGACCTTCTTCCTTGATTCCCTAGGGTTAGAGTAAAATCTTCAAACCCTAAGTTAGAAACTCTTTTTTTACTTTTTCCAAACCCTAGCTTGTGTATATTGTGAATATTAGACTAGTTAATTTGTTATTTGGTTAGTTAGGTTTACTTTCTATGTTTTTATGTACATATTTATCATAAATTTTAAAAACTAAAACCCTAAATTTATGATCTAAAACCCTAGTTGCAGACTGGTTTTAGCCCTAGCGGCCCTTTTTGCTTTCCTCCTAAACCCTAGCTGAATACCGAGGCAGACAGGGTTTCAAAATTGACTTTAGCCATTCAACCAGGAATGATCAAAGGCGAGGAAATCAACAATGGACAAACAATTAGCTTCCACATAGCAGTTTAGAACACCCAGAACAAATGCATGTAATGCGCAGCACTCTGTTTTTCACACTATCAGAGATTGAAGCTCTTGCGTTGCGTACTGGTACAAAGGAAGAAAAAATAGAGTAATCCTCAGTAAGATCTAAGTTTTGGGCAATATATTCAAGCATAATCCTTTTTTGAAAGACAATTGGGCAAATGCGATGATCGTAAAGCTACGAGCATCTGCACTACAGAGGCAAATAGTTCAGTGGCGACCAAGGCGTCCAGAACACAAACACTGGAGTGATTTGTAGATCAATGTATGCCATAAAGGCTAAATGGGAATGTAATATGCTCCATCATGTAAATCATAACTGATAAAGTAAGTCCCATGAGGACAGTTTATGTTTACTCTTTATTTAGAGTGTTGTATATTTTCCGAAAAGGAAAATATTGTGAATATTAGACTAGTTAATTTGTTATTTGGCTAGTTAGGTTTACTTTTTATGTTTTTATGTACATATTTATCATAAATTTTAAAAATTAAAACCCTAAATTTCTGATCTAAAACCCTAGTTGCATATTGGTTTTAGCCCTAGTGGCCCTCTTTGCTTTCCTCCTAAACACTCGATCCCTCTTCCATTTGACTCGCCTCTCTTCTCTCCATCCTCTCCCACCTTCGTTGCTCCCCTTCTTGCCCTCGCCTTCCATCCTTCTCTCTTCTGGGACATGTTATCACATATATAGTAGTCGGGCTACCATACATTATTTTTCAGATTCCAGTACACTATTCAGCCAGTTCCCTTGCATTGAGATGCTGAGATGAGCATCTATTATGGATCACTATCAGATTATGGACAACATTTTTCTTCCCCATGCCATGACTGAGTTTCAGGACACTCAAAGAGATGACCGATGTAGCCATTTAGCCATTTATACAGAGCAGTCAGTATTTCCCAGAGTTACAGCAGCAGTTTCAGAGGACAGATGTTGGTTCAGGTGATGAGCATTCAGGTATATGACTCAGCAAGTATATTTTGGTGTTATGGTTATATTGCTTTTATATTCATTCTTGTAGCATGTCTTAGCATTTAGTATCATGATCTGCCGATCATATAGATATGTGGACCTAGTTGTACTTTTATATATATTATATTGTCCTTACTCAGACTTAGAAGTTCTTGACCTATACTCATCGGTTTTACCCTCCTTAGGGAGATTAGAGGTGATCATTTCCACCATACTTTGGCTTGCTAGTGTTGGTCTCATTGTTCATTGTCTTCATCCATTCATTACCTACCCAGTTTGTTTATTACCTTTTATCACATATATAGTAGTCGGGCTACCATAAATTATTTTTCTGATGCCAGTACACTATTCAGCCATTTCCCTTACATTTGAGATGCTGAGATGAGCATCTATATTGGATCACTATCAGATTGTGGACAGCAGTATATATTCCCCATGTCATGACTGAGTCTCAGGACACTCAGAGAGATGATCGATGTAGCCATTATACCATTGGTACAGAGCAGTCAGTAGTGCCCAGAGTTACAGCAGCAGTTTCAGAGGACATACGATGGTACAGGTTGATGAGCATTCAGGTATATGACTCAGCAGGATATCATTGTGTTATGGTTATATTGCTTTTATACTTATTCTTATAGCATGTCTTAGCACTTAGTATCATGATCTGGCGATCATATAGATATGTGGACCTGGTTGATTTTATTATATATATTTGTCCCTAGTCAGACTTAGAAGTTCACTATTCATACTCAATGGTTTTACCCTTCTTAGGGAGAATAGAGGTGATCATTCCACCATACCTTGGCTTGCTAGTGTCGGCTCCATTATGCATTGTCTTCATCCATCCATTACCTACCTTTTAGTTTATCACCTTGACTTACTACTTGACTAGTGGCATGGAGGACTTTTCCCCACTGTAGCCTCTATATTGGATGAGCTTCCCTGTTTATTGTGTCTCGGCTCTGAGTTGGTGACAAAACTTACGTATGGTGAGTTGGAGTTCCTTGGAATTCCCCCTAGTCACTAAAGTTGTGTTGGCTAAACCTGAAACTTTTAGTGCTCCCATGAATACAAAATCTGGAAAAATGAAATGCTATATCTTGTATGAAAAGCCCATTCATGCAATGTGTTTCTAAACACACATGAATGAAAGGCATGCCAAATGAAAATGGCCATGAAAATAAAATGTTATATCTTTTGGAAAAATAAATACCTAGGTAAACAAGCTGTCCATGACACACCTAGAAGTGCTCAGGTAAACAAGTGCTTTAAAAACACACCTGCAGCAAAAAGCCTAAAATAAATGTAAATCTATGCAATGTATTTATAAACACACATAGACCAAGGCTATGGAAACTTTAGGCCCAAAAAGCAATGGAACTTAAATGCTATATCAAAACAATTGCTGGCCTTATTTGTATTATGGATTGTGCGCATTTGTTAAAGGTGAATAAACCCTCTTTGAACAACTCATCCATTTGTGAGACACCGCCATTCCCTGTGTTGTGGCTCATTCAGTATATACTATGGTGTGTATTCCCTTTCCCTTTGCCAAAGTGTCACAAAGTTAAGACAGTCAAGTCATCCCTTAGCCTAGCCATTTATTTTAGCCTTCACCCTTCACTAGCAAATTGATCACAGCTATGAAGTGAGTATGATCTCGAAAGTCTGGTCTGAGTAATAATAATAATTAATGACATTATATATTTGGATTTAGATCGCCAGTAATGATTACTTTGTGTTATAATGGTTATTTGAATAAGTTGTAGAGCATGCATTAACCTTTGACACTTTGCAGCAGCTTCTGATGATGATCTGCGTTATATTTGGTCAGGTTGACTTGGTTAGACCTAGTCTAACCAAGGTCAAACATAGGACATGAGATGGTTGGACCTTATGATGATATGGACAGACGATATATGGTCTATGTATACATACATGATGATTCTATGCAGCAGCTACAGGGTTATGATGATGATTCTTGGTTTACAGCAGTATTTGATCATTTACAGATTATTATTATTGGCCTTGTTCCGGTATATTGAATATATATTTTGATCATGCAGAGACTCATATGGTGTATGAGTACACATTTTGGATGGATTTGGACCTTCTGAGTCCGATGAGACAGTTTGTTTTCCGTTCCGGGCACTTACAGTGATGATTGAGCCTCAGTAGGCTATCTCAGTGCAGTTTTGATCTGTCGGAGGCCCTGTCAGAGCAGATGTGATTTTTATCCGGTTGACCTAGGGCGCTGTGCTTGGAGGGGGTGGTCCAGCCACTTGTTTTTACCATATTACCCCCCTCCCAGACACACTGGTGCCCTCACCTTGACAGCGCAGGCACTCCAGGAGGCAGTTTGGGGCAGTTTCACGCTTCCCGAGGCATTTCAGAATTGGTAGAAATGGCTATTGAGGAAATCTATTTGGGCTACTGAGGCAATGTTATGGCATGGGATGATCAGTGATGATAGATTGGGGTCTTCCACACCTCCTCCAGTAGTTTCAGCTTCATCGGGGCCCGCATCCATCATTATGGCACTTTCTGAGGATTTCTGAGGTCTTTTGAGGCCTACGATTTGACCATGGAGGCACGATTTGGTACATTGATGATTATTTTATGATTATTGTGCTATGGGGATTGACCAAGGAGGGATAAAATTACCCCTTGGACCCACCATAAGCCCCCTATTGTATTTTGTCATCATGATTTGGTGGGATTCCCCTCTTCTAGGGCGATTTTGTCCACTCATATAATATTTTATTAGTGATCCATGTATTTTATTGTTGAGCTCATCTCAACCATTGATTAGACATTTGTATCTTTTAATCTTAGCCCCTCATTCAAAAAGTGGTTAGGGTTTTGGTGCCTCTCCTTCCTATTTAAAGGAGAGAGCTTCTCATTGTAAGGGGTCTTTGGCTTTTGGATTATTGGTATAGAAAAACTTTCTTGTGGAAATTCTTGTGGTCTCCTTTGCATCTGGTGTTCTTAGATGGTGATTGGAAAGTCTATTGCAACCTAGCATTTGGAATTTGTGGTAAGATCTATCTTTTTTGGAAATCATTGTCTTGTCTACAAGAGGGCGACTTCAACAAGGGCGATTTTGCAAGGCTTCTTCAAATCGACTTTCTTGGCATTCGCTTGTATCAGGGGGTTATCATTAGCATCATTGTGATCTATGCTTTCTTTCTGTTACTTCTCTTGTGGCATTAGTCTTATCTCTTGATTACATCAAATCTGATATTGTTGATGTTTGTTGTGCAGGAGAGAGGGCGCATTGGCTTCTTGGACTAAATCGATTGCATAGAAAACTACCTCAAAGCTTCTCAAATTGATCGAGTTTGCATAGATCATCATCATCAAGGCAACTACAAGGTTACCCAGGTAAGATCCACAGGTTTGTTTCTCTTACCTTGATCCAATCCATTGACATAGCTCTTAAATTAATAAAACCCTAATTATTTCAAAACCCCCATTTTACATTTTCTCATATCTACTTAGATCTAGTGGGATGTTGGGCATAATATTGAAAACCCACCTTTATAGCATCCACGGCATCCCGAATCTATAGTTTGGTGAGGATTGGCTTCCGTTTGACCCTCTTCCCAAGCCAAACTAGCTCTCCCAAGCAAGGGCGCACTTCTTGGTGATAGTGAGTTGACCTAGATCTACGTGGTGGGTAGTTGAGATCCCGCTTGATTCACAATCTACATATCAAATAACCTACCCCCAGATTGTCACTTTTCTGATTTCTACCTTGTGGGCCCTATTCCACATTTTAAGGGATTTAATCCCCATTTTGGACCACTAGGTATAGTTAAACTCAGATCTAGTAAGATCTAGCCGTCGGATTGCCGTAAAATTATAGATCCACACTCCTACTTGACTAACCTACCCGGATCTAAAGTTTGGATGTCATCGGACTTGTTTTGACCCCACTTACCCCACTTTTAGGCCTCCTTGGGTAAAGTCGCACCACCTTGGAGAAGTGAGTTGACTCACTTCTAGGACGTGGGTACTTGAGATTTTTGGAGATTTGGAACGGGAATAATTCAAAACCTAGGTCTAGTGTGTCATCTCGTCAAATCTTGCCTTGGGGATAGCATTCCTTATTTTAAGGGATTGTGGTCCACTTTGGTCAAACCTAGATCTAGACCTATTCATCCATCAAGACCTTAATTTCCCACTTGTCTCATGCAATAGGAGTCCTTAACCACAAGTCAACCCTATTTTGACTCCATTATCCCAATTCCCAAGGAACTGGTTTCTCTCCAAGTCAATTCGACTTTCCTAGATTGTTGGATTAACTTGTGGTTTGACTTGAGCATGGTGAACTAAACCCTTGAAGTTATCATGTATCATGGTCAAGCTCGTCTCTTGTACTAGTTAGCCCCAATTCAGCCCCTAAACTACCCTGCATTGGACATGGTTCCCAAGGCAGTAGGTTTTCTCACAATTGACTAGTACTCTAATCCTGGATCTCATTTCAAATATTATAAGTCACTCTCACATCAACAATGAACCAAAGCTGTACTAATTGAACCCCTCACTTGTCTTGTGACTTCATCCTAAGGTCTAGGATAAACCATACACCTTTCTTCACTTAGAAATAACTTGATTTGGTGTCTTGGTTTTGATCTCTCCTGTCGGGAGTAGATCGGGTCTCCCCCTTTGTTGTCCAGGCTAGATAACATAAAGTGAAGGTTGCCTCGACTGGCGTGACAACCAATCCATTGGAGGTCGAGGTGATCGTGGTTGCACCTTTGAGTTGCCCTTCCCTATTGCCATCCATGAGTGGATACATCCATAGGGGTAACTACAGCTTAGGTGATAACATTTTGGCGTCATTGCCGGGGAAGGCATAGGCTTACCCTGGTCCGATATATCATTCCCTAAAGCCCTCCCGTTCTCTTTGCCTAACATTTGGTATTGAAGGCATAGGGCTTACCTCGGACAAGCTAGTAGTCTTTCCTGCATTATACAATGACACATATATTGGTAGAAGAGTTTAAATCTACTTGGCGACTCCCAATCGTGACTCCGCTGAGGAGCGAGCTCATTTACATCCTTACAACACCTAGAACTATGCCGTGCATCACTTATTCAGAAAACGATATGATTTTGAAAATGATGACTGAAATGAGTGGTTTAATTCGAAATCTGAATGGGGTAGTTCTCAGAAAACAAAGAGAGAATATCAAATTCTATGAACCTTTCTATAAAACCTCTGAGGGTGTGTATACCAATGAATGTCTTCAAACTAGGTCTACAAGCAAAGCCTCGGATAGTCGAGTAGTAACTAGGTCACAAGCAAAGAATAATTTGAAAGATATGGATAAGAACAAAACTACTGTGAAAGAAAACTCCCTTGACCAAAGAATATCACTCGTAGAATCCCAACTCAAACTCCAAACATCCTTCCTAAAGGAATTTTAAAGAAAAATGATCAACCCAGAAGGTTGTCTCCTCAAGTCACCAAGAAGGTAACAAGTCCGAGCCCTGCTAAACCCCAGGCTAAGGAGCCAGTGCAAAGAAAGCAAGTGAATACTCCTAGCAAAGAGATTTCTCCTATAACACAAGAAAAGCTAAATTCAAATATATTGGGAAATCTCTCGGGATCCTCTGTCATGGTGTCTTTGAAAGACTTGGTAGTTATCCCTTCTGTTAGAGCACAGGTAATGCATCTATTGGGTCTAAAAATAAATACCAAAGATCAAGAAAAGGCTTGCAACTTAAAGATTGACTTGAGTATCTTCTTATCCAAACCCAATATCCCTGTGCCCTTGGAGGAGCTTTTGAAAATTCCTTCTTACTTTAATCAGGCAACCAAATTCTTAGGAATCGACCCTAAAGTCAAGAATCCTGTGAAATCAACAACTGAGGATGACCCCCCCATTATGATTCAAAGTGTAATTGATAAAGGTAGGGGTCACCCCCCTTTTTATATTGCTTTAGAGATCAATCAATTGATATTGCACAACTGTATGTTAGATTCAAGAGCAGAAGTAAATATTATGCCTCTTAAGGTCATGGAACAATTGGAGCTAAAACCATCCAGAGAGTATAGAAATGTGTGCGGGATGGATTCTAGGCCTTTTAAGTCAAAAGGTATGATTGAGAATTTCAAGATGAAGCTGGCCGCTTATCCCGCAATTGAAATAAGTATGAATGTTTTGGTTTTAGATATTCCCGACGCATGGGGAATGTTGTTATCAAGGGAGTGGGCTGCCAATTTAGGAGGAAGTATCCAAATGGATTTATCTTACGCAACCATTCCTATTGGGGAAAAAGCTTCTTATAGATTGATGAATGAAAAACCTATGACAGAGCATGTAGAAACACCTGACTATTTGTTTGAAAAGTCTATGCGCCCCACTGAGGAAGTTGGAAATTATATGGTGATGGCCAACTTTTGGGAAGAGCCCCGGCAACATCCTTTTCCTCCTAGTCAAGTTTGGAAAATGCATTTTGATGGGGCAAAATCTAGGCACGGTGCTGGAGCTGGAATTGTCCTTACATCTCCTTCTGGTGAAGAAAAATTGTTTGCATATCGTCTTGAATTTGAATGCACAAACAATGTAGCTGAGTATGAGGCATTGCTTTTAGGGTTAGAAATTTGCCACGAACAAAAGATCAAATGTTTAAATGTAACAGGAGACTCTGATTTGATTGTGTCCCAAGTAAAGAACCAGTTTGCAGCCAAAAATAATAGGCTTAGGGATTATCGAAATGCGGTTTGGGATACCATAGAAATGTTTGACGCCTTTGCAATACGAGTAGTCCCAAGAGAAGAAAATACCCTGGCCGATGCATTATCAGTAATAGCATGCACCTTTGAAACTCCAGAGCATCTTAAAAATAAAGAGTGTAAGGTTGAAGCGATATTTAGACCATCTGTTCCTGATAATCAAGATCATTGGCAAATCTTTGATAATGATGCACAAATCATTGCATTCTTACAAAACAATGAAAATTTTCAGAATTGCAATGTGAACTTAGAAGATAAATCAAACGGTTCTTCCATTCAAGATCTTGATGTTATGAAATTAGCAATACCTCTGGAGAAAAATTTCAATAGGCATGATGAATACAAAGGTAAAAGAGCTGAACCGGTAGATGAGGTTATAGAGATAAATATTGGAACCTCAGTTTCTCCTAGAATGATTAGGATAGTAAAGAATGCCTCCCTAGAAGAAAGAAAGGCGATTGTGAATCTAATTAGGAAGTATAGAGATTTTTTGCCTGGACGTATGATGAACTCAAAACTTTTGATCCTGAAATTATTGAGCACACTATCCCGTTGCATGAAGGGGCTAAACCGTATAGGCAAAAGTTAAGAAATGTCAATCCCAAACTTGCACCATTAATAAAAAAAGAACTTGAAAAAATGTTGGCTGCGGGAATTATCCAAACTGTTCGTCACACTACTTGGGTTTCTAACCCGGTGATTGTAAGAAAGAAAAGTGGTGAAATCAGGGTATGTATTGATTTCAGGAACCTAAACCAAGCATCCCTTAAGGACAATTACCCTTTGCCAAATATGGAAAATTTATTGCAGAGTGTCACTGGGGCAGGTATGTTGTCAATGTTGGATGGGTTCTCCGGGTATAATCAGGTACGTATTAGAAAGGAAGACAGAGATAAAACAACCTTTACTACTCCATGGGGAACTTTCCAATATATAAGAATGCCTTTCGGACTATTAAATGCCGATTCTACTTTTCAAAGAGCTATGGATCAGGTATTTAGTGATTTGATTGGGAAAATCATTGCCATTTATCAGGATGACTTGACAGTGTTTTCAAGAAAACGGGGAGACCATGTAGAACATTTGAAAAGAGGTTTTGAGCATTGCAGAAAGTTTGGCATATCTTTGAATCCCAAAAAGTCAACTTTTGGGGTAGATGAGGGTAAGTTATTAGGACATATTGTGTCAAAAGAAGATATCAGAATTGACCCAGAATGTGTTCAGGCCATCAATGCTATTGCAACACCCCATAATGTAGCCACCTTGCAATCTTTCTTTGGTAAAATAAATTTTGTCCGAAGATTCATTCCAAACTTAGCAGAATTGGCCAAACCATTAAATGCCCTTCTTAAAAAGGATGTGAAGTTTGTATGGGATAAAGAATGTGAATTGTCTTTCACCAAACTTAAAAAGGCCATTTCAACCTCCCCTGTGTTAGCTTGTCCTGATTACAATAAAGAATTCATGATTTACTCATATGCTTCGGAAGATACTATTGCTGGTGTGTTATTACAAAAGAATGATGAAAACCACGAACGGCCTATAGCATTCATGAGTAAAAATTTGAGAGATGTTGAACTAAAGTATACCACAACTGAAAAACAAGCTTACGCTTTAGTCAAATCCTTGAAACACTTTAGAACATATGTGGGATATTCCAAAATAAAGGCATATGTCCCATATCAAGCAGTAAAGGATGTTTTGTCACAAGCAGATGGTATAGGTGTAAGGGGAAATTGGATTTCACGCATACAAGAGTATGATCTAGAAATTAAGCCTATCAAGATTGTTAAAGGGCAAGGGTTAGCTCAACTCTTGACCGAAAAGGGAGGTGACATGGTAAATATGGTAAGTGAAAGAAACATTGGTATTCTAAACATTAATGACGAACATGAATGGTACAAAGATATTATGTATTTCTTGAGAAACTTGTCATGCCCTGATCACCTTGTAGATCATCAAAGAAGAGCATTAAGACTGAAGGCTGAGAAGTATGTTATAACTCAAGACGGGTTAGGATGGAGAAATCCTGATGGAATAATTCTGAAATGTGTTAGCCCTGAGGAATCACAAACCATTATGAAAGAAATGCATTATGGATTATGTGGTGGGCATTATGCCCCAAGAACAACCGCTGCGAAAATCATGAGGGCTGGTTATTATTGGCCAACACTTTTCAAAGATGTGCATTCCTATGTTAGAGTTTGTCAAGAGTGTCAACTATTTTCAGGAAAACCAATATTGCCTGCATTACCTTTAAATCATGTGGTAGTAGAAACTCCTTTCCAGCAGTGGGGTATGGATTTTGTTGGACCTTTTAGTGAAAACTCGAGCAATGGACATAAGTATATGTTGACCTGTACTGATTACTTTACTCGATGGGTAGAGGCCATCCCAACCAAGAAGGCCACAGCTGAGGTAGTTGTGAAATTTTTGGAAGAAATTATTATATCCAGATATGGTTGTCCTTTAAAAATAACATCTGATAACGCTTCCGCTTTCAGTAAATTAGAAATGTCAACCTTTTGCATGAATCATGGAATCACTCTCTCACATTCTTCAAACTATTACCCTCAAGGAAACGGTCTCGCTGAATCTAGCAATAAGAATTTGATAAGACTGCTAAAAAGAATGGTTGGCACCAACAAGAGAAGTTGGGACACAAAGTTGAAGTATGCCTTATGGGCTGACAGGACAACTGTTAAAAGGATTACCAGAAAATCCCATTTTGAGTTGGTATATGGGCAAGATTGTAGACTTCCAATAAATTTACAAATTCCTGTATATGAGTTGTTACAACAATGCACTTCAGATGAAGAAGCCTTTCAAGTAAGAATTGATAAATTAGTAGAACTTGATGAAATGAGAAGGATGGCATTTGACAAAACCATTATTGAACAAGAAAGAGTTAAAGGAACTTTTGACCAAAGAACCAGGAATGTGAAATTCGGAGTAGGATACATAGTTTTGTTATGGGACAAAAACAAGGCAAAACCTGGGAACCATGGAAAATTTGAAAAAATCTGGATGGGCCCATATCGAGTATCAAGGATAGCTGGAAAAGGATCAGTGTTTCTAGAAACTCTAGATGGAGATGAACTCGAACTCCCTGTAAATGGGCTTTTGTTAAAGCATTATTTCCCACCTATCGAGTAAACTGTGCATTGCATTACCTGGTAGGTTAGAGTAGGTAGAAAACAAATAAGCCTACTTGGGCAGTAGTTAGTCTTTTCAGCCATTGAGTCTGGAACCTTGTTTATCTCTAAGCTCCTTTGTAAGCTCTTAGTTTAACTGAGTACCTGTCACTTTTCTTTTCCTGCACAATAAATTTCAAATTTTGCAAATTATGTTAGTAGTTTAATTTACTTTCTGCACTTATATATTTCATGCATTTATATTTCTGACATAGAATAGATTTTATTTCAGTTGATTTTATATTTTTCGCACACATGCGGCATGAGGTATTTTTTATGTTTGTGAATGCAGAAATAGGTTGCAAAAATAAAAGCTGGAAGCAAAATGGTAGAGTGTTGGATGGTGGATTCGAGTAGCAGAGTTCGAGGACCAGAGATTCTGAGGTTCTCAAGCACTCATTTCAGTAGAGCACTTGTCCCAGCCGGAGCCAGATGTTATCACATATATAGTAGCCGGGCTACCAAACATTATTTTTCTGATGCCAGTACACTATTCAGCCATTTCCCTTACATTTGAGATGCTGAGAAGAGCATCTATATTGGATCACTATCAGATTGTGGACAACAGTATATATTCCCCATGCCATGACTGAGTCTCAGGACACTCAGAGAGATGACCGATGTAGCCATTATACCATTGGTACAGGGCAGTCAGTAGTGCCCAGAGTTACAGCAGCAGTTTCAGAGGACATACGATGGTACAGGTTGATGAGCATTCAGGTATATGACTCAGCAAGTATATCATTGTGTTATGGTTATATTGCTTTTATACTTATTCTTATAGCATGTCTTAGCACTTAGTATCATGATCTGGCGATCATATAGATATGTGGACCTGGTTGATTTTATTATATATATTTGTCCCTACTCAAACTTAGAAGTTCACTATTCATACTCATTGGTTTTACCCTTCTTAGGGAGAATAGACGTGATCATTCCACCATACCTTGGCTTGCTAGTGTCGGCTCCATTATGCATTGTCTTCATCCATCCATTAGCTACCTTTTAGTTTATCACCCTGACTTACTACTTGACTAGTGGCATGGAGGACTTTTCCCCACTGTAGCCTTTGTATTGGATGAGCTTCCCTGTTTATTGTGTCTCGGCTCTAAGTTGGTGACAAAACTTACCTATGGTGAGTTGGAGTTCCTTGGAATTCCCCCTAGTCACTAAAGTTGTGTTGGCTAAACCTGAAACTTTTAGTGCTGCCATGAATACAAAATCTGGAAAAATGAAATGCTATATCTTGTATGAAAAGCCCATTCATGCAATGTGTTTCTAAACACACATGAATGAAAGGCATGCCAAATGAAAATGGCCATGAAAATAAAATGTTTTATCTTTTGGAAAAATAAATACCTAGGTAAACAAGCTGTCCATGACACACCTAGAAGTGCTCAGGTAAACAAGTGCTTTAAAAACACACCTGTAGCAGAAAGCCTAAAATAAATGTAAATCTATGCAATGTGTTTATAAACACACATAGACCAAGGCTATGGAAACTTCAGGCCCAAAAAGCAATGGAACTTAAATGCTATATCAAAACAATTGCTGGCCTTATTTGTATTATGGATTGTGCGCATCTGTTAAAGGTGAATAAACCCTCTTTGAACAACTCATCCATTTGTGAGACACCGCCATTCCCTGTGTTGTGGCTCATTCAGTATATACTATGGTGTGTATTCCCTTTCCCTTTGCCAAAGTGTCACAAAGTTAAGACAGTCAAGTCATCCCTTAGCCTAGCCAGTTATTTTAGCCTTCACCCTTCACTAGCAAATTGATCACAGCTATGAAGTGAGTATGATGTTGAAAGACTGGTCTGAGTAATAATAATAATTAATGACGTTATATATTTGGATTTAGATCGCCAATAATGATTACTTTGTGTTATAATGGTTATTTGAATAAGTTGTAGAGCATGCATTAACCTTTGACACTTTGCAACAGCTTCTGATGATGATCTGAGTTATATTTGGTCAGGTTGACTTGGTTAGACCTAGTCTGACCAAGGTCAAACATAGGACATGAGATGGTTGGGCCTTATGATGATATGGACAGATGATATATGGTCTATGTATACATACATGATGATTCTATGCAGCAGCTACAGGGTTATGATGATGATTCTTGGTTTACAGCAGTATTTGATCATTTACAGATTATTATTATTGGCCCTGTTCCGGTATATTGGATATATATTTTGGTCATGCAGAGACTCATATGGTGTATGAGTACACATTTTGGATGGATTTGGACCTTATGAGTCCGATGAGACAATTTGTTTTCAGTTCCGGGCACTTATAATGATGATTGAGCCTCAGTAGGCTATCCCAGTGCAGTTTTGGTCTGTCGGAGGCCCTATCAGAGCAGATGTGATTTTTATCCGGTTGACCTAGGGCGCTGTGCTTGGAGGGGGTGGTCCAGCCACTTGTTTTTACCATATTACCCCCCTCCAGGACACACTGGTGCCCTCACCTTGACAGCGCAAGCACTCTAGGAGGCAGTTTGGGGCAGTTTCACGCTTCCCGAGGCATTTCGGGATTGGTAGAAATGGCTATTGAGGAAATCAATTTGGGCTACTGAGGCAATGTTATGGCATGGGATGATCAGTGATGATAGATCGGGGTCTTCCACACCTCCTCCAGCAGTTTCAACTTCATCGGGGCCCGCATCCATCACTTATGTCACTTTCTGAGGATTTCTGAGGTCTTTTGAGGCCTACGATTTGACCATGGAGACACGATTTGGTACATTGATGATTATTTTATGATTATTGTGCTATGGGGATTGACCAAGGAGGGATAAAATTACCCCTTGGACCCACCATAAGCCCCCTATTGTATTTTGTCATCATGATTTGGTGGGATTCCCCTCTTCTAGGGCGATTTTGTCCACTCATATAATATTTTATTATTGATCCATGTATTTTATTGTTGAGCTCATCTCAACCATTGATTAGACATTTGTATCTTTTAATCTTAGCCACTCATTCAAGTGGTTAGGGTTTTGGTGCCTCTCCTTCCTATTTAAAGGAGAGAGCTTCTCATTGTAAGGGGTCTTTGGCTCTTGGATTATTGGTATAGAAAAACTTTCTTGTGGAAATTCTTGTGGTCTCCTTTGCATCTGGTGTTCTTAGATGGTGATTGGAAAGTCTATTGCAACCTAGCATTTGGAATTTGTGGTAAGATCTATCTTTTTTGGAAATCATTGTCTTGTCTACAGGAGGGCGACTTCAACAAGGGTGATTTTGCAAGGCTTCTTCAAATCGACTTTCTTGGCATTTGCTTGTATCAGGGGGTTATCATTAGCATCATTGTGATCTATGCTTTCTTTCTGTTACTTCTCTTGTGGCATTAGTCTTATCTCTTGATTGCATCAAATCTGATATTGTTGATGTTTGTTGTGCAGGAGAGAGGGCGCATTGGCTTCTTGGACTAAATCGATTGTATAGAAAACTACCTCAAAGCTTCTCAAATTGATCGAGTTTGCATAGATCATCATCATCAAGGCATCTACAAGGTTACCCAGGTAAGATCCACAGGTTTGTTTCTCTTACCTTGATCCAATCCATTGACATAGCTCTTAAATTAATAAAGCCCTAATTATTTCAAAACCTCCATTTTACATTTTCTCAGATCTACTTAGATCTAGTGGGTTGTTGGGCATAATATTGAAAACCCACCTCTATAGCATCCACGGCATCCCGGATCTATAGTTTGGTGAGGATTGGCTTCCGTTTGACCCTCTTCCCAAGCCAAACTAGCTCTCCCAAGCAAGGGCGCACTTCTTGGTGATAGTGAGTTGACCTAGATCTACGTGGTGGGTAGTTGAGATCCCGCTTGATTCACAATCTACATATCAAACAACCTACCCCCAGATTGTCACTTTTCTGATTTCTACCTTGTGGGCCCAATTCCACATTTTAAGGGATTTAATCCCCATTTTGGACCATTAGGTATAGTTAAGATCCCGCTTGATTCACAATCTACATATCAAATAACCTACCCCCAGATTGTCACTTTTCTGATTTCTACCTTGTGGGCCCAATTCCACATTTTAAGGGATTTAATCCCCATTTTGGACCACTAGGTATAGTTAAACTCAGATCTAGTAAGATATAGCCGTCGGATTGCCGTAAAATTATAGATCCACACTCCTACTTAACTAACCTACCCGGATCTAAAGTTTGGATGTCATCGGACTTGTTTTGATCCCACTTACCCCACTTTTAGGCCTCCTTGGGTAAAGTCGCACCACCTTGGAGAAGTGAGTTGACTCACTTCTAGGACGTTGGTACTTGAGATTTTTGGAGATTTGGAACATGAATAATTCAAAACCTAAGTCTAGTGTGTCATCTCGTCAAATCTTGCCTTGGGGATAGCATTCCTTATTTTAAGGGATTGTGGTCCACTTTGGTCAAACCTAGATCTAGACCTATTCATCCATCAAGACCTTAATTGCCCACTTGTCTCATGCAATAGGAGTCCTTAACCACAAGTCAACCCTATTTTGACTCCATTATCCCAATTCCCAAGGCACTAGTTTCTCTCCAAGTCAATTCGACTTTCCTAGATTGTTGGATTAACTTGTGGTTTGACTTGAGCATGGTGAACTAAACCCTTGAAGCTATCATGTATCATGGTCAAGCTTGTCACTTGTACTAGTTAGCCCCAATTCAGCCCCTAAACTACCCTGCATTGGACACAGTTCCCAAGGCAGTAGGTTTTCTCACAATTAACTAGTACTCTAATCCTGGATCTCATTTCAAATATTATAAGTCACTCTCACATCAACAATGAACCAAAGCTGTACTAATTGAACCCCTCACTTGTCTTGTGACTTCATCCTAAGGTCTAGGATAAACCATACACCTTACTTCACTTAGAAATAACTTGATTTGGTTTCTTGGTTTTGATCTCTCCTGTCGGGAGTAGATCGGGTCTCCCCCTTTGTTGTCTGGGCTAGATAACATAAAGTGAAGGTTGCCTCGACTGGCGTGACAACCAATCCATTGGAGGTCGAGGTGATCGTGGTTGCACCTTTGAGTTGCCCTTCCCTATTGCCATCCATGAGTGGATACATCCATAGGGGTAACTACAGCTTAGGTGATAACATTACCTTGACTTACTACTTGACTAGTGGCATGGAGGACCTTTCCCCGCTGTAGCCTCTGTGTTGGATAAGCTTCCCTGTCTATTTGTGTCTCGGCTCTAAGTTGGTAACAAAACTTACCTTTGGTGAGTTGGATTGTAGGCCTACATCATTCTGGTCGATTGTTCCGATGTTTGGCACTGGCACGAAGTCCCCCTAGTCACTAAAGATGTTGTTGGCTAAACCTGAAACAAATAGTACTGCCATAAATACAAAATGTGAAAAGGAAATGTTATATCTATTGTGAAAAATCCAAATGAAACTGGCAAAGAAATATCAAATTTTATATCTATTGTGAAATGTAATACCCAGGTAAACAAGATTTCTAAAAAGCACACCTGGAAGAAGATAGCTCAGGTAAACAAGTGCCTTAAAAACACACCTACAACATGAAGCCTAATGTAAAATGTAATCTATGCAATGTGTTTCTAAACACACATAGATCAAAGGCTATGAAAACTAAAGGCCCAAAAAAAGAAATGGAACTTAAATTCTATATCAAAAAGATTGTTGGCCTCATCTGTATTATGGATTGTGAGCATTTTCCAAGGTGAATAAACACTCTTTGAACAACTTACCCATTTGTGAGACACCGCCACTCCCTGTGTTATTGCTTGTCCAATATATGCTATGGTGTGTATTCCCTTTCCATATCCAAAGTGTCACAATGTTAAGTCAGTAAGTCATCCCTTGGCCTAGCCATTTTATCTTTAGTCTTCACCCTTCACTAGCAAATTGATCACAACTATGAAGTGAGTATGGTCTTGAAAGTCTGGTCTGAGTAATAAATAATAATTAATGACTTTATATATTTGGATTTAGATCGCCAGTAATGATTACTTTTTGTTATAATTGCTATTGGAATGAATTGTAGAGCATGCTTTAACCTTTGACATCTTGCAGCATTGTGATGATAGCTTGAGTTATATTTTGGGTCATGTTGACTTGGTCAAACCCAGTTTGACCAAAAGTCAACCACGGGACATGAGGTGGCAGACCTCATATGATACAGAGATATGATTATGGTTTGGTACAGGTCACCATGATGGTTCTATGCAATGGTTTCAGGTTTATGATGATGATTTGTGCTTTTCAACACTTGTACAGGTTATTATTATTTGGTCTGCCGGATATGATGAGCATTTATGTTTGATCATGCAGAGATCTATATGGTGTATGAGTACACATCTTAGATGGATTTGGACCTTATGAGTCCAATGAGACAGTCTGTTTTTAGTTCCGGGCAGTTACAGTGATTATTAGCCTCAGTTGGCTATCCTAGTGTAGTTTTGGCCTATCAGAGGCCCTGTCAGAGCAGAGCAAAGAGTCGATGAGTTCACCTAGGGCGTTGTGCATGGAGGGGGTGGTCCAGCCACTTGTTATTATCATATTACCCCCCTCCCAGAGAGCCTGGTGGCCTCACCTTGACAGCACAGGCACTCCAGGAGGCAATTTGGGCATGTTCACATTTCTTGAGGCGGTTAAAAAATGGTAAAAGTGGCTACTGAAGGATTCGATTTGGGTTACTGAGGCAAGGGATTGGCATGGGATGACTTGTGATGATGAGTGGGATGTCTTCCACACCTTCTCCAGCAGTTTCAACTACCAGTGAAATCCACACCCATCACTTTTGGCATTTTATATGATTTTATGGAGCCTCCTAAAGCTCACGACTTTCCCAGAGAGGCACGATTTGGTGTCTAGCTTGATTATTTTATATTATTGTGCCATGGGGATTGACTAGGGAGGATAGATATTGCCCCCCTAGACCCACCATGAGCTAGATCTTATGTTTTATCATTCAATTTTGGTGGGACCCCCTCTCCTAGGGCGATTTGGTCCATTGATGTATTATTTTATTAGTGATCCATGTATTGTATTGTTGAGCTCATCTCAACCATTGATTAGATCATTTGATCTTTTAATCTTAGCCACTCCTTCAAAAAGTGGTTAGGGTTTTGGTCTCTCTCCATCCTATTTAAAGGAGAGAGCTTCTCATTGTAAAGGGTCTTTGGCTCTTGGAATCTTGATAATAGAAAAACATTCTTGTGGAAATTCTTGGGTCTCCTTTGCATCTGGTGTTCTTAGATGGTGATTGGAAATTCTATTGCATCCTAGCATTTGGAATTTGTGGTAAGATCTATATTTTTTGGAAACTTTTGTCTTGTCTACAGGAGGGCAACTTCACTTGGGCATTTTTTGCAAGGCTTCTTCAACTCGCTCCACTTGGCATTCGCTTGTATCAGGGGGTTATCATTAGTATCATTGTGATCTATGCTATCTTTCTGTTATTTCTCTTGTGGCATTAATCTTATCTCTTGTTTGCAGCAAATCTGATATGGTTAACGTTTGTTGTGCAGGAGAGAGGGCGCATTGGCTTCCTTGGACTAAATGGACTTCATAGAAAACTACCTCAAAGCTTCTCAAACTGATCGGGTTTGCATGGATCATCATCATCAAGGCATCTACAAGGTTATCTAGGTAAGATCCACAGGTTTGTTCACTATTTCTTGATCCCAATCCATTGGCATAAGCAAATAACTGTTAAAACCCTCATATTTCAAACCCTCATTTTACATTTTCTCAGATCTACTTAGATCTAAATGGCTTTTGGGTAAGATATTTAAAACCCACCTCTATAGCATCCACGACAATTCGGATCTATAGTTTGGTGTGGATTGGCCTCCATTTGACCCCTTTCCCAAGGCAACTTAGCCTCTCCAAGTGAGGTCGCACTTCTTGGTTGGGTGAGTTTTGTTAGATCTAGGACCTAGGTAGGTGAGATCCCACTTGATCCTTACTCTCCACAGTTGATAACCTACCCCTAGTGCTTCACCTTGTTGATTTTCACCTTGTGGGCCCCATTCCTCATTTTGAGGGTGTTTTTGTCAGAAATTGTTACTAAGGCTAAGGTAACAAGCCAACACAATCTCAAAAGTGAAAATCAATTCAAACTAGGGTTTAGGGTTTTGTTTCATATGTTTTTGGTCATTGACTTCAAGAGCATAAAGGGAATACATTCAGTAAATAAGCAACAACTAAATCATACACATATATCAATAAAGATGTATATATATCACAATAACCCAACAAAAGACTGTAAATGAAGTTCACACATAAAGGACAAGCATCACTGGAAATTACACATAAACCAGAAATGAATTTATCATTCATGAAACTAAATAAGTTTAAAATGAAGCCAACACAGATCAAATATAGGGTAAAGAGTCATATATTCATAGTTTCATCAAAAAATGCATATGAGAGTTTACAGTACTTATCACTGAACAAGTCTGGAAGTAGAAGCAGCTTAACAGACCTCCTAATGCTCTCCAAAATCAGAACCCTTACAATGTTTTTCTTTCCTCTCTAAATAGTTTTCTTCCCAAAAACAGTTAGGGTTTTTCCCTCCTAACTCTCCATCGAATCACTAGATTAGGTAAAGTAGAATTTACATTTTTACAAAATTACAAGTTTGCTAAAACTAGCAAATTCTTTAAAAAAAACAAAATGTTTATCTTAAATGACCCTTAACTAATAACTGCCTCATATCTCTTTCGCTGCCTCCACAAGAAGAGATATACCATCTGGACTTGAGGACCTTTTCTTCATTCTTTTATGCTTCTTCTCCAGATCAGCTATCTTTTTCTGAAGGTGTTCATTTTCCTGCTGCAAAGTTTCAACTGTCTTTTCCAGTTCTGAACAGTGCCTGTCAGCAGCCCTTTTCCTTCTGAGTGCTTCCTTTGCATCAACCATTAATTCCTGAAAATTGTCATGAACATCCTGAAGATCCTCTCTTAATCTTCTATTTGCCATCATTAAACCATCATTAACTTCCTGCATGTAATTCATTTGATGCTTATATTGTTTGACAGTCTTCTTTAAATTTTCTTTGTCAGAATTAACCAATTTCTCTATTGCAGCATCTTGCTCTTCATTAGGTTTCCAAAACATGTCAAACTTCTTAAATATTTCTGCTTCCTCTGTCAACAGTTTCTCAGAAGTATCTTCAATGATAGGGTTTGGGTTTCCTTCATATGCTACCTGCACTGACTTAATCTCCTCCTTTTTACCTGGCTGTAGTTTATCTATCTTTGATTTATCATCCTCCATGGACTCTTCCTCAGAGATAGTCACCTTATCAGTCTTCAATTTTGGATTTAACAGCTTTTTCATGTTTAACCTTAGTTTGTTTTTCGACCTAGTTTTAGGTCTCCAGAGAGTAGCTACCTCTCCCATCATCTTTAATTCCTTCCCTTGGTTCTGAATAGATGCTAATTCTACCACTTCCAGCTTTTTGATTTTCTTCTTAGGCTTTGTAGTTTTGCCATCTAAAACTTGATTTTCTTTAATTTCAGTTTTAACTTCAATCTCAGGAATAGACTGCTCTTCTTCTAACATATATCCTTCATCATCCGAAAGGATTGTGATGGGGCTTCTTGGCTGAATATGGATTTCTTCTTTAGTTACAGGAACTATTTTGATATCAACATTCCTTTCATCCTGAGGATCTGCTACAGGTGATAAATTCTTTTCAGGCAGTTCCTTTTTGTCCTCAAATAGTGTAAACTTCTTTTTAGTGTACTCTGGAATTACTTGGAGCTGACTGTCATCTTGTCTCTGTTCTGCTACATGTTTTGTCACCTTCTTAGCTTTAATATCATGTTTGCTTGTAGGCTTGACTGAGTGGCCTAACTTTTGCATCATTACCTTCCCCTTGTCAGTCTGTCTTTTTGGTTGTTGATCTTCTCTTTTAGGATGAACACCTGACCAGAATAAAAAGAAGTCCCAAGTCCTTTCTTCATGTTGCAATACTGTAGTGATGATCAGTTTAATGAGACCATGGTGAAAATGTGACTGAGAAGTATGATCATCATGTTGCTTTATCTTGCTTGACATTTTCTGCAGGCTTTTAAAGAAAAAGAAGGGCATATTCATTTTAGAAACCCCTGCCATGTGTTGAAGGAACCTGAGATGATATTTGAACACTAATGAATATCTTCCTTCACAAGTCACATAACTCTGAAGTATCCTTATGGGCTCAATCCACTCTTTCCTGAAATTTTGAATGAGAATACCCTTGTTCCAGTCAGGAGTCACATTAGGCAACAAGTACCTTTGGGGATCAAACTCGAAAGGTGACTTCTTAAACCAGTGCTCACCCTCATTACTAATTTCAGTAGCTTCTGCTATTAATTCCATAGTCAACTTGAATCTCAAAGTATCCATTATAATCATCTCATTTTTAAGTCCCTTAGCAAAATTGCAGGACACCTGAGCATCAAAACCATCTATCTTTTTGAAAAATTTCAACCAGCCTGCCTGCTGAAACAGCTCTGCACAGTCAGGAAGCTTCTGAATCCATGTTAAGTCTGTGGGCTCATCCCTGTTGACCTTACCACTTTTGCCACTTTTTCCCATATTCTTCTTTTCAGGAAACAGGAACAATCTGATTTCAGGTTTCAAAATATATTTTATAAGTTGTTTTCTGATGCTTTGAGCTTCTTTGAACTATGCTACACACTCCTGGACAGACCTTCAATTCAATGTTCTCTCCTCTCGACCATACAACAAAGTCTGTATAAGAAATTTCATATGTTCTCCGAGCAAATGATTTTACAGGTCATAACAATTTTCAACAATGTTTAAACCACTTGCATAAACTAACAAAACACCTTCTGTGTAAAAACTGAGCATTACAGATAGATCTGTGAGTCTTTTCGATGCTATTTCCTGTATATTTTGATGTTTAATGGCATTAGGTCATGAGAGAAACTAGTTCATGCACATTCCTCATACCGGCTTCAGATAGCTATTTCTGTGGTGAATTTCTTATTTTATGATCTATTCTATCCTCTTCAGCAACCAATTTCTCCAGATAATCGTGCAGCGAAAAAGACCCAGATTTTTCCAGCTATAAGGGTTTATAACGGAATACCTGTCAATTGCTCATCTGTCGTGGCCTATAGCTTCGTTTTGAGGTGTCAACGGTCTCCTCTTATGAGCTTAGGTGTCCTCATATCGTTTCTTTAACTGCTGGTGAATGAATTCGGAAGCCCTAATTTTCGCTGGCGATAAAACACACCTGTCTCCTCTCCACAGCAACACAATCCACCGTTTAGCAGTGAGTTCTCCTTCACAAACACTACTCTCCTGCAATGATGCGTGTAACAAGAGAAATTTGACAGCTAAACCGGGATTTGCTGGTTTCTGTGCAACTGATCTTGCATACCATGCAATGATGAGCTTATTTTACTTCGTGACTAGCAACCAACAAAAATCATGCTCAAACTGCTGCAAACACGTGTTAAAACACTCACACAAGGCGATTAGACACTCCCATTCTGCATCATGATTGAAATCAGTTCGAAAATTGAAAAAAACACAGGCCACGATATTCCTGTAGCGCGCCCTTTGTTAAACTTTTGTATAGCGCTACAAGAATAACTTTTAGGCCAAAATTTAGCAGTTTTTTAACTTTTTGCTAATTTGTCGGAGGTTTTGGCAGTTATTTAGTTTAAGAAATAAGTTTAACTGTTCTCTAAGACATTAATGATTCTACTTTTGAAAATATGACTCTCATTGACCCCCTTTACAATATAAAAAATCACCAAAATCAAATAAAATCTGAAAAGACTGGGCTCCAAACTTATTCAATCACCCATGAAGTTTCTAAGATGTCTAAAACTGAAACTTAAAATCAAAAATTTAACTGAAGTAGATTCAAAACAAACCAAAACTGGAGAAAATAAATCAAAAATGGGGAAAAATTTACTGACTTAACATCTGGCTCCAGCTGCGGGATGAAGTCCTCCCTGTGAGGCTTCAAGAACTTTGTAGACTAGTGCCTTCTGTCTTCAATCTAAACTTCCATTGGGCTATGGAGTCTTTATTTAATCTCACTCACACCGGTATATACAATGAAAAGTGACAATGGCCCTCCTTAACTGTAGAAATGCTTGAGGAATCGCCCATTGACAGGGCTGAGCAACTCCTCCCCTTCAAGGGACTGCAAGATGAATGTATTATTTTCCAAAACTTTAGATATCAGAAAAGGGCCAAACCATAGATTATCAAATTTGCCATGCTTACCTTTCTGTTCCTTTCTTGCATCCCATCTTAAAACCAACTCACCTTCTGAAAAAATATGTTCTTTAATATTTCTGTCAAACCTGGTTTTCATTTTAGCTCTGTACAGCTGTGCTTCTTTTTCTACCTTCTCTCTATTTTGATGTACCTCAATCATTTCGAAGATTCTTCTTTGTAAATCATTTGGTTCCTCTTGAGAATTCTGAAGGAACTTCATTACTGGAATTCCCAATTGCACTGGAAATACTGCTTCTATTCCATACACCAGCTGAAAGGGAGAAGTACCAATGGCTTGCTTTACAGTAATCCTATCTGCCCACAATGCATATTTCAACATTGAATCCCAAGATCTTTTATTGTGTTTGAGCAACTTCTTGATGCATTGAATAATATTTTTGTTAGATGATTCTGCCTGACCATTTCCTTGAGGGTAATAGGGAGTTAAGTGTTTTAGAATAATACCATTTTTCTCACAAAAGGCCACCATTGCCTTGGATTTGAATGCTTTGGCATTATCAGTAATCAATCTTTGTGGACAACCAAATCTGCTCAAAATATTATCTTCAATGAAATCCATAATCACCTTATCTGTAGCATTCCTCGTGGGAATAGCTTCCACCCATTTTGTAAAGAAATCTGTGGCAGTCAAAATCCAATGATGCTGACCTGAAGATGCTGGATTTATTTCTCCAATAAAATCCAGACCCCATTGCTGAAAAGGGGCATTGACTGCAATAGGCTTCAAAGGTAAAGACAATAACTTCTGTTTACCTGCAAATTTCTGACAAGGTATGCAAGCTCTTACCTGCTGGTAAACATCATAGAAGAGGGAGGGCCAATAGTATCCAGCTCTCAAAATTTTATAGGCTGTTGTTTTCCAGTATTTATGTCCTCCACAAGCTCCTTCATGGGATTCTGAAATTACTTCTTCTATTTCAGCCTGATCTAAACACCTTAACAAGATTCCTCCTGGGTCTTTCCAAAACAATTGATCTTCTATCAAATAGTATTTAGTAGCTTTTAATTTCAGAGATCTGGCAGCCTTCCTATCCAGGTGTTCTGGGCATTGCAAAAATAACAAAAAATGAACAATATCAGCATACCACTCTGAAGATGAATAAGAGTCCATGATTCTTTCTTTCTCCAGGAATGCTTGCTTTCCTTTAGGTGTTGATTCTTCTGTCATAACATGTAATCCTAACGCTTGACAATTTGAGTCAGCCAGCAGTTTGGCCAACCCTTGTCCTTTAACCAGCTTAGTAGGTCTGATTTCCACTTCATATTCCATAATTTTGGCAATCCACTTTCCCCTTTTTCCTTCACTATCAGGCTGTGTCAAAACATCTTTCACTGCAGCGTTTGGAACAAATGAAATAACCTTGGAATGTAAAATATATATTCTAAAAAATTTTAAAGCCTTCACCAAAGCATAGGCTTGTTTTTCCAAGATACTGTATTTCAACTCTAAATCTCTAAGTGTTTTACTGAAAAAGGCAATTGGTTGTTCCAATCCCTCATTATTCTTCTGAAGTAGGACAGCAGCAATAGTATCCTCTGAAGCAAAAGAAAAGGTAAGGAATTCTTTGGCAAAATTAGGGCTTACCAGAACAGGTGCTTCAGTCAGAGACACCTTGATTTTCTCAAAAGCTGCCTTTGCTTCAACAGTCCACCTGACCTCTTGGTCTTTTTTTAACTTGGCTGTAATTTGCTTAATGGTTTCAGCAAAATTAGGAATAAACCACCGCAGAAAATTGATCTTGCCAATAAATGATTGCACATCCTTTTTACTCCTGGGCAAACTAATCTTCAGTATTGCTTTGACACTCTCAGGGTCGATCCTAATACCATCAGCTGACACCAAGTGGCCAAGTAATTTACCTTCTTGCACAGCAAAATGTGATTTTTTGGGGTTCAAAGATAAGCCGAATTTTCTGCATTTTATGAAGGTTTGCTCCAAATGCTTCAAGTGTTCATCATCAGATTTTGAGAAGACTGTAATATCATCCAGATAGATAACCACAAACTTATCTTTTTCACCCACGAATGCAATATCCATGGCTCTCTGAAAGGTTGCTCCAACATTCATCAAACCGAAAGGCATCTTGTCATACATAAATGTCCCCCAGGGGGTTGTAAAAGCTGTTTTTTCTTTATCATCAGGGTGCATAACAATCTGATTATACCCTGAGAAACCATCTAGCATAGAAATCCTTTGAGCTCCAACTACCTGCTGCAAAACCTGTTCAATTTTGGGGAGAGGATAGTTGTCTTTTAATGATGATCGATTCAGATTTCTGAAGTCAACACATAATCGAATCTCCCCATTCTTCTTTCTAACAGGAACCAAATTAGCCACCCAAGAAGAATACCTAAGAGGCACTATTATCTTTGCATCCAACAACTTCTTTAATTCTTTTTCAATTACAGGAAACAAGGCTGGATTGATTCTTCTTAATTTCTGCCTGAAAGGTTTGACATTAGGTTTCAAAGGAACCTTGTGCTAAATAACTGTTGTATCATAAGTTTTTAGTTCCTTGTAAGACCAGGCAAATGCATCTATATATTTTTTCAACAGCTTAATATATCTACTTCTTTGCTCTGCTGTTAGGTTTTTAGAAAGTTTTACCATTCTGGGATGTTCTGCTGAACCAATATTGTAGTCCTCTACGTTGTCTTCTGAAGATTGAATTACTGGCTTTGAAGGTGTATCATCCTTGCTGAATATTCTTTCCAAAGGTACTAGGCCTTTCGGAATGAAATTACTTTTTAATTCAATGATTTTATGCCCTGCTATATCTTCTACAGCAAACTCATCTAACTGTTCATCTTTTCCATCTTCTTCTTAATCAATTTGAATATTTGAAAACTCATTTACAAGCTCAAGAAATTTTTTTATTTCAATGTCATCTTCAAAAACCCTCCAATGTTTTATATTGTCAGGAACACAAGGTCTATACCTCACTTCTATAGGATACTTTAGCTGAGTAATTTTAGGGATCCTAAAATATGTAGCAGCCAGGGCTAAAGAATCTGCAGTTTCATTATGATTCCTGGGAATATGAGTGATATTAAATGCTATAAAGTAGTTTTCAATCATATCCCATACCTCATTTCGATATACTTTCAGCAAACTTTGCTTTACTTGATATTTGTTCTTCACCTGTTGAACAACTAGTTCGGAGTCGCCAAATGCAGAAATTTGCTGAATTCCCAAATCTTTAGCAGCTTTCAATCCCAATAGCAAAGCCTCATACTCAGCAGTGTTGTTAGTGGTAACAAACTCCAATTTATACATAAGTTTCACTGTTTCACCACCAGGGGAAATAAGCAAAACTCTAGCTCCAGCACCCTCTCTGCATGAAGATCCATCAAAATATAACTTCCATACTGCATCTTTTTCCTCTATGCTATGTTTTATTGGCTGATCTTTTTCACCTGTAACAGACCAGCAGAATTATCTTCTTCACTAAACTGTAATATGCATGAGCCAAGGTCTTTATCCACAGAGTACATTGGGTGATTAGTGGGGTTCTTATCATCTGTAACAATGTAAGCAAGCTGTAGCTCTCTGTAAAGTCTTCTATTTTCTCCACCAAACATAGGAATAGTGGCATAAGAGAGGTCCATCTGTAATGTTCCTCCAACCTTCTTAGCCCATGACCTAGACAGAAGCAAGCCAAATTTTGGTGTGATGTCAGCTACCACAACATCCATTATTACACTTTTCATGGGCAATTGCGTAAGGTTAACAACCATGTCCTTTATCACTCCTAGACACTTTACAGCTCGGGAGTCAAAGGCATATAGATCATGGTAAGGCTTAGTAACACTAAGGCCCAGGGCTTCCATCACAGCTTTTGGCATCAAGTTATGGGATGCTCCTGAATCTAGCAGGCAATTATGAATCATCTGCTCATGCACAGTCAAAGTTATATAGAAAGGAGGAGAAGCACCAGCTTCGTTTTCAGTCTTTTCAGCCAGAGCTGATCCAATAAAGATTCTAGGGTTTTCTTCCTGCAGATTCACTGTATCTGAAACTGGCTGATTATTGGGCATATTCATCACTTTCAAAACTGTATTCTTGTATGATGGATTTTTGATAAGCTCAGAAAATGGTACAGGAATTTTTAGTTTACCTAACTCATTTTCCAAATTAAAATTTTGACCTGATTTGCTTACCTCTTCAATTTCTGTATTCTTCTTGGACTTTTCTGCAGGTTGCTTCTTTTCTGCTACAGGATCAGCAACTGATTTATCATGAATAACTGGAGCAGGCACAGTAGCTTTCTTCTTAGGAGCTTGGACTACCTGTTTCGGGCCAGATCTGAGGTTAATAGTTTTCTTCATTCCATTCTGATTAGTGGCAGCATTTACAACAGTTTTTTCAAACTCCAAGTCATCTTCAACCTCGTACAAATCTGCATCATAGTACTCAGCATTCAGAAAATCTTCTTCTGTTACAAAACTTCCAGATAAACCATCTCCAAAATTATTCAGATCCTGATCTGTCTCAGTTTCTTCAAACAATAACTGTTGATCAATTTCTTCTTCATCCACCAAATTATTTTGAAAAGGTGGGGGTACTTTTTTATCCTCATTCTCCCTTCTTTCTCGCTGAATATCATTATTTTTGCGCTCTCTTGGCATGAATCTAGGAGCAAATTGCCTCCTGAACTGATTTTGGTTATTTGGATTTCGATCAGCTTCTGGGGCAGGTTTAGCAGAATTCTTTTCAAGTTCTAGTTTATTCAGCTTGGCAGTGAGAATCTTTACAAGCTTAGCCATTTCATCTATTTTAGCTTCAGCAGACTGAGGTGCAGCACTTGTAGAAACAGCTTCCTTCTTTCCCTTTCTTTCATACTGCTGCTGAGGTGTTTCTTTCTTGAGTCTGTTAGAAGCCAACAAATTTGACTCTACTTCCAATGCTGCCTCTTGCATGTTCATCAAGGTGATAGGTCTTCTCTCTCTAAGTAATAAAGAGAATTCATGATCAAAAGCATTTGCATAGGTCAACTTGGCTGATGTTTCAGTGGGTTTGATTTCTGCAGGAATCCTAGTATACATCTTGTTAAATCTTTTGGAAAAGTCAGAAATAGTCTCATCCTTCTTTCTTCTCAAAGCTCCAAACTCAGTTATGTAATAAGTGTGATCCTTGGTGTCTCCCCACTGTCTCAGAAAAAGATCTTTGAGTTCTTCAATTATGGTGATGGAATTAGCAGGCAGTCCTCTGAACCATTTTCTCACATCCCCATCCAGACTTTGTACAAATACCCTCATCCATACATCTTTAATTTCTATGTTTTGATTATTTGCATAACTCTCGAAAGCTTCCCAATGTTCTTCTGCAGTTGTTTCACCTTGTCCATTGAATCGAGGCATATACTTTTGATAATCATGTGTAGGCAATGCATGTAAAGGCTGAGGTAATACTAATGGTGCATACCTAGCTGCTACCATTCTGTCCATCATATCCATAGGTGGATTTTGGGCTGCCATTGTGGACTGAGGTTTAGACTGAGGTTTTGAAGAAGAAGAAATTTGACTAAAACCTTTTTGAAAAGGATTCCTTCCTACTTTCAACTGAAAGATGGGTATTTTATCAGGAGAAGAGGTTTTAGCTTTCAAAAAGCTTCGAGGATTAGTGAAAACCTGGAAAGTGCTATCAGGGATGATAGGTTTTACACAAGGTGAAGTTTCAGCTGGGTCTAATGGTTCACCCAACTGGTGAGAGTCACAAGAGACTGGTAGAGATCGAGACCTGCTGAGCTTTCTTGCTGTTTTTATAATCTTTTCAGGGTCTGTCACACCCAGCTGTAATGAAGATGTAGGTCTGCTCCTGGTTCCAATTCTGTTAGAAGCCACTGTGACAATTTTCTGGTGAAATTAGCCTTCAAAAAATGCTGGTTCAAGTCCACCTCTTAAACCAGAAAAATGATGAGTATCCCAGGGAAGATATGCTTCAGCTTCGTCCCCGGCAACGGCGCCAAAGATGTTTGTGTCAGAAATTGTTACTAAGGCTAAGGTAACAAGCCAACACAATCTCAAAAGTGAAAATCAATTCAAACTAGGGTTTAGGGTTTTGTTTCATATGTTTTTGGTCATTGACTTCAAGAGCATAAAAGGAATACATTCAGTAAATAAGCAACAACTAAATCATACACATATATCAATAAAGATGTATATATATCACAATAACCCAACAAAAGACTGTAAATGAAGTTCACACATAAAGGACAAGCATCACTGGAAATTACACATAAACCAGAAATGAATTTATCATTCATGAAACTAAATAAGTTTAAAATGAAGCCAACACAGATCAAATATAGGGTAAAGAGTCATATATTCATAGTTTCATCAAAAAATGCATATGAGAGTTTACAGTACTTATCACTGAACAAGTCTGGAAGTAGAAGCAGCTTAACAGACCTCCTAATGCTCTCCAAAATCAGAACCCTTACAATGTTTTTCTTTCCTCTCTAAATAGTTTTCTTCCCAAAAACAGTTAGGGTTTTTCCCTCCTAACTCTCCATCGAATCACTAGATTAGGTAAAGTAGAATTTACATTTTTACAAAATTACAAGTTTGCAAAAAATAGCAAATTCTTTAAAAAAAACAAAATGTTTATCTTAAATGACCCTTAAATAATAACTGCCTCATATCTCTTTCGCTGCCTCCACAAGAAGAGATATACCTGTTATCACACCACAGTAGCAGGGCTACTATTCTTGTACAGCAGATATCTGCACATTCCAGAGCTTCCTTTATTCCAGAGCATGGCTATATATTTTGGATCACTCATGATCAGAGCAGTACACTATTCAGCCAGTTCCTTTACATTTGAGATGCTGAGATGAGCATCTATATTGGATCACTATCAGATTGTGGACAGCAGTTGTATTCCCCATGCCATGACTGAGTTTCAGGACACTCAGAGAGATGACCGATGTAGCCATTATACCATTGGTACAGAGCAGACAGTAGTGCCCAGAGTTACGGCAACAGTTTCAGAGGACAGATGATGGTACAGGTTGATGAGCTTTCAGGTATATGACTCAGCAGGTATATCGTGGTGTTATGGTTAGATTGCTTTTATACTTATTCTTATAGCATGTCTTAGCACTTAGTGTCATGATCTGGCGATCATATAGATATATGGACCTGGTTGATCTATTATATATATTATATTGTCCCTACTCAGACTTAGAAGTTCACTATTCATACTCATTGGTACATACCCTCCTTAGGGAGAATAGAGGTGATCATTACACCATACTTTGGCTTGCTAGTGATGGCTCCATCATTTCATTGTCTTCATCCATCCATGGCCTACCTTTTAGATTATCACCCTGACTTACTACTTGACTAGTGGCATGGAGGACTTTTCCCCACTGTAGCCTCTGTATTGGATGAGCTTCCCTGTTTATTGTGTCTCGGGTCTGAGTTGGTGACAAAACTTACCTATGGTGAGTTGGAGTTCCTTGTGAATTCCCCCTAGTCACTAAAGTTGTGTTGGCTAAACCTAAAACTTTTAGTGCTGCCATGAATACAAAATCTGGAAAAATGAAATGCTATATCTTGTATGAAAAGCCCATTCATGCAATGTGTTTCTAAACACACATGAATGAGAGGCATGCCAAATGAACATGGCAATGAAAATAAAATGTTATATCTTTTGGAAAATAAATACCTAGGTAAACAAGCTGTCTTTGACACACCTAGAAGTGCTCAGGTAAACAAGTGCCTTAAAAACACACCTGCAGCAGAAAGCCTAAAAAAAAAATGTAAATCTATGCAATGTGTTTATAAACACACATAGATCAAGGCTATGGAAACTTCAGGCCCAAAAGCAATAGAACTTAAATGCTATATCTAAACAATTGCTGGCCTTATTTGTATTATGGATTGTGCGCATCTGTGAAGGTGAATAAACCCTCTTTAAACAACTCATCCATTTGTGAGACACCGCCATTCCCTGTGTTATTGCTCATTCAGTATATACTATGGTGTATTCCCTTTCCCTTGCCAAAGTGTCACAAAGTCAAGACAGTAAAGTCATCCCTTAGCCTAGCCAGTTAATTTAAGCCTTCATCCTTCACTAGCAAATTGATCACAACTATGAAATGAGTATGATCCTGAAAGTCTAGTCTGAGTAATAATAATGATTAACGACACTATATATTTGGATTTAGATCGCCAGTCATGATTACTCTGTGTTATAATTGTTATTTGAATAAGTTGTAGAGCATATATTAACCTTGACACTTTGCAGCAGCTATTGATGATGATCTGAGTTATATTTGGTCTTGGTTAGACCTAGTTTGACCATGGAAGACCATGGGACATGAGATGTTGGACCTTATGATGATATGGATAGATGATATATGGTCTATGTATACATACATGATGACTCTATGCAGCAGCTACAGGGTTATGATGATGATTCTGGGGTTACAGCAGTGTTTGTATATGTACAACGCATTATTATTGGCCTTGATCCGGTATATTGGATATTTATTTTGATCATGCAGAGATTCATAGGGTGTATGAGTACACATCTTGGATGGATTTGGACTTTCTGAGTCCAATGGGACAGTTTGTTTTCAGTTCCGGGCACTTACAGTGATGATTTAGCCTCAGTAGGCTGTCCTAGTGCAGTTTTGGTCTGTCGGAGGCCCTGTCGGAGCAGATGTGATTTTTATTCGGTTGACCTAGGGCGCTGATGATGGACGGGGTGGTCCAGCCACTTGTTTTTACCATATTACACCCCTCCCGGACACATTGGTGCCCTCACCTTGACAGCGCCAACACTCCAGGAGGCTGTTTGGGGCAGTTTCACGCTTCCCGAGGCATTTCAGGATTGGTAGAAATGGCTAATGAGGAAATCGATTTGGGCTACTGAGGCAAAGTTATGGCATGGGATGATTAGTGATGATAGATCGGGACCTTCCACACCTTCTCCAGCAGTTTCAGCTTCATCGGGGCCCGCATCCATCACTTATGGCACTTTCTGTGGATTTTTGAGGTCTTTTGAGGACCACGACTTCACTATGGAGGCACGATTTGGTACTTTCATGATTATTTATTGGTTATTGTGCTATGGGGATTGACCAAGGAGGAATAAAATTACCCCTTGGACCCACCATAAGCCTCTTATGATATTTTGTCATCATGACTTGGTGGGATTCCCCTCTTATAGGGCGATTTTGTCCACTTATATTATATTTTATTAGTGATCCATGTATTTCATTGTTGAGCTCATCTCAACCATTGATTAGACATTTGTATCTTTTAATCTTAGCCACTCATTCAAAAAGTGGTTAGGGTTTTGGTGCCTCTCCTTCCTATTTAAAGGAGAGAGCCTCTCATTGTAAAGGCACCTTTGGAGCTCTGGAATATTGGAATAGAAGATTTTTTGTGGAGCACATCTCTCTTGCATTGTGGATTCTCTTGCATATTGAATATACAGTATCTCTTCTATGTATCATTGTGGATTTTGGTGCTTTTGCTAACCTTTTGACAGGAAAGTCGAATTGGAGAGAGGAGGGCGACTTCATGAGGGTTATTGTTGGAGGGATCCACATATTCTCTCTTTGGTTGATCTTGTGACAGGGAGTATCATTATTGTATCTTCGTGACATAGTTGATGCTTTCTATTACATCTTTCTACCATTTTCATAATCATCTTGCTTGACTTGTTTCTTTGATCTTGTCTTGTAGGAGGAGGACGATTTGGCTATCTTGGAGAAGGGCGATTTGGTTGGAGCACTTGGATCTCACTCTTGAATATACACATAGGAGAATGCTATCAACTTGCAAGGTGGCCATAAGCAATTGAGGTAAGATCTACAAGGTATGTGCCTCTTTCATCCATTCTATCTTCATTGGTCATAAAACCCTAATTAAATCAAAACCCCAATTTTGGTATTTCTTAGATCTACTTAGATCTAGCCTTGCAATTGAAAAGATATTAAAAACCCACCTCTATAGGATCCACCCCTAGTTGGATCTATAGTTTGGTGGTGATTGGCTAAAAATTGACACACTTTTCAATGCAAAAAGCCTTCTTGAACCTAAATCGATTTTCCTAAGAGAAGCTTGTTGGGTTAGATCTAGCACATGGGTAGGTGAGCTCCCACTTGATTTGACATCTAGACATTTGATAACCTATACCCATATCTTTACTTTGGTGAAAACTACCTTGTGGACATCTCTCCATGTTTTAAGGGGTTGAAACCCCCTTTTTAACCTTCTTGGCATATTAAAACTTAGATCTACTAAGATCTAGCCATTGGATTCACTTGAAACTTTGAAGGAACATAGATCGGGGTACTAACATCCCGGATCTACATTTTGGTGGCCATTGGACTTGATTTGGTCCACCAAAACCCATTTTTGGACCCTCCTTGAGCAAATCGCACCCCCTTGATTTTTTGAGTTGGTCCACTTCTAGGAAGTGGGTGTTCGAGTTATTTGTGGATTTGGAATGCCCATGCCTTGAAACCTAGGTCTATACTGTTCTTTTGTCAAGATCCACCTTGGGGATTGCATTCCTTGTTTCAAGGGATTGTGGTCCACTTAGGGTCCTCACTTAAAAAACCTAGATCTAGTAAGATCCAACCATTAGATTTCACTCAACCCACTTGACTTGGCTTCTAGGTGTCCCGATCTACAATTTGACACACTTTTTGACCCCATTAGCCCACTTAACAAGGCACTAGTCCATCACCAAGCAAGTCGCACTCCTTGGGATTGGTGTCAAATCCTAGATCTAGCACATGGGTATCCTTGAAATCAACTTCAACTCATAGATCTAGCCTACATATAACCTATAGTACCTACCTCACATCTAACTTCACCTTGTGGGCCTACCTAGAATCACTTCACACTTCCCAAGAAAACTAGACCCACTTGTGGTACTATACTTTTTCATCATACCCCATCATGTGGCCTAGACCATACATAGGTTGAAACGTTAACAATCTCTTACACCTCCCTCAACCATACCTTAACCCTTAGGTCCACTTAGCCTTGCATTGGTTTCCGTAACTCATTACTTACCTACCTTTAGAAACCTTTGTTTGGGCCCAATCAACTGGGATTGGGGTATAGGGTCTCCCCCTTGGTCTAGTTATACCTTGACCTAAAGCGAAGAGTGCCTCGGTTGACGTGACTCCCACCTGCATTGGGAATCGTGGCATCTCTTGGGTCACCTCTTTAGTTGCCTAACTCCTCTACCGTCCCGGATGGGATACCTCTAGGGGCAACTACAAGTTGTGTGATAACAATACCATCTGGACTTGAGGACCTTTTCTTCATTCTTTTATGCTTCTTCTCCAGATCAGCTATCTTTTTCTGAAGGTGTTCATTTTCCTGCTGCAAAGTTTCAACTGTCTTTTCCAGTTCTGAACAGTGCCTATCAGCAGCCCTTTTCCTTCTGAGTGCTTCCTTTGCATCAACCATTAATTCCTGAAAATTGTCATGAACATCCTGAAGATCCTCTCTTAATCTTCTATTTGCCATCATTAAACCATCATTAACTTCCTGCATGTAATTCATTTGATGCTTATACTGTTTGACAGTCTTCTTTAAATTTTCTTTGTCAGAATTAACCAATTTCTCTATTGCAGCATCTTGCTCTTCATTAGGTTTCCAAAACATGTCAAACTTCTTAAATATTTCTGCTTCCTCTGTCAACAGTTTCTTAGAAGTATCTTCAATGATAGGGTTTGGGTTTCCTTCATCTGCTACCTGCACTGACTTAATCTCCTCTTTTTTACCTGGCTGCAGTTTATCTATCTTTGATTTATCATCCTCCATGGACTCTTCCTCAGAGATAGTCACCTTATCAATCTTCAATTTTGGATTTAACAGTTTTTTCATGTTTAACCTTAGTTTGTTTTTCGACCTAGTTTTAGGTCTCCAGAGAGTAGCTACCTCTCCCATCATCTTTAATTCCTTCCCTTGGTTCTGAATAGATGCTAATTCTACCACTTCCAGCTTTTTGATTTTCTTCTTAGGCTTTGTAGTTTTGCCATCTAAAACTTGATCTTCTTTAATTTCAGTTTTAACTTCAATCTCAGGAATAGACTGCTCTTCTTCTAACATATATCCTTCATCATCCGAAAGGATTGTGATGGGGCTTCTTGGATGAATATGGATTTCTTCTTTAGTTACAGGAACTATTTTGATATCAACATTCCTTTCATCCTGAGGATCTGCTACAGGTGATAAATTCTTTTCAGGCAATTCCTTTTTGTCCTCAAATAGTGTAAATTGCTTTTTAGTGTACTCTGGAATTACTTGGAGCTGACTGTCATCTTGTCTCTGTTCTGCTACATGTTTTGTCACCTTCTTAGCTTTAATATCATGTTTGCTTGTAGGCTTGACTGAGTGGCCTAACTTTTGCATCATTACCTTCCCCTTGTCAGTCTGTCTTTTTGGTTGTTGATCTTCTCTTTTAGGATGAACACCTGACCAGAATAAAAAGAAGTCCCAAGTCCTTTCTTCATGTTGCAATACTGTAGTGATGATCAGTTTAATGAGACCATGGTGAAAAAGTGACTGAGAAGTATGATCATCATGTTGCTTTATCTTGCTTGACATTTTCTGCAGGCTTTTAAAGAAAAAGAAGGGCAGATTCATTTTAGAAACCCCTGCCATGTGTTGAAGGAACCTGAGATGATATTTGAACACTAATGAATATCTTCCTTCACAAGTCACATAACTCTGAAGTATCCTTATGGGCTCAATCCACTCTTTCCTGAAATTTTGAATGAGAATACCCTTGTTCCAGTCAGGAGTCACATTAGGCAACAAGTAC
The DNA here is from genome assembly GCA_027924585.1 of Larix kaempferi. Lineage (NCBI taxonomy): Eukaryota > Viridiplantae > Streptophyta > Pinopsida > Pinales > Pinaceae > Larix > Larix kaempferi. The sequence goes on from BSBM01000322.1 coordinate 1,686,800, forward strand.
CTTTGGGGATCAAACTCGAAAGGTGACTTCTTAAACCAGTGCTCACCCTCATTACTAATTTCAGTAGCTTCTGCTATTAATTCCACAGTCAGCTTGAATCTCAAAGTATCCATTATAATCATCTCATTTTTAAGTCCCTTAGCAAAATTGCAGGACACCTGAGCATCAAAACCATCTATCTTTTTGAAAAATTTCAACCAGCCTGCCTGCTGAAACAGCTCTGCACAGTCAGGAAGCTTCTGAATCCATGTTAAGTCTGTGGGCTCATCCCTGTTGACCTTACCACTTTTGCCACTTTTTCCCATATTCTTCTTTTCAGGAAACAGGAACAGTCTGATTTCAGGTTTCAAAATATATTTTATAAGTTGTTTTCTGATGCTTTGAGCTTCTTTGAACTATGCTACACACTCCTGGACAGACCTTCAATTCAATGTTCTCTCCTCTCGACCATACAACAAAGTCTGTATAAGAAATTTCATATGTTCTCCGAGCAAATGATTTTACAGGTCATAACAATTTTCAACAATGTTTAAACCACTTGCATAAACTAACAAAACACCTTCTGTGTAAAAACTGAGCATTACAGATAGATCTGTGAGTCTTTTCGATGCTATTTCCTGTATATTTTGATGTTTAATGGCATTAGGTCATGAGAGAAACCAGTTCATGCACATTCCTCATACCGGCTTCAGATAGCTATTTCTGTGGTGAATTTCTTATTTTATGATCTATTCTATCCTCTTCAGCAACCAATTTCTCCAGATAATCGTGCAGCGAAAAAGACCCAGATTTTTCCAGCTATAAGGGTTTATAACGGAATACCTGTCAATTGCTCATCTGTCGTGGCCTATAGCTTCGTTTTGAGGTGTCAACGGTCTCCTCTTATGAGCTTAGGTGTCCTCATATCATTTCTTTAACTGCTGGTGAATGAATTCGGAAGCCCTAATTTTCGCTGGCGATAAAACACACCTGTCTCCTCTCCACAGCAACACAATCCACCGTTTAGCAGTGAGTTCTCCTTCACAAACACTACTCTCCTGCAATGATGCGTGTAACAAGAGAAATTTGACAGCTAAACCGGGATTTGCTGGTTTCTGTGCAACTGATCCCGCATACCATGCAATGATGAGCTTATTTTACTTCGTGACTAGCAACCAACAAAAATCATGCTCAAACTGCTGCAAACACGTGTTAAAACACTCACACAAGGCGATTAGACACTCCCATTCTGCATCATGATTGAAATCAGTTCGAAAATTGAAAAAATCACAGGCCACGATATTCCTGTAGCGCGCCCTTTGTTAAACTTTTGTATAGCGCTACAAGAATAACTTTTAGGCCAAAATTTAGCAGTTTTTTAACTTTTTGCTAATTTGTCGGAGGTTTTGGCAGTTATTTAGTTTAAGAAATAAGTTTAACTGTTCTCTAAGACATTAATGATTCTACTTTTGAAAATATGACTCTCATTGACCCCCTTTACAATATAAAAAATCACCAAAATCAAATAAAATCTGAAAAGACTGGGCTCCAAACTTATTCAATCACCCATGAAGTTTCTAAGATGTCTAAAACTGAAACTTAAAATCAAAAATTTAACTGAAGTAGATTCAAAACAAACCAAAACTGGAGAAAATAAATCAAAAATGGGGAAAAATTTACTGACTTAACAGAGGGTTGAGCCCCACTTGGGTCACTTGGTGATGCATTTCAATCTCAGATCTATTGAGATTTAGCCATTGGATGATCTTAATCTTCAAGACCCACCTAGCTTTACACCTCAACATCCCTGATCTACAATTTGGTGGACATCCGACTCCATTTGGCCCATTTTCCAAGGCACTGATCCTTCTCCAAGCCCTCACGACTTTCCTGGGTTGTTGAGTTTGCTTGTGGTTTGATCTTTGTATGACTTCTTGAACACCTAGACATTGTCATATTCACTCATCAAGCACAGCTAGAAAGCACTAATTGTCAGATCTCTGATTTGGGACACTTTCCTTGTTTTAAGGGTCACGTTTCCCAAGGCAGTTGATTTTGACCTTTTGAAACTAGCTTTGAATCCTGGAATCATATTCAAACCTTGAATCACTGTGTGTCATCTTTCACTATCATAGCATACCTTTCCTAAGCCTCCATAGTGGTCCTAATTCCTCATTTCTAGGGTTCCATACTTGTCACCTTACGTACCTCATTAGATTGATTTGATCTGGTGATTTGGTTGATCTCTCCTGTCGGGAGTAGATCTGGGTCTCCCCCTTACTATCTTGACTTTGATAGTTAAAGTGAAGATTGCCTTAATTGGCGTGACAACCATCCATTGGGAGTCGAGGCTATCTTGGTTTCACCTCTTTGGTTGCTTTTTCCCTCTGCCATCCATCTCGGATCCATCTTTAGGGGCAACTACAGTTTTGGTGATAACAGGACCTTCGCTCCCCTTCAACCCTAGTTCGTTGCCTCCCCTTTCTCCTCCTTTCCACCTCCTCTTACCTCTTATTCCCTTCGCTAGTCCTCCTTTCCATCCCCCTCTTCCTTCACTCCCTCCTTTCTTCTTTCCTCTGTTCCCTCTCTCTCTTCTCCCTTCCTTTCTTTCTCCTTCTCCCACATCCCTGTCCATCCTCCTTTATCTTCCTTCTTCCCTTCCTCCTTTGCTGCTCTTGGTCTGCAATAAATTGCAGACTTTGGTAGTCTCAAGGTTATCCTCCATCTGCACATACAAAACAAACTCAGAGGATAAACATTGATACAGGGTTGTTACATGACAAAAAGGACTCGGAAATCTGCATTAAAGAAGGTCTGAAAGTTTCATTACAGTCTGCTCCAGTTTGGTTCTTTACAACTACATCACTCAGAAATTTGAATGACTTGCATGCATCTTTTATGATCTTTATTGTCACAAAATTTGGCACCATAGGAAAGATATCTTACTGATGTTAGACATATATTAATAACAGAATTGTACATGTGAAAGTGAGAAAGTAAAGTTGTTCGAACGTGTTTATGTATGGTTCTTCTTTATATCTGATTACTGTGGAATTTTCTACATTGTCATACTGTGTAAAGCATCTCTATATGTAGACCTGAAATAAGCACTTTTGGATTCTTTTAAATGATGACATTTTGAAGTTTGCATCCTAATTTGGTAAACTACACTAGTGGCAAACATCGATTACTTCACTCATTAAGTTGTTATTATTATCCCTAGTGTTTCTTGTTAGTTGATAGATACATTGTCTCTAATACATTTCAAACAAATCTGATATAAGGAGCTGCTCCACAGTCATAGAAGTGCTTGGGTATTCGAATTGATTACATTAGTTAATGACACATATTTACATGATAAATGTTCATAAACAATCTCTTGTATGTCAATGGTGTAAGTGGATTCACCTTAATAATTGGGTAGATGTTCTTGCATATTATTGGTGATCTAATATTATGTTATTGATGAGTAATCTATCGTATATGCTAAAAACAATCAATTGTTTCTATTATTAATCATTTACATCAGTGAGTTAAAAACTTGCATTTGATACACCTTATCTTTGCATCTACAAGCACTAAAACTAAGTAGTATGTCTTCCTCATTCGCTTAAATTCATTATCTAAGGAATTGGTCACTAATATTCTTGTCAAAGAAGACATAGCTTTCCTTGTGTTAAGGTGTTTTGCAGACCACATAAGGGCTCTTCCCCTTGGAGGTTCTGACTCTCCGAAGAAGTTAGAGAATTGGCTAAGGTGATAGTGGTCACTTCTCTTGCATTTGTCATCGGAGACTAGCCCTTCCTATTCATCCAGTAATATTTTTGGCGTCGTTGCCAAGGACCTCAAAATCAAATTGAGGTGACTAATCCATGCATGAACGATGTATTGGTAAGCTTCAATGTACGTCCCCATAATTGAAACATATATATTTTTTTAAAAGGACTAACTTGGTAGGTTTACTTGGCGACTCCACCAAGAACTCAGGTACGTCCCTTGTTCCATACCTCGGTGAGATTTGCTTAGCTTGGCTTTGCAGGTCTCTCCCGGCGACTCCACATAGACAAAATTCAAAAGGGTATTCAACAAGGGTTAATTTTAAGGGTACGTTTCTCCCTGATCTCAGTCATATAGTGTTGAAAAGAAAGGATCGTGTGCAGGAGAGGTTAATAAGTCGTCAACAAACCTTTGATACTCTACTTCATATACATAAGCTTTTTGTTGATCCTTACAGTCAAGTTAACATGGCATTTGTTGATTTTGATTTCACTGCTATTCCTGGCTATCCTAACCAAGCATTGAAGTTTAAGGACATTAGAGAATTCCCCGTGTTTTCTGGCTCTAATGCTATTACCGCTGCCTAACATTGGGATGCCATAGAATGTTGTTTTATGCTCACTGATACTACTCATCTAGATGTTAAGTTTAAAGCTTTTACTTCTTGCTTAATTGATGAAGCTGTAGAATGGTTTAAATCCTTGCATGCTCATAGTATTGCTAATTATGTTGATTTGAAGAAAAAATTCTATGAGAGATGGCAAGAAAAGAAAGATCCTATGATGTTGAATAATGCTTTAATGACTATTAAACGAAGTGAAAATGAGACTTGTTATCACACAACTTGTAGTTGCCCCTAGAGGTACCCCATCCGGGACGGTAGAGGAGACAGGCAACTAAAGAGGTGACCCAAGAGATGCCACGGTTCCCAATGAAAGGTGGGAGTCACGTCAACCGAGGCACTCTTCGCTTTAGGTCAAAGTGTAGTAAGACCTAGGGGGAGACCCTATAACCAATCACGGTTGATTGGATCCAAACAAAGGTTTCTAAGGGTAGGTAAATGATGAGTTACGGAAACCAATGCAAGGCTAAGTGGACCTAAGAGTTAAGGAATGGTTGAAGGTGGTATAAGAGATTGTTAGTGTTTCAACCTATGTATATTTTAGGCCACATGATGGGGTATGATGTCTAGGTATAGTACCATGTGTTTACACAAGTGGGTCTAGTTTTCTTGGGAAGTGTGAAATGGTTCTAGGTAGGCCCCCAAGGTGAAGTTAGGTGTGAAGTTGGTACTATACGTTGGATAAAGGCTAGATCTATGATTTTAGGTTGATTCTAGGAATACCCATGTACTAGATCTAGGGTTTGACACAATTCCCAAGGAGTGCAACTTGTTTAGAGAAGGACTAGTGCCTTGTTGGATGGGCTAGTGGGGTCAAAAAGTATGTCAAAGTGTAGATCGGGACACCTAGAAGCCAAGTCAAGTGGGTTAAATGAGATCCAATGGTTAGATTTTGCTAGATCTAGGTTTTCAAGTAATAACCCTAAGTGGACCACAATCCCTTGAAACAAGGAATGCTACCCCCAAGGCGGATCGTGACAGGAAGACAGTCTAGACCTAGGTTTCAAGGTATGGGCATTCCAAATCCACGAAAATCTCACACACCCACCTCCTCGAAGTGGACAAACTCACTTACCCAAGGGAGTGCGACTTTGCTCAAGGAGGGCTAAAACAAGGGTTAAGTGGACCAAATCAAGCCCAATGGCCACCAAATTATAGATCCGAATAGCTAGTACCCCGATCTATGCGTGTTAAAAAAATCAAGTCAATCCAAGGGCTAGATCTTAGTAGATCTGAGTTTTGAGGTGCCAAAAGATTCAAAAGGGGGTTTTAACCAAGCTTGAAAAAATCGGCGAAAAATCGCGAAAAATCGTAAAAATCGCGAGGTCAAACCCTTGCCGAAAAATCGGCGAGTAAAAATCGCGATTTTTTAAAAAATCGTCGAGTGCCGACTTTTTCGAAAAATCGCCGAGTTTTTGGAAAAAATCGCGAGTCGAGGTAAAAAGTCGCCCAGGCAGTCACGGCCGCGGATTAAAAGGTCAAAAGTGATTTTTTTTTTGTCATTTGTTTTGTTTGACTGTTGGAGAAGGAGTGTGAAGGGCAAGAGGGCACCATCAACTAGTTTGGAGGCATCCAAGACTCCAAACAACATCCAAGCTCACCATTGTGAATTTTTGTGGAGAAGGGATTCAATTTCAAGAGTCAAAACTTTGCCAATCAACCAATTCGTCTCACAGGTATGTAGTGGTTCATTTTCTTGTATTTGTTTTATGATTTTTTTTCATGTTTGCTTGCCTATATTCTTTCCTCTATTCTCTTATTTTTTTTTGCCATTTTTCCAAAGATTTCGATGTCCATAAAATTATAAATATCAAAAAGAGTCAAAATGCAAGGGGGTTTTAGATTCTTAGAATGGAATAGCATGTTTTCTTTCTTAGATATTTAGCCACCTTCTTGTTATCATTTTTTCATGGCCAAAAATATAAATTTAGAGGTCTGATTTTTTAAGCCAAATTGTTGCAATTTTTTCAAATGGGGTTTAATTTCTTGTTTTTGTATTTTTGTGCCCTAGGTTTGTATTTTGAGGCTGCCATTCCATTTTCGAAGATGCCAAAGCCATTGGATCCGTTTTGGCAGTATGGTGAGCCCGAGGATGATGGAAATAGGCAAACTTTGAGTTGCAAATTGTGTGGGCATCACATGTCAGGAGGGGTTAACAGGTTGAAATACCATCTAGCTAAACTCCCTGGGCATGATGTTGGCGTTTGTACTGCAGTGACCCCAGAGATCATGAGATCTGCCCATGACGCAATCCATGAAAAGAATAAAAAGAAGGATGAGATCGCCGCAAACAGAGCTGAGCTTGCAGCTTTTGGCCTAGCAAGAAGTGTGGGGGCAACAGGATCTACCACTTTCACTGAGGGTAGTGCGAGGGGTTCCACAGCCACGCCGGGGGCCTCACACTATTTTGGTCCACGAACAGGAGGTGGATCACAACCTTCTATCAAGGCAGTGATAAAGAAAAATGACAAGGTAGAAGTGGACAGGGTGATGGGGAGGTGTCTTTACTGGAGTCACATACCTCTCAGCATCGTAAAAAACAATCCATTTTGGCAGCAGATGTGTGATGCCATTGCATCATTTGGCTCGGGGTATAAAAGTGCCACCTTTGATGAGTTGCGGGGTCCAATCCTTCAAGCAGAAAAGAAGGACATCAGTGCTAGGTTGGAGGAGCTCAAGCAGTCATGGGAGAACACTGGATGCACAATCATGTCAGATGGTTGGTCAAATGGTAAGGGTAGATCCCTTATCAACTTTTTGGTACATTGTCCTAGAGGTACCTTGTTTGTGAAATCAGTCGATGCATCGGCATATGTAAAAGATGCAGCGCTCTTATGTGAGTTGTTAGATGGGTTCCTACAGGACATTGGGGTGCACAATGTTGTGCAAGTTATTACGGATAATGCAGCTAATTATGTGGCTGCTGGCAGGATGCTTATGGAGAGGCACCCCGCTTTGTTTTGGACACCATGCGCTGCTCATTGTATTGATTTGATGCTGGAGGATATGGGGAAAGTTCCCTTTATCAAGGTGGTGATTGATCAAGCTAAGAGCATCCCCAAGTTTATTTATAACCATACTTTTGTTCTTAGCCTCATGAGGAGGCACACCAAAAACAGGGACTTGAGGCGTCCCGCAATCACACGCTTTGCCACCACCTTCATTACTCTTCAGTCCTTGCTTCGATTTCAGTTTGAGTTGAAGCAAATGTTTGTTTCTGATGATTGGCGTGATTGTGCTTACAGCAGGAGAGAGGATGGGAGAACCATTGCCAAGTTGGTGTACACTGACTCATTCTGGGAAGGAGTGGGGGAAGTGTGCGCGGTGAGTGAACCTTTGGTAAGGGTTTTGAGACTTGTTGATGGTGATAAGCCCGCAATGGGCTATTTGTATGAGGCCATGGATAGGGCCAAAGAGGCCATCCGGAATTATTATGTGGGCAGGGGTACCCCGGGGCACGAGAGGCACATGTTGTTATGGGAGTTGATTGATAGTCGATGGACCGGGATGCTTCATAGACCCATTCATGCAGCAGCACTCTTCCTCAACCCTGCATTTTCCTACAAATGCAAATTTGATTTTGATGCTGAGGTGTTGGAGGGGCTCTTCACTTGTATTCAGAGGATGGTTCCTGATTATGAGACTCGCAATGCAATCAATCGCGAGTTAGAGGTGTATCAGGATGGTGCTGGAGTATTTAGCTTTGCTGATGCTATTCGTGACAGGACCAGTTTCATGCCAGGTAAGTTATTAAAGTGTTTAACTTTTATTTGCAAGTTGAAATTTGAAATTTTGAATTATGATTTATTTATTTCCTTATTTGTTGTAGCTACTTGGTGGCGAACCTATGGTGTAAGGACACCAAATTTACGGAAATTTGCCATCAAGATTCTGAGCCAAACATGTACCGCTTCAGGATGTGAGCGGAATTGGAGTGTGTTTGAAAAAGTACATGCAAAGAGACGCAGAAGGTTAGAGTCTTAGACTTTAAATTTTCAACAAATCAATTTCATTTAATATAATTTGTGAATCTATCATCTTCACATATTATAATTATGTTTCATTAATTTTTTAAACTTGAACCTCTAGACTCATACAAAAAAATTATTTTCCTCTTACAGGATGGAGTTCACACGTCTCAATGATTTGGTCTACGTCCATTATAATCTCCGCTTATGGATGGCATAGATAAATAAAACACCAAATGCTGATGCCATCGTCTTAGACAATATTGATATTTTGTCTGATTGGAGGGTGGAGATTGAGACTCCTATCATGGAGGAGGAACTTACATGGCTAGAGGGAGAGGAAGGGCAGGAGGAGGAGGAGGAGGAGGAGGAGGAGGAGGTGGAGGGGGTCAGAACCACCACGGAGGGTGATGTGCTAGCATCGCCACCACTGCCTACACCGATTGATACATCTAGTCCTCCATCCGTCACTCGTCGTCCGATGTTAGATGCAGGGGCAGGGTCTTCTGCTGCTACTTCTAGTGCTAGGGGCAGGCCTGACAAACGGCCCATGACCTTTTCCCGTAAAAGGGGAAGAGGGCATTGATATTAGATAGATAGCTACTAGTTTTCCTGAGATACATTTATATATGTGATGTCATTTTGTATTGGTTATCTACTTTTGAGTTTTGAGTCCTTGATTGGACAACTATGGTGTTTCAGACTTTCAGGATTCAGTATCGACTTTGATGTATCATTTTATATTTGACATGACTACATGATGATGATATATATCAGTGCTTTCTACATATTTATGTTACAATGTGTTTATCTGATGTTATTGTTGCTTTATATGTTTAAAATTCTGAAAAAAATGAATGTATTTTGTATTTTTTAATGTTTGCCGACTTTTTCCGACTTTTTCCGATTTTTTCGCCGATTTTTCCGAAAAATTGTTTTCGGGACCCTTGCCGACTTTTTGCCGAGTCCGACTTTTTCAACGTTGGTTTTAACCCCTTAAAACATGGAGAGATGTCCACAAGGTAGATTTCACCAAAGTAAGGATCTGGGGGTAGGTTATCAAGTGTCTAGATTGCAAATCAAGTGGGATCTCACCTACCCATGTGCTAGATCTAACCAAACAAGCCTCTCACTAGGAAGTGCGATTTGGGTCAAGGAGGGCTTTTTGCCTTGAAAAGTGGGTCAATTTTTAGCCAATCACCACCAAACTGTAGATCCAACTAGGGGTGGATGCTATAGAGGTGGGTTTTCAATATCCCTTCAAGAACAAGGCTAGATCTAAGTAGATCTAAGAAATACCAAAACAAGGGTTTTAATTGATTAGGGTTTTTATGATCTAGAAATTATGGAAGATTCAAGGAAGTAGAAGATCATACCTCTTGGAACATACCTGGATGAAGAGATGGATGCTAGTTGAGACGAGGATTACTTTGCCAAAGATCAAATGGAGAATTGTTGAAGCCCTCTTGCCAAATCGATTTTTCCAAGCCACATGTGATTCCTTCTAACCTGTCAAAACCAAGGAGCAAGGCATCAATTAGTTTAACAAATTGAAGGTAGATACAAGCAAGAGAGAGAGAAACATAGAATAGTTGACACAAAGGCAAAACTACTCCCTGTCAAACCCAAAACGACTTCTTCCAAGCTTGAAGGGCAAGCCTCCCCACCAATTCGCACTTGTCAAAATCGCCCTCTTAACCTACAAATAAAATATGGCAAATATGCAAGATAGCTACAATAGATCCTCCATTGCAATGGACAAAAGCATTTACAATCGAAACAACCAACATCCACTCCAATCCAAGCATGTACTCCAAAAGATAGAAATTTTATTCCAAGAGCCAAGAGCCAAAAATCTCTAGATGAATTTTACAATGAGAGGCTCCCTCCTTAAATAGGATGGGGAGAGAGTACAATCCTAACCACTTTTTACATGAGTGGCTAAGATTAAAAGATCTCAAGATCTAATCAATGGCTAACAATAAATCATAACAATATATCACATGGATCACCCACATAATGATAGCGCCCCCACTAAAAGGTACAATAAGAGGGTGACGTCATCCACTAGAGAAACATAAGCACCAAAATCCACCTCATGGTGACTAGGACATGACAATATAAGCTCATGGTGGGGCTAGGAGGTATTAATCCTTACTAGCTCATCCCCAAGGCACAATAAAATAATAAAATATGTCCAATATAATATAAATGATCAAAACTGTCCTCAGAATCCATGACAGTCAAGCAGTAAATGTCCTCCTGTGATCAATCTGGGCATACCCACATGGTGAAAACTGACTGGAAAGTAGTGATGCCACCCTGGAAGACCTCTGTGAAGACCAAATGCCAAAACCTTGCCTCAATTGCCCAAATTGATTTCCTCAGTGACCACTTTATCCCATTTTTTAACTGCCTCGGGAACTGTGAAAGTGCCAAAACTGCCTCCTAGGGTGCTAGTGCTGTCCATCTGAGCCCACCAGGCTCTCCAGAAGGAGGGGTAAATGGTAAAAACAAGTGGCTGGACCACCTCCTCCATCATCAGCGCCCTAGGTGAACTGGCCTCTCGGGGCCCCTGCTGCTCAGGCTGGGAAATCAGCCCCAAATCTGGTCAACAAGTGTAAAACTGCATCAATCACTGTCAGAAGTGCCCGGAACTGAAAGATAAGCGTCTCAATGGATCCGAAAGACTCAAATCCACTAGGAATGTGTACTCATACACCCTGGGTTGCCCTAATGGGCCAGCTGTAGGGTCCACCATATATGGACAATGTATAATCTGCTGATCTGAAGTAGTAATAAACCTGTTGAACTGGATCAAACATCATCTACATCATATGTCCATCATATGATATCATCATCAAACATGTGGGCCCATCAATCATCATCAATAATCATCCATACATGTTCCACATCATCACGGATCCCAAGAATATATAATCAAGGATAAATCACATCAGTAGACTAAGACAATGCTTCTCTAATCACTTTCACAGTTAAGCTCAAAGTATAAATTCCATTCAGTGGCATTAATCAAGTTAACATATTCCGTTGTTATATAAAATTACTTGCACAATAGTTCAAATGACAAACTCACCCATTGGACATGGTCAAACTGCTAGTGAAGGATGAAGGCTAGGAGCAAGGTTGGGCCAAGGGGTTGACTTGTCTAACTTAACTCAAAAATACTTTGGACTGGGAAAAGGGGGAAGCTACAAACTCTGTGCTAGACAAAAGAACACGGGGAATGGCTGTGTCTCACAAATGGATAAGTTGTTTAGAGAGTGCTTATTCAACTTAGGCATCATGTCTACATCAAGTTGATCCAAGTTCATTAGGATCATTCAATTTTATTCCACGGCCTTTTTGGCCTACATAACCCTTCGAATTTCAGATGTGCTGAAAAGCACAACTAGTTGCAGCTTGCATCCAGGGCATGTTTTTTCAAATATATATAAGGTCAGCAATTGTTTAGATATAGCTTTTAAGAACCATTGCTTTTTGGACCTTTCTTATACTCTTCGAGGAGTATTTTTAGCTGTTCATCGCTCTTGCCCTTTTTTTGTTTCCATGGGCGAATTTAAGTTTCCATAGGTAGAACATGAGCTTTCAGTTTTAGCCAACAACATCTCAAGTGACTAGGGGGAGTTCGAGCCAATGCCAAACATCGGGACAACCGACCAGAATGATTTAGGCCTACAATCCAACTCACCAAAGGCAAGTTTTGTCACCAACTCAGAGCCGAGACACTGAATAAACAGGGATGCGGTCCAAACACAAAGGTAGAAAAATGGGGAAGTCCTTGGTATCAGAAAGTCAAATGAGACAAGTCAGGGTTTAAAGTCAAATAGGAAGGTCACGTATGGATGGAGACAAGTGAATATGGAGCCTACACTAGCAGACAACTGGTGTCGGGAAAGACCATATCTATGTAAGGTGAAAAACCAGTGAGTTTTGTTAAATGACCTAAATGTGCAAGCAATTGTCCATTTTAAGATTTACAGTTCATTTTATATAGTTTGCCACATCAGGAATAATATACCAAGCACATGCTATGATCATGACTAAATCAACAAGATAATAATCCACAGTCAGTGAGAACATATCCATAGATCATACAACATCATCATAATAATAATCATCCAGTATCATCTGAAACACTGCTGTAATACATCTCTAGGCACTGAACTGAAACTGTATGGGATAAGTAGTCACATCAGTCATCAAATCTGAACTCTTAAGGCTCAGCCTTGACACAAGGTCATATACAAATCTGAATAATGTACTGCTCTGATCATGAGTGATCCAAAATATATAGCCATGCTCTGGAATAATGTAAGCTCTGGAATGTGCAGATATCTGCTGTACAAGAATAGTAGCCCTGCTACTATGGTGTGATAACAAGACTATTGAAGAGTTTGATCTCAGGTTTGATAGAATTGTAAAGGAATTCCCTGTAGATTGCAAGCCTCTAGACCCAATGATCTTATCATATTACTTGAAGCCATTCTTAGGTGATTTTATGTTCTATCTCAATTTGGATAGACCAGGTGATCTTGCAGCTGTTAAAAAGAAGGTAAGAGTTTTAGATGATAGTTGGAAGGCAGCTGGAAAGCCCGACACCTCCAGTCAGTCAAGAACTAAGCAAGAACCAAAGAACAAGGCCTCTTCTTCCAACGAAGGCCCTAATCCGATGAACATATTGATTGAAGAGATGAGGCATTTGAGGGTTGACATGACTCAACAAAATACTACCATGCAAAACCAGATTGTGCAACTGGAAAGAAATCAACAGCCTAGCCAGCCCAGATTTTCGCCAAAGAACTTCAATAAAGCTCCTTCACAACAGCAAAGCCCTCGTTCCTCTTTGGAACCGACCAATGCAGTAAGTGATTTTCCATATTATTGCAGGGCACGCCGTAGCTTCCATGACGAGAAGACTTGTGCCTACTACATGGAATATATCAGGAACAACATTCCTTTCGAAGAAGATGACTCCAAGGTATGTAATTTATTTGAAAGAAAGCAATTTAGCTTATCTAACGAGCACATGCAGGAAGTCAAGAAAGGTTCTATTGATGCAGACAAAGTAAATAAGCTTCTTGGGTAAATGCCTCCTCAGGAACAAATTAGAAAATGGTATGAAAACAGGACTTCAGGTGATATTTATCAGAGACGAAGGTTCCCTCCAGCAAATGCAGAGAAAAAAAAGGCTCATTTCCCTCCACAGGTAAGTGCAGGTAGGTATCCTATTGATTTAGTTACTGATGAGCCTTTGAAGATTGATATTAAAAGGGCCCTTAACTCTATGAGGATACCCGTTCCAATCTCCCGATTAGCAAAGATCCCATAAGTCAGAGAGAAAATTGCAGAACACTTCCACCTTCAAGATAAAATCTGGGATAAGCAACGGGTGGTCAATCAAGCTGAAGAAGAGGACACTCCGATTATATTGTCCAATATGCTACCAACTGAAAATAAGAATCTCGAACATAAACCCTTCTTTATTTCCTTATGCATTGGTGACTTGGTTTTACATAACTGTATGTTTGATTCCGGTGCATCCACTAACGTTATGCCACTAATTGTAATGAAAAGGTTAGGTTTGAAGATATCAAGACCATATTGGAACATTTGTGCTATGGATTCTCGAGAAGTGAAGGTCTGTGGGGTGGTGGTTGAGGTACCAGTTCGGTTGGCAGTACATCCTACCATAATGATAAAGATGGATATAGTAGTCATTGATCTGCCAGAGTCATGGGGTATGCTGCTATCCAGGAAATTTGGCTCAGACTTGGGAGGTAGTTTACAGTTAGACTTATCATATGCCACAGTACCTAATCCTGAAGGAAACCACATTACCCTACAAAGGGAAACTATGCAGAAACACCATGTGGAAGACCCCGAAGAGCCACAAAATGAATACATTTGTCAGAATGACATTGGGTCATGCTATCACCTAAACTGTAGTTACCCCTATGGATGTATCCATTAATGGATGGCAATAGGGAAGGGCAACTCAAAAGGTGCAACCACGATCACCTCGACCTTCAATAGATGGTTTTCACGCCAGTCGAGGAAACCTTCACTTTATGTTATCTAGCCCAGACAACAAAGGGGGAGACCCGATCTACTCCCGACAGAACAGATCAAACCAAGACACCAAATCAAGTTAATTATAAGTGAAGTAAGGTGTATGGTTTATCCTAGACCTAAGGATGAAGTCACAAGATAAGTGAGGGGTTCAATGAGTATAGCTTTGGTTCATTGTTGATGTGAGAGTGACTTATAATATTTGAAATGGGATCCAGGATTGAAGTACTAGTTCAATGTGAGAAAATCCACTCCCTTGGGAACCATGTCCAATGCAGGGTAGTTTAAGGGTTGAATTGGGGCTAACTAGTACAAGTGACAAGCTTGATCATGATATATGATGACATCAAAGGGTTTAGTTCACCATACAAGGGTCAAACCACAAGTTAATCCAACAATCTAGGAAAGTCGAATTGACTTGGAGAGAGACCAGTGCCTTGGGAATTGGGATAATGGAGTCAAAGTGTAGTTAACTTGTGATTGATAACTCCTATTGTATGAGACAAGTGGGCAATTAAAGTCTTGATGGATGAATAGGTCTAGATCTAGAGATTCAAGGTTTGACCTAAGTGGATCACAATCCTTTAAAACAAAGAATGCTATCCCCAAGGCAAGATTTGATGAAGTGACCAACTAGACCTAGGTTTTTAATTATGCTCGTTCCAAATCCACTAAAAACTCAAGTACCCACGTCCTAGAAGTGGACCAACTCACTTCTCCAAGGTGGTGCGACTTTACCCAAGAAGGCTAAAAAATGGGATAAATGAATCAAGACAAGTCCAATGGCATCCAAACTTTAGATCCAAGTAGTTTAAGCAAGTGAGAGTATGGATCTACAATTTCACAGCAATCCGATGGCTAGATCTTACTAGATCTGAGTTTAAAGATACCAAGTGGTCCAAAATGGGGAATAAATCCCTTAAAACGTGGAATAGAGCCTACAAGGTAGAAATCAGAAAAGTGACAATCTGGGAGTAGGTTATTGGATGTGTAGATTCCGAATCAAGTGGAATCTCAACTACCCACATACTAGATCTAGGTTAACCCACCCAAACCAAGAGGTGCGCCCTTGCTTGGAGAGGCTAAGTGCCTTGGGAAGAGGGTCAAATGGAGGCCAATCCTCACCAAACTATAGATCCGGGATGCCTTGGATACTATAGAGGTGGGCTTTCAAAATTATACCCAACAACCTACTAGATCTCAGTAGATCTGAAAAAATGTAAAAATGGGGGTTTTGATTAATTAGGGTTTAAATGTTTTAGACAAGTGGATAGATCATGGAGATAGAACTTACCTTGAGATCATACCTGAGTGATGAAGAGAGATGCTTTGATGTTGAGGAAGATTCCAGCAGAGATCAAATGAGAAATTCTTGATTTTGCTTGCCAAATTGATGCCCTAGCCCACAAGTGCGCCCTCCTCTACCTGTCAATCCAAGGAAAATCGATTTCAATCAGAGAGGTCAAGTATGAAGGAAATACAAGTAAAATGCAATGATAACATAGAATAGAAGGTCCTGGGATAGTAATATTCCCTGTTACCAACAAAGAGATCCAAAGAAGTAGGGAGAGTCTTCCCCTACCAATACCTCCTCCTCAAAGCAAATCGGCCTCCACCTATAGATGCAAAAACATGGTACAAAAGATATGGCAAAACAAGATCTCCAATAACTCAGTGCAAAGGAAGAACCAACGAACAAACACCAAAAAAATTCACCACAACACTGGAGATAGATGCAATAATAATTTTCTATTCCAATAATCCAGAGCCACCTGTCCCTTTACAATGAGAAGCTCTCTCCTTTAAATAGGAAGGAGAGGCATCAAAATCCTAACCACTTTTAGAATGAGTGGCTAAGATTAAAAGATACAAATGTCTAATCAATGGTTGCGATGAGGTCAAGCATAAAATACATGGATCACTCATAAAATATAACATAAGTGGACAAAATCGCCCTAGAAGAGGGGAATCCCACCACATCATGATGACAAAATATAATAAGAAGCTTATGGTGGGTCCAAGGGGTAATTTTAGCCAGCCTTGGTCAATCCCCATAGCACAATAATAATAAAATAGTCATCAATATACCAAATCGTGCCTCTATGGAAAAATTGTAGGCCTCAAAAGACCTCAGAAATCATCAGAAAGTGCCATAAGTGATGGATGCGGGTCCCGATGAAGCTGAAACTGCTGGAGGTGTGGAAGACATCAATCCATCATCATTGATGATCCCATGCCAAGACATTGCCTCAGTAGCCCAAGTCAAATTCCTCAATAGCCATTTCTACCAATCCTGAAATGCCTCAGGAAGCGTGACACTGCCCCAAACTGCCTCCTGAAGTGCCTGCACTGTCAAGGTGAGGGCACCAGTGTGTCTGGGAGCGGGGTAATATGGTAAAAACAAGTGGCTGGACCACCCCCTCGAAACACAGCACCCTAGTTCAACCAAATAAAACTCCTCTTTGCTCTGACAGGGTCTCCGACAAACCAAAACTACACTAGGTTAGCCTGCTGAGGCTAAATCATCACTGTAAGTGCCCGGAACTGAAAAAAAACTGTCTCATTGGACTCAGAAGGTCCAAATCCATCCAAGATTTGTACTCATACACCATATGAGTCTCTGCATGATCATAAAATATATCCAATATACCGGAACAGGTCAAATAATAATATTCTGTAAATGATCAAATACTGCTGTAAACCATGAATCATCATCATAAACCTGTATCCGCTGCATAGAAGAATCATGTATATGTATATAGACCATATACCATCTATCCATATCATCACAAGGTCCAACCATCTCATGTCCTATGGTTGACCTTGGTCAAACTAGGTTTGACCAAGTCAACATGACCAATAATAACTCAGATCATCATCAGAAGCTGCTGCAAAGTGTTAAAGGTTAATGCATGCTTTACAACTTATTCAAATAACAATTATAACACAAAGTAATCATTACTGGCGATCTAAATCCAAATATATAATGTCATTAATTATTATTATTACTCAGATTAGACTTTCAAGATCATACTCACTTCATAGCTGTGATCAATTTGCTAGTGAAGGGTGAAGGCTAAAATAACTGCCTAGGCTAAGAGATGACTTGGCTGACTTAACTTTGTGACACTTTGGCAAAGGGAAAGGGAATACACACCATAGTATATACTGAATGAGCAACAACACAAGGAATGGCGATGTCTCACAAATGGATAAGTTGTTTAAAGAGGGTTTATTCACCTTTAACAGATGCACACAATCCATAATACAAATGAGGCCAGCAATAATTTAGATATAGCATTTAAGTTCCATTGTTTTTTGGGCCTGAAGTTTCCATAGCCTTTGATCTATGTGTGTTTATAAACACATTGCATAGATTTTACATTTATTTTAGGCTTTCTGCTGCAGGTGTGTTTTTAAGGCACTTGTTTACCTGAGCACTTCTAGGTGTGTCACAGACAGCTTGTTTACCTAGGTATTTACATTTCCAAAAGATATAACATTTTATTTTCATGGCCATTTTCATTTGGCATGCCTTTCATTCATGTCTGTTTAGAAACACATTGCATGAATGGGCTTTTCATACAAGATATAGCATTTCATTTTTCCAGATTTTGTATTCATGGCAGCACTAAAAGTTTCAGGTTTAGCCAACACAACTTTAGCGACTAGGGGGAATTCACAAGGAACTCCAACTCACCATAGGTAAGTTTTGTCACCAACTCAGAGCCGAGACACAATAAACAAGGAAGCTCATCCAATACAGAGGCTGCGGTGGGGAAAAGATCCTCCATGTCACTAGTCAAGTAGTAAGTCAAGGTGATAAACTAAAAGGTAGGTAATGGATAAATGAAGACAATGAATAATGGAGCCAACACTAGCAAGCCAAGGTATGGTGGAATGATCACCTCTATTCTCCCTAGGGAGGGTAAAACCAATGAGTATGAATAGTGAACTTTTAAGTCTGAGTAGAGACAATAAAATATATATAAAGATCAACCAGGTCCACATATCTATATGATCACCAGATCATGACACTAAGTGCTAAGACACGCTATAAGAATAAGTATAAAAGCAATATAACCATAACACAATGATATACCTACTGAGTCATATACCTGAATGCTCATCACCTGAACCATCATCTGTCCTCTGAAACTGCTACTGTAACTCTGGTTACTACTGACTGCTCTATACAAATGGTATAATGACTACATCGGTCATCTCTCTGAGTGTCCTGAGACTCAATCATGGCAATGGGGGATACAATTGCTGTCCAAAATCTGATAGTGATCCAATATAGATGCTCATCTCAGCATCTCAATGTAAGGGAACTGACTAAATAGTGTACTGGAATCAGAAAAATAATGTATGGTAGCCCAGCTACTATATATGTGATAACAGGTCATATGCAGTATTTACTACAGAAGTTGCTCCTCAGATAAACGCTGACAAGTTCTGAACCTTACACTTCGACGCAGCGAAATCCCAAGCAGGTATGGGTGCAGGTGTTGTATTGATATCTCCCAGGTATGAAGACCATTGTTTTTCGTTTCGATTAGAATTTAATGGTACTAACAATACTGCTGAATATGAATCTCGACTGCTTGGTCTCAATATTGCTAGGGATTATGGTATAAAATTATTACATGTATTTGGTGATTCTGACCTGATTGTATGCAAAGTTAAAGGAATTTTTTTTTGTAAAAAGACGCAATTGAAAAGGTACAGGGATGCAGTCAGATTCGCTACTGAAGAGTTCCATGCCTTATCCTTAGAGGCCATTCCGAGGGTATAGAATCAGCCAACTGATGCACTTGTAGTGTTCGCCTCTACTTTTGATCCAACTGATACAGTACAGGATACAGGGAAAGTTTAGATGGTGTTCCGCCCTTCCGTGCCTGACAACTTTGACGATTGGGAAGTATTCGATGACGACAAACAAATGCGTAGGTTCATGGCCAATGTGGAAGAGTACTCAAACAATCAGATCAATTTGAGAGAAGAAGGGTCCACGGAACAACCTGATTACAATCCTATTCCGATAGAGAAGGTCTCTCTGGAAAGAATATTTGACAAGGATGATCGATGCAAGCAGAAAGTGGAAGTACCTCCGGATCCTGAGTACGAAGAAGTAAACATTGGTTCACAGGAGGATCCTCATTCAATAAAAGTGGGCAAAGCACTGAACTCTCAGGAAAGAAAAGAATTGATTGACATGGTTCGAGAATTTAGAGATGTATTCGCCTGGTCGTATGATGAGCTTAAGACGTACGATAAGAACATAATTCAGCATGCTATACCTCTGGAAGAAAATGCAAAACCTCATCGACAGAAGCTACAAAAGATAAATCTGAAGTTAGCTCCATTGGTGAAGAAGGAATTGCAAAAGATGGTCGAGGCCAAGATAATAGCTCCAATCATATACTCAGAGTGGCTTTCGAATCCGGTCCCAACCAAAAAGAAGAAGGGAGATGTCCAAGTGTGCCTAGATTTTAGAAACCTAAATGCACTTTCAAAGAAGGACAACTACCCGCTCCTGAATATGGAGCTTTTGCTACAAAGGATTACAGGTTCACAAATGATGTCCTTTCTCAATGGCTTTCCGGGTTTCAACCAAGTGGTAGTAAAGAAAGAAGATCGGGATAAGACAGCTTTCACCACTCCTTAGGGTACTTATCAATATTTGTGGATGCCTTTCGGTTTGATGAATGCAGAGACTACATTCCAGAGAGCCATGGATTATGCTTTTAGAGACATCATGCAAAAAATCTTAGAAATATACGAAGATGATCTGACGGTTTATTCCAAGGAAAGAAATAACCACATCAAGCATCTACGACGGGTATTTGAACGTTGTTGCAGGTATGGCATTTCTTTAAACCCTAATAAATATATTTTGGGGGTCACTAAAGGTAAATTGCTTGGCCATGTCGTTACTCAGGAAGGTGTTAAAATTGATCTTGATAGAGTTAAGGCTATTAAAGAAATACCATTTCCTAAACATTTGAAAGCTTCGAGATCTTTCTTTGGAAAAATCAATTTCATTCATAGGTTTATACCTAATTTTGTTGAGCTTACTAAACCTTTGAATAAGTTGCTTAAGAAAGATGCAGAGTTCAAGTGGACCGACGAATCAAAGAAATCTTTTGAAGACATCGAGGATGCAATCACTCGAGCTCCAGTGTTGGTAAGCCCGGATTATTCCAAACCTTTTCAAATATTTTATTTTGCATCTGCTGACACCATTGCAGGAGTTCTCCTTCAAAAGAATGAAAAGAATGAAGAACAGCCGAATGCTTTTATGAGTAAAGCCTTAAGCAGCACAGAAGTGAAGTATCATAGTATGGAAAAGCAAGCCTATGCCTTGGTGATGTCACTAAAACATTTCAGAGTATATATAGGATACTTGAAGATTATGGCTTATGTTCCTCATCTAGCAGTGAAGGAAATATTGAAGCAGCAAGATGGCTTATATACTCGAGCCAAATGGATTACGAAGATACAGGAATAAGACTTGGAAATTCAACCTACCAAGTTGATCAAAGGTAGAGGACTAGCTCAGTTGATGGCAGAAGGAAATGAAAAGGCCTTGGACCTAGCAGAAGAAAGGCCTCCTATGATTAAAATAAGCACAGTGCAAGTGGTATAGAGACATTGTACATTATCTGCAGAATCTTTCGTGCTCCAGTCACTTGTCGGATCATAGAAAGAGAGCTCTGAAATTAAAGGCGTCCAAGTACTGTTTTGTGGATATAGCTGCAGATGATGGATGGTTTCAAGGACTTGGTTGGAAGAATCCAGACGAAATCATTTTCCCTTACATGGAACCTCCCAAAGCTAAAGAGTTGATGAAGGAATTCCATCAGGGACTTTGTGGAGGGCATCATGCAGCCTCTACAACCACACATAAGATTCCAAGATCAGGATATTATTGACCCAGTATTTTTCAGGATGTATACAAATATGTGCGGAGTTGTCAGCCATGTCAATTGTTTACAGGGAAACAGAAACTCTCAGCCTTGCCGCTTCAGCCAGTTATAATCGAAGCACCATTCCAACAATGGGGACTAGACTTCATTAGTGAGTTTAAAGAAAACTCAAGCAATGGCCATAAATGGAACTTGACAGCTACAGATTACTTTACTAAATGGGTCGAAGCCATTCCGACGAAGCAGTCTACAGCACAGGTGATTATAGACTTCTTGGAAGACAGATTATCACCCGCTTTGGTACACCAGCCAAGATTGTGACGAATAATGCACCAGCTTTCATAGGAGGAGAGTTGTCTACCTTTTGTTTTGAGGACGGTATTGTATTGTCCCACTCTTCGAACTATTATCCTCGAGGGAATGGACTCACCGAATCAAGTAATAAGAATTTGATGAACATCATAAAGAAGACAGTCGGTGACAACAAAAGATCTTGGGATAGCAAATTAAAATATGCAGTTTGGACAGACAGAATTGTTATCACCAATCTTGTAGTTGCCCCTACAGATGGATCCAAGGTGGATGGTAGAGGGGACAGGCAACTAAAGTGGTGAACCAAGAGAGCCCTAGTTCCCAAAAGGATGATTGTCACGCCAACCATGGCACTCTTCGCTTTTGCTACCAAAGCTAAGGTAGAAAGGGGGAGACCCAGATCTACTCCCGACAGGAGAGATCAACCCAATCACCAGATCAAATCAACCAAGTGAAGTACATAGGGTGACAGGAATGGAACCCTAGAATTAAGGAATTAGGACCACTGTGGAGGCTTAGGAAAGCTGTGAAATGAGAGGGATAGATAACACACAGTGATTCTATGATTAGGTATGATTCCAGGATTTAAGTGCTAGTGTAAAATGATCAAATTCAACTGCCTTGGGAAACGTGACCCTTAAAACAGGGAAAGTGACCTAGAGAGAGAATTTGAGGTTAGCGCTTTCTACAACAGCTTGTGAGATAGATCTGACAATGTTAAAACCAACAAGCTCAGGAAAATGACCCAACAAACAGGTAAACCAGACAGTCCAGGAAAGTCGTGAGGGCTTGAGGAGATCAGTGCCTTGGGGTTTGGGCCTATGAAGTCACCCACGTAAGACATTTTTGAGAACCCACTTTGCAATTTTCCCGATCTACAATATCCACAAATGGTTTGCCAATAAACCAAGTCTATTGACCCAGGGAATTTTTAGAAGATTTTGACTTAGGGTTTTAAATTAAAATGACAGATGGATAAACTAATGGAATGAGAAACTTACCTTGAAATCATACCTGTGTGATGGAAGTGCTTGCCATGTTGTTGAGGAATGATCCCGCAGAGATCAAATGAGAAACCTTTGAATTTTCTTGCCACAATGAGATGCCCTAGCTCCACACGTGCGCCCTCCTCTTCCTGTCAAACCAACGAAATCGATTCAATCAGAATGATCAAGAATGGAGGAAATACAAGCAAATAGCAATGATAACATGAAGTAGAAGGTACTAAGACAATAATACTCCCTGTTACCGAAGAAGAAACTCAAAGAAGAGGCAGGGAGAGTTTTCTGCTACCAATGCGTCCTTGAACGAATTCGGCCTTCACCTGTAGATGATAAAAGCGTGCAACAAAATAGATAGCAAAATAATCTCCAATAACCCAGTGCAAAGGAAGAACAAACAGTCGAACTCCAAAAGCATTCACCACCACAGGACAAGTATATGGAATAATAATTTTCTATTCCAATAATCCAGAGCCAAAAGTCCCTTTACAATGAGAAGCTCTCTCCTTTAAATAGGATGGAGAGATACCAAAACCCTAACCACCTTTTGAATGGATGGCTAAGATTAAAAGATCAACTTGATCTAATCAATGGTTGAGATGAGCTCAACATAAAGTACATGGATCAATATAACAATATAATACATCAATGGACCAAATCGTCCTATGAGAGGGGGTCCCACCAAATGTCAATGGTAAAACATAAGAACTAGCTCATGGTCGGTCTAGGGGGTAATTACTTGCCTCCCTAGTATGTCCCCATGGCACAATAGCATAAGATAACCAAGCTAGACACCAAATCGTGCCTCTCTAGGAAAGTCGTGAGCCTTAGGAGGCTCCAAAAAACCATATAAAGTGCCGGAGAGATGGGTGTGGGCCCCAATGAAAGCTGAAACTACTGGAGAAGGGGTGGAAGACATCACACTCATCATCAAACGTCATCCCATGCCATTTCCTTGCCTCAATAACTCAAATCAAATTCCTCTATAGCCATTTTTACCATTTTTAATCTGCCTCGGGAAATGTGAACCTGCCCAAACTACCTCTTGGAGTGCCTGCGCTGTCAACGTGAGCCCACTAGGCTCTCTGGGAGGGGGGTAATATGGTAATAACAAGTGGCTAGACCACCACCTCCAGATACAGCACCCTAGGTGAACCAATCAAATCCTCCAACTGCTCTGCGAGGCCATCTGACAAGCCCAAAATGCACTAGGATAGCCAACTGAGGCCAAAAATCATTGTAACTGCCCGAAACTAAAAACAGACTATCTCATTGGACTCGAAGAGCCCAAATCCATCTAAGGTGTGTACTCATACACCCTATGGATCTCTACATGATCATATAAAATATCCAATATACCCGACAAACCAAATAATAATAATTTGTAAAAGTGTTGAAAACACAAATCATCATCATAAGCCTGTAACCACTACATAGAACCATCTGGTGACCTGTACCAGACCATATATCATATCTCTGCATCAACAGAGGTCTATCCACCTCATGTCATGTGGTTGACTTTGGTCAAACTAGGTTTGACCAAGTCAACATGACCAAAAATATGACTCAGGCTATCATCAAAACTGCTGCAAGTGCCAAAGGTTAAAGCATGCTCTACAATTCATTCAAGTAACAATTATAACAAGAAGTAATCATTTCACTGGCGATCTACCAACAAATATATAAGGCTTTTCATTATTGTTATGACTCAGACCAGACTTTCAAGACCATACTCACTACATAGTTGTGATCAATTTGTTAGTGAAGGGTGAAGGCTAAAAATTAAAAGGCTAGGCTAAGGGATGACTACTAACTTGACATTGTGACACTTTGGAAATGGAGAGGGAAAACACACTCTAGCATATGTTGGACAAGCAATAACACGGGGAATGGCAGTGTCTCACAAATGGGTAAGTTGTTTAAACAGTGTTTATTCAACTTAGGCATCATGTCTACATGTAAGATGATCCAAGTTCATTAGGATCCTTTATTTTCAATTTCATGGCCTTTTTGGCCTACATAACCCTTCGGATCTCAGGTGCGCTAAGAAGCACAACTAATTGCAGCTTGCATCCAGGGCATGTTTATACATATACATAAGGTTAGTAATCATTTAGAGATAGAGTTTAAGAACCATTGCTTTTTGGACCTTTCTTATACTCTTCAAGGAGTATTTATAGCATTTCATTCTTCTTGCCCTTTACTCACGTGTGTTAAGAAACACATTCTAGAGTTTACAATTTCCATGGGTGAATTTACATAGATTTCCAATAAGTAGTACATGAGCTTTCAGTTTTAGCCAGCACATCTTAAGTGACTAGGGGGACTTCGTGCTAGTGCCAAACATCAGTACAACCGACTAGAATGATTTAGGACTACAATCCAACTCACCAAAGGCAAGTTTTGTCACCAACTCAGAGCCGAGACACAATAAACAGGGAAGCTCATCCAACAAAGAGGCTAAAGTGGGGGAAGGTCCTCCATGCCACTAGTCAAGTAGTAAGTTAGGGTAGTAAACAAACTGGGAGGTAATGGATGGGTGAAGACAGTGAATAATGAGACCAACACTAGCAAGCCAAGGATGGTGGTAATGATCACCTCTATTCTCCCTAGGGAGGGTAAAACCGATGGGTATGGATAATGAACTTCTAAGTCTGAGTGGGGACAATATAATATATTTAAAGATACAACCAGGTCCACATATCTATATGATCGCAAGATCATGATACTAAATGCTAAGACATGCTACAAGAATGAATATAAAAGCAATATAACCATAACACAAGAATATACCTGCTGAGTCATATACTTGAATGCACACAATCTGAACCAACATCTGTCCACTCAAACTCTGCTGCTGCAACTCTGGGCAATACTGACTGCTCTGTAAATGGCTACATCAGTCGTCTCTCTGAGTGTCCTGAAACTCAATCATGGCATGGGGAATAAAACTGTTGTCCATGATATAATAATGATCCATAATAGATGCTCATCTCAGCATCTCAATGTAAGGGAACTGGCTGAAAAGTGTACTGGAATCTAAAAAATAGTGTATGGTAGCCCAGCTACTATATATGTGATAACATCTGGCTCCAGCTGGGACAAGTGCTCTACTGAAAAGATCACTTGAGAACCTCAGAATCTCTGGTCTTCACACTCTGCTACTCGTATCCTCGATCCAGCACTCTAGCTCTACAACTGTTGCCAGCATATCACTTGCTATCTGCAAAATGTCCAGAGCTATACCAAACTCATAGACCGGATGTCAGAACAACGCATGTATATACATAAATCTCAAAACAAATAACAATATTGAAACTGAAAAATGCATGAAATATAAATGAAGAAACACATGTCACCGAAACATTGCTCTACCGTGAAGGGTCCAACCCAAAGATCATCAGCTTGTTCAGATCTGATATGCAATAAGTGGTTTGGAATAATGACTTGACTTCCTGTAGGAATTCTATTCCTATTGACAAACTGAGGAACAACTCCAATGTTACGAATAGGCATAGGGTGGATTTCAGCAAGGTTTTGCGGTTGCGGGGTGACAAAGCTTGAGTTCCTCCTAGGAGGGACTGCACTAACTCTGGGTAGACCACCATCAATAGAAATGGCTATCCTACCAACAAGGACTTCTCGAATTTCTCTTCTCGTCTCTTGGACTCTTTCATTTGGCTCATCCTCAGAAGGAGACACTACATTTTTTACAACTTCTACAGTCCAGAAATCTCTGTGTTCTTCCAAGGGAGGTGGCTCATGTGATATAACAGGATTACGACTAGAACCTTCCCCTGAAGGGATTGGAATGCGCATATTTTCCAACCTGGTGGAAACTAACTCAGAATGAGATGCCGAAGAACTAGGAATGTGAGAAGGATCATGACTATGATGACTAGATGACTCAGGTGGTAGAAGAAAACTAGGGACATGAGGATATGTAGATAAAACATTGTTTTGAGGATTTGAAGGAGTTTGAACAATAGCAAGATTGTTTAAATTGAAATCTCCTTCAGGTGCATCATTAATTAAGGCATCCTCTTCCCAACTTAAAGAGTTATCATGAATTTGACTTAGATTACCATCTTCCAAGGATAAGTGAGATAAGGAATCATCCACATCAGAATAGTGGGATACATCAGATTCCTCATTGGCTTCTACTATAGTAGTTGTCACAAGACAGTTTGCCCATGGGTAAATAGGTTCAAGCCCTTGGCTTTCCCTTTCTCTATTATGATCAGTCAAAGCAAACCACTCCCTAACAGTAAAAGGAATTCTTTCACCACGCCTAATGTCATCAAACTCATCAATTACAGGAACAGGATCCTCAATATTATTTTCTTCAACATTCGTTTGCTCAGAATGATTTTCCCATGGGATGATGGGTTCCAAACCTTGACTCTGCCTTAATAAATTATTATCAATAAGCGCATTGAGTTCTCTAATTGATCTGGGCAAACGTCCACCACTTCTGATATCATTTAAATCATCATCAACTTCTTCATGTGTTTGATTTTCAATAAATTGCTCTTGATTTATTACATTATTTTGTTCTTGAACCTGAGGTTGATTTTCATTTCTTCTCAATTCTTCTATCTCTTCAGCAAATTCATTTCTAATTAAATCCAAATTGATCCTCCTAGCAAGCTCAACTATCTGCTCTTCTTCAAAAGAAGAGTCAGAATCTTCCATTACCATGAACATATTTTCTATTTGATCATTTTCCCAAAGTTCATTCTCATCTTCAATAAAATTAGCTTTGGCGTTATTTAACAATTCATCCCCATACGTGTTTTTGATCCCTTCATCAAAAGTTTATAAATGCTTGTCGTAGCAAGGTTCTCTATTAACCCTAATTAAAGCCCCATCAGAGTTAGGAACACAAATATATGAAAGGTCCATCATAAGGTATCCACCTAAGCCAGCTACCCACTTCCTAGATAAAAGCATTCCATATGCTAGGGGCAAATCAATCACTACTACATCCATCATAGTAGAAATGTCTGAACATGCAAAAAGATCAGCTCTAAGGTTCTTGATCAAACCATAAGACTGTACACGACAGGAATCTATACCACGGACATTTCCATACGGTCTAGTCACCTCTAATCCCATTTCCTTCATAACATGTAAAGGCATAACATTCATGGCTGCTCCGGAATCCAGCATGCAGTTGTGGAGGAGCATATCCTGAATGTGCAAGGTAAGGTAAAAGGGAGGGTGACCATCGTTCTTTCTTTCATAAATGGCAGAATGGATGTTTATTGGTGGATCCTTTTCAACTTTACTAGGTTGTGTTCCGCTAAGGCTCTGTATATGACAGGATTCTAAAACAACCTCAGGAGTCTTTTCTTGGCCAATGCCATCAAAGAACTCCTCTACTTGGCTTCTGACAGAGGGCACTTTCATCAACTCAGTGACAGGGATATTACACATTATTTTGCCTAACTCTTTCTTCATATCAATTTTTAGATCATAATCATTAATGGCAAAATCTTCTTCTTCCTCTTTATCTTCATTAATCTTTTTTCTCACAATTATTGGATTGGACACCCAGGTAGTGTGTCAAACTAGTCGGATGATTCCAGTAGCAAACATCTTCTCAAGCTCTTTCTTAATCAAGGGAGCTAGTTTAGGATTAACATTTCGCAACTTTTGCCTATAAGGCTTTGTTCCTTCATGCAAAGGGATAGTATGCTCAATAATTGCAGGATCAAAAGTTTTGAGATCATTATATGTCCAAGCAAAAACATCCTTGTACTCTCTAATTAGGTTTTCAATGGCTTTTCTTTCCTTTGGGGAAGCATTCTTTCCAATATTAATCATTTTAGGAGAGACTGGGGTTCCAATGTTGATCTCAATGACTTCATCTACTCGTTTAGCTCTTTTACCTTTATATTCATCATGCCTGTTGAAATTCTTCTCTAGAGGGATTGCTAACTTCATAACATCAATGTCTTGCAAAGACAAGTTGTTTACTTTATCCTCCAAATCAACATTGCAATTTTGAAAATCATCTGTGCATTGTAAAAATGCAATAATTTGAGCATCATCATCGAAAATTTTCCAATGATCTTGATTATCAGGTTTTGAAGGTCTAAATAATACTTCAACTTTGCATTTCTTCTCTCTAAGGTGATATGGGATTTCCAAAGTGCATGCTATCATTGATAATGCATCAGCCAATGTGTTTTCCTCTCTAGGAACCGCTCGAATTGCAAATGCATCAAACATTTCAATGGTATCCCAAACAACATTTCTATAATCTCTAAGTCTATTGTTCTTGGCTGCAAATTGATTTTTGACCTGGGAAACAATTAAATCTGAATCACCTATAACACTCAGGCACTTAATCTTCTGATCTCGGGCAACCTCTAATCCCAAAAGCAAAGCCTCATATTAAGCTACATTATTTGTGGCTTCAAACTCAAGACGGAAAGAAAAATACTTTTCTTCTCCAGAGGGTGAAGTAAGGACAATTCCAGCTCCGGCACCATGCCTAGATTTAGCTCCGTCGAAATGCATCTTCCACACTCGGCTAGAAGGAAAAGGATGTTGTCGGGGCTCTTCCCAATAATTTGCCAAAACCATATAGTTTCCAACTTCTTCTATAGGGCGCATGGCTTCTTCAAAAAGATGCTCAGGGGTCTCTACATGCTTCGCCATAGGCTTTTCGTTCATTAATTTATAAAAGGCATTTCCTCCGATAGGGATGGTCGCATATGACAAATCCATTTGGATGCTTCCTCCTAACTTAGCAGCCCATTCTCTTAATAATAACATTCCCAAGCATCAAGAATATCTAGAACTAAAACATTCATGTTTATTCCGATCTCTGGATATGCTGCTAACTTCATCTTTAAATTCTCAATTACCCCCTTTGACCGAACAGGTCTAGAGTCCATCCCACACACGTTCTTGAACTGCCGAGATGGCTTTAGCTCTAACTGTTCCATTACCTTAAGTGGCATAATATTGACTTCTACTCCCGAATCTAACATGCAATTATGTAGGATCAACTGGTTGATTTCTAAAGCTATATAGAAAGGGGGATGACCTCTACCACTATCAGTTACACTTTGAATCATTACAGGAGGGTCTTCCTCATTTGTCAATCTTTTAGGAACTTTAGTCTTAGGTTTGATTCCCAAAAATTTGATAGCTTGGTCAAAATATGAAGGAATCTTTAATAATTCATCCAAAGGCACAAGGATATTAGGTTTAGATAAGAAACTGCTTAGATCAACCTTTAAGTTACAAGATTTCCCTTAGGCTTTGGCATTTGCCTTTAGCCCTAATAAATGCATTATCTGTGCTCTAACAGAAGGAATAACTATTAGCTCTTTCAAAGATACCATGACTGAAGATCCAGAGAGTTTCCCTAGTATATTTGTGTTTAGATTTTCTTGCACTACAGGGGAAACTTCTTTGCCGGGGAAATTTTTATTTGTTTTCTCTGCGTGGGTTCTTTACTAACATGACTTGAACTTATTATCTTCCTAGCTTCTTGAGATGATATTCTTCGAGGTTGATCATTATTCTTTAAGATACCCTTAGGAGAAGCATTAGGAGACTAGGCAGGAATCTTACGAATGATATTTCTTTGGTCAGGAGAACTTTCTTTTACCACAAGTTTGTTACCCTCTTGATTTTTTAAGTTATTCTTTGCTTGAGACCTTGTTACCACCTGATTATCTGAAGGTTTCCTTACAGATCTAGTTTGGGGATAATCATTGGTGTACACATTCTCAGACAATTTATGAAAATGTTCATCACGTATCATATTTTCCTTTTGCTGATTTAGAACCAAGCCATACAAATTTTGTATAAGCTTGCCCATTTCAATCATCAGTTTCATGATTATATCGTTTTATGAGTCGCTCTCTCTAATGCAAGGCATGACTCTAGAACTTAAGATTAATACGTTCGGTTTGGTCCTCAATAGAGTCGCGGGGTGGAGTCGCTAGGTGAACCACACAGGTAATTTACCGAAAAGAAATATGTCGTAGGAGAGGTGAAATGAGTGAAAATTAAAATGGTGATTGGGATAATTATGAAAGTCAAAATACAATCACCAAAGCAAAAATACCGGGTGCGATAAGATATGGATTAACGCACGGACACTCGCAGACACCGAAGGTAAGCCTTTACCTCCCCGACAACGGCGCCAAAATGTTATCACCAATCTTGTAGTTGCCCCTACAGATGGATCCAAGGTGGATGGTAGAGGGGACAGGCAACTAAAGTGGTGAACCAAGAGATCCCTAGTGTCATGTCCCAAATTTGGAATTGGGTCACAATGGCCTAATCACATTGGCCATAATCATTAGAGTTTGTAAAATTGAGGTTAAAGGTCAAATAATTGCCAAGGAGGAAGATTACTAGTTTCCTAGGTTTGGAGTGGAAGCTTTGGGATTTGGAATAATGGGGATAATAAATGATGTTTGAACATTAGAGTGGCATAAATATTTAATAAAGGAGCTAAATAAATATATACAAGTGAAAATCAAAGTGTCATTTGATCATGAAGACACATGGAGGAAGTGGGACCTATTATCACCTAAACTGTAGTTACCCCTATGGATGTATCCACTCATGGATGGCAATAGGGAAGGGCAACTCAAAAGGTGCAACCACGATCACCTCGACCTCCAATATATGGTTGTCACGCCAGTCGAGGCAACCTTCACTTTATGTTATCTAGCCCAGACAACAAAGGGGGAGACCCGATCTACTCCCGACAGGAGAGATCAAAACCAAAACACCAAATCAAGTTAATTCTAAGTGAAGTAAGGTGTATGGTTTATCCTAGACCTTAGGATGAAGTCACAAGACAAGTGAGGGGTTCAATGAGTATAGCTGTGGTTCATTATTGATGTGAAAGTGACTTA
Source organism: Larix kaempferi (assembly GCA_027924585.1). Taxonomy (NCBI): domain Eukaryota; kingdom Viridiplantae; phylum Streptophyta; class Pinopsida; order Pinales; family Pinaceae; genus Larix; species Larix kaempferi. The sequence goes on from BSBM01000322.1 coordinate 1,718,378, forward strand.
TGATTTGTGAAATAGGATCCAGGATTAAAGTACTAGTTCAATGTGAGAAAATCCACTGCCTTGGGAACCGTGTCCAATGCAGAGTAGTTTAGGGGTTGAATTGGGGCTAACTAGTACAAGTGACAAGCTCGATAATGATACATGATGACATCAAAGGGTTTAGCTCACCAATCAAAGGTCAGACCACAAGTTAATCCAACAATTTAGGAAAGTCGAATTGACTTGGATAGAGACCAGTGCCTTGGGAATTGGGATAATGGAGTCAAAGTAAAGTTAACTTGTGGTTAAGGACTCCTATTGCATGAGACAAGTGGGCAATTAACGTCTTGATGGATGAATAGGTCTAGATCTAGGTTTGACCTAAGTGGACCACAATCCCTTAAAACAAGGAATGTTATCCCCAAGGCAAGATTTGACAAGGTGACCTACTAGACCTAGGTTTTGGATTATTCCCGTTCCAAATCCACAAAAATCTCAAGTACCCATGTCCTAGAAGTGAGTCAACTCACTTCTCCAAGGTGGTGCGACTTTACCCAAGGAGGCTAAAATGTGGGATAAGTGGGTCAAGATAAGTACGATGGCATCCAAACTTTAGATCCAAGTAGGTTGATCAATAGGGAGTGTGGATCTACAATTTCAAGGCAATCCGATGGCTAGATCTTACTAGATCTGAGTTTAAAGATACCAAGTGGTCCAAAATGGGGATTAAATCCCTTAAAATGTGGAATAGGGCCCAGACAGTAGAAATTAGAAAAGTGACAATCTGGGGGTAGGTTATTGGATGTGTAGATCATGAATCAAGCGGGATCTCACCTACCCACATACTAGATCTAAGTCAACTCACCAAATTAGGAAGTGCGCCCTTGCTTGGAGAGGCTAAATGCCTTGGGAAGAGGGTCAAATGGAAGCCAATCCTCACCAAACTATAGATCCGGGATGCCGTGGATGCTATAGAGGTGGGTTTTCAATATTATACCCAAGAACCCACTAGATCTAAGTAGATCTGAGAAAATGTAACAATGAGGGTTTGAAGAAATAAGGGTTTTATCAATTTATGAGCTATGTCAATGGATTGGATCAAGATAAGAGAAACTAACCTGTGGATCTTACCTGGGTAACCTTGTAGATGCCTTGATGATGATGATCTATGCAAACCCGATCAATTTGAGAAGCTTTGAGGTAGTTTTCTATGCAATCGATTTAGTCTAAGAAGCCAATGCGCCCTCTCTCCTGCACAACAAACATCAACAATATCAGATTTGATGCAATCAAGAGATAAGACTAATGCCACAAGAAAAGTAATAGAAAGATAGCATAGATCACAATGATACTAATGATAACCCCCTGATACAAGCAAATGCCAAGAAAGTCGATTTGAAGAAGCCTTGCAAAATCGCCCTTGTTGAAGTCGCCCTCCTGTAGACAAGACAATGATTTTAAAAATAGATAGATCTTACCACAAATTCCAAATGCTAGGATGCAATAGACTTTCCAATCACCATCTAAGAACACCAGATGCAAAGGAGACCACAAGAATTTCCACAAGAAAGTTTTTCTATACCAATAATCCAAGAGCCAAAGACCCCTTACAATGAGAAGCTCTCTCCTTTAAATAGGAAGGAGAGGCATCAAAATCCTAACCACTTTTTGAATGAGTGGCTAAGATTAAAAGATACAAATGTCTAATCAATGGTTGAGATGAGCTCAACAATAAAATACATGGATCACTAATAAAATATAATATGAGTGGACAAAATCGCCCTAAAAGAGGGGAATCCCACCAAATCAATATGACAAAATATAATAAGAAGCTTATGGTGGGTCCAAGGGGTAATTTTATCCACCCTTGGTCAATCCCCATAGCACAATAATCATAAAATAATCATCAATACACCAAATCGTGCCTCCATGGTCAAATCGTAGGCCTCAAAAGACCTCAGAAATCATCAGAAAGTGCCATAAGTGATGGCTGCGGGCCCCGATGAAGCTGAAACTGCTGGAAGAGGTGTGGAAGACATCGATCTATCATCACTGCTCATCCCATGCCATAAAATTGCCTCTGTAGCCCAAATCGATTTCCTCAATAGCCATTTCTACCAATCCTGAAATGCCTCGGGAAGCTTGAAACTGCCCCAAACTGCCTCCTAGAGTGCCTACGTTGTCAAGGTGAGGGCACCAGTGTGTCCGGGAGGGGGGTAATATGGTAAAAACAAGTGGCTGGACCACCCCCTCCAAGCATAGCGCCCTAGGTCAACCGGATAAAAATCACATCTGCTCTGACAGGGCCTCCGACAGACCAAAACTGCACTGGGATAGCCTACTGAGGCTCAATCATCACTGTAAGTGCTCGGAACTGAGAACAAACTGTCTCATTGGACTCAGAAGGTCCAAATCCATCCAAGATGTGTACTCATACACCGTATGAGTCTCTGCATGATCAAAATATATATCCAATATACCGGAACAGGGTAAATAAAAATAATCTGTAAATGATCAAATACTGCTGTAAACCATGAATCATCATCATAACCCTGTAGCTGCTGCATAGAATCATCATGTACATGTACATAGACCATATATCATCAATCCATATCATCACAAGGTCCAACCATCTCATGTCCTATGGTTGACCTTGGTCAAACTAGGTTTGACCAAGTCAACATGACCAAATATAACTCAGACCATCACTGGAAGCTGCTGCAAAGTGTCAAAGGTTAATGCATGCTCTACAACTTATTCAAATAACAATTATAACACAAAGTAATCATTACTGGCGATCTAAATCCAAATATATAATGTCATTAATTATTATTATTACTCAGACTAGATTTTCAAGATCATACTCACTTCATAGCTGTGATCAATTTGCTAGTGAAGGGTGAAGGCTAAAATAACTGGCTAGGCTAAGGGATGACTTGACTGACTTAACTTTGTGACACTTTGGCAAAGGGAAAGGGAATACACACCATAGTATATATTGAATGAGCAACAACACAGGGAATGGCGGTGTCTCACAAATGGATGAGTTGTTCAAAGAGAGTTTATTCACCTTTAACAGATGCGCACAATCCATAATACAAATAAGGCCAACAATTGTTTTGATATAGCATTTAAGCTCCATTGCTTTTTGGGCCTGAAGTTTCCATAGCCTTGGTCTATGTGTGTTTATAAACACATTGCATAGATTTACATTTATTTTAGGCTTTCTGCTGCAGGTGTGTTTTTAAAGCACTTGTTTACCTGAGCACTTCTAGGTGTGTCATGGATAGCTTGTTTACCTAGGTATTTACATTTCCAAAAGATATAACATTTTATTTTCATGGCCATTTTCATTTGGCATGCCTTTCATTCATGTGTGTTTAGAAACACATTGCATGAATGGGCTTTTCATACAAGATGTAGCATTTCATTTTTTAGATTTTGGATTCATGGCAGCACTAAAAGTTTCAGGTTTACCCAACACAACCTTAGTGACTAGGGGGAATTCCAAGGAACTCCAACTCACCATAGGTAAGTTTTGTCACCAACTCAGAGTCGAGACACAATAAACAGGGAAGCTCATCCAATACAGAGGCTACAGTGGGGAAAAGTCCTCCATGCCACTAGTCAAGTAGTAAGTCAGGGTGATAAATTAAAAGGTAGGCAATGGATGGATGAAGACAATGAATAATGGAGCCAACACTAGCAAGCCAAGGTATGGTGGAATGATCACCTCTATTCTCCCTAAGGAGGGTAAAACCAATGAGTATGAATAGTGAACTTCTAAGTCTGAGTAGGGACAAATATAATATATATATAATAAAATCAACCAAGTCCACATATCTATATGATCGCCAGATCATGACACTAAGTGCTAAGACATGCTATAAGAATAAGTATAAAATCAATATAACCACAACACAATGATATACCTGCTGAGTCATATACCTGAATGCTCATCAACCTGTACCATCATATGTCCTCTGAAACTGATGCTGTAACTCTAGGCACTACTGACTGCTCTGTACCAATAGTATAATGGCTACATCGGTCATCTCTCTGAGTGTCCTGAGACTCAGTCATGGCATGGGGAATATACACTGTTGTCCAAAATCTGATAGTGATCCAATATAGATGCTCATCTCAGCATCTCATATGTAAGGGAACTGGCTGAATAGTGTACTGGCATGAGAAAAATAATGTATGGTAGCCCGGCTACTATATATGTGATAACAGGACCCACATATGGATAGATTCCCCACTACACTTGGCATCATTCTCTCACCAATTCGAATTCAAGGCGAATGGTAACATACTTGGGGGAGTCCAAAAGGTATTATTCATGGCATGACTCATCCAAGGTCGAAATATAGAGGAAGAGTAACTCCCATGGAAGAGGAAGAGGCAATTTGGAGCTAGTGAGACACTTGGGCTAGATTCCCTAGCTCTATGACAACAATGATGAAGATGCTATGACACCTATGACACAAGCCAGACCTGAAGGCTGACATATGACATATATGACATGTCAGCGCTAAAAATAGACTCCAAGAGGGCACTCAAGGGTGTTAGGGCAGCTAAGATGCTTCCACATGTGATTTGGTGGAAGTGGGAGACTAGGAATTGTTGTACAAGTCGCGTTCTTTGGAATCTCTTCCCAACTTGAGTTGGCGTGAGTCTCTTGGAAGGAATTCGACCCATAGAGGACATTAGAACTTTATAAATGTCAATAATAAAGAATGAAACAAGCTTTTGATCATTTGTAGAATTTGCAATTGCATTTGTGAAGAGGGAGAGCTAGTGGATGACTAGTTGCTTGCCTTAGCCAATTTCGAGGGTGAAAGATTCCCATCCAAGTTGGCAATTGGAAAAGCCATTCAGACCTTTCATTTGGAGCTTTAATGGAGTCTTTATTTGCAGGTGTAAGCTACAGGGCAGCTCATGGTTTCTTCTATTGCAGCTCACTCCTTCAACCATTTCCAGTTTTGATGGCATATTCTTGATCCTTGAGGGAGGGTGTTTTTGGTGAGCTATTGTACTCTTTGGGGGAGCTTCTAATGCCCCATTTCTTTTATAATATGAAGCAAATACTCTGTTCTTCATCTCCAGAAAGTTTCAGGTCGAAATTCCAAGTAGAAATGTATAAATCTCAATTTTAATGAAAGGACAGTGCCATTTCCACACTACCTTGTTGTGAATCAATGTAATGCTAATGATTTTGAATGAATGGATGATTCTCTGATGCATTTGTGATTAATGGACTGCCATGGATGTATTTTACAAGTTTCATGTACTGTACTTGAGCATTTGAAGTATTTTTACTCAGTTTAATTGCATTGGGAGAAGAAATAGTGCCATTTCCCCTAGGGTCGAATTGGTGATTTTTGCAGTTGAATGGGAGAGGATTGGAACAGATATAATAATCAATTAATGGTGCACATGAGACCTTAATAACATCCTTAATACATTCTCTACCTTTGTTCAGAAATTTGAGTGGGTTTGGAGGCATTTGGAAAGCCATTTTCAATACTTACCCCACGGGGATTTGAACCCCAAATTACTAGTAAAATTGCATACTTGGTCCAGAATCTTAAGAGAGTTTGCAGAGGCCTTTTGGTGGCCATATGTCATCCCTGAACATTATATTCAAGTCCTAATATCATTCATACACTTTCCTTGAAGATTTGAAGGCATTTGGAGTCAATTTGAGACCTAGAGACCAATACTAGTCAAAGGGAAATCATTAGTAAAGTTACCTACATTGACCAGAATTGAAAGAGTATTTGCAGAAGTATTTTAAAGGTCCAAAGGCATCCCTAAAACACATATTTATGTTCTAATATCATTCATATACCTTCTCAGAAGATTTGGGATCATTTGGGGCAAATTTGGGACCTAGAGATCAAAACTAGTCAAAGGTCGAACTAGGGAAAAAAAAGTGGAAAATTGCCATTTAAATAAAATTCCTAACAAGGGAGATTACAGTGGTATCAGAGCATGGTCTTGGCACCTGATGTGGTAGAACATTAATGAATACCAGGAGTCAAAGAAATAAGCCACTGCCCTTAGAAACTAACTGGATGTACTTTGGTGAAAGGGAAGAAGTAGGAGAAGAAGTGCATTCATTGGTCACCATGAGTAAGGATGAGAAAGGAACCTTAGAGGAGAATGAGGAGTTTAGAAAATTACTTAAACCATTCTTTGAAGACAAGTGGAGGCAATACTTTCAAGAGTTCAAATTGTTGCTTAGTGAACTTGGAAGCAACTCGGAAAAAATAATGAGCAATGGTTCTCTTTTCAAGGAAAAGGATGAAATAATTTATGTCACAAAAGAGGAACCTAATGTAATTGTGGAACATGAGGTACATGTTGATATGCAGGCTCTTGAAGATGCTACACTAAAACAAGAAGAAGGACAAGCACTTGTCCTTGTTCAAAGGGATTATGAAATGCCTCATGGAGAGAATTGCAAATCCTTGGAGGAGGCACATGATCTCACAATAGTTGGACCAGCCAATTATGGAGAGAATGAATTAAAGATTTCAATGGGTAAGAGTTGTAAGGATTTAAGGTTGGTTCATAATTCCTCACCCCCTACTTCTTTTTCAGCCACATCAATTGGGGATGAAAATTGGGTGAAAGGTTTTTTTTCTAATGGTGCCACATGAGGGGTATGTAACTCCTACCTCTCATTTTGAGGATGACATAAATAGAGCACCTCATTATTTACATTTGCAGCGGAATATTTTTTTTCCTTGTGATGATACATATCTTCTTGGACACACTTATGATGTTCACTTGAATCACTTGAAGACTCATGATCTTCCTTGCTCCTTGCTTAGTTCAATTGATGTTGGAGGAACTTCATTAACTATGTGGATGAAAGAATACAGGGCTGATTGTTTTGATGCATCTTACATATTTTTGGAGCAGCATTATAGGACATGGGATACTCACCTATGTTATTGGATCAGATTTGATTGTTCACTCGATGCTTGTATGCACTTGAAAAATGATGGTCTACTTATTTGGAGGTACAAGCACTTTCATGATTCTTTGATGAATCATCTTCTCGATGTACATTTTCCTTATGTTGTTATGTACTTTGATGATATATATTTTGCATTTATGATGTTTGGAAGAATGCATACAAGAAAATGGGATCCAGGAATGCTCTTATCTAATGGTGTGGGTTGGAGAGCATGGGTTGGAGAGCACTCTTAATTGTTGGGGTGCAATACAAGCAATGGGACCCTGGAATAATTTTTATCTCATTGGTTTCAAATTTTTTGGGGAAACAAGCAGTATGGGAGATGGATTTCCCAATTAATAAAGTGATTTTTATCAGAGTAGTGCAGCAACAAGCATGGTGGTTCCTCTCTAAAATCTTTATGGAAACTCAAAGACTCAAGGTTGGGCAATTCAATGGCAACTTCAAAGAATTATACAGGAAGCAGGTTCTTCAACACCCATGTTTGTAATTGCTTGAGGACAAGAAATATTGGGAAGGGAGGATTTTTCATGTCCCAAAATTGGAATTGGGTCACAATGGCCTAATCACATTGGCCATATTCATTAGAGTTTGTAAAATTGAGGTTAAAGGTCAAATAATTGTTATGGAGGAAGATTACTAGTTTCCTAGGTTTGGGGTGGAAGCTTTGGGATTTGGAATAATGGGGATAATAAATGATGTTTGAACATTAGAGTGGCATAAATATTTAATAAAGGAGCTAAATAAATCTATACAAGTGAAAATCAAAGTGTCATTTGATCATGAAGACACATGGAGGAAGTGGGACCCACATATGGCTATATTTCCCCACTACACTTGGCATCATTCTCTCACCAATTCGAATTCAAGGCGAATGGTAACATACTTGGGGGAGTCCAAAAGGTATTATTCATGGCATGACTCATCTAAGGTCGAAATATAGAGGAAGAGTAACTCCCATGGAAGAGGAAGAGACAATTTGGAGCTAGTGAGACACTTGGGCTAGATTCCCTAGCTCTATGACAACAATGATGAAGATGCTATGACACCTATGACACAAATCAGACCCGAAGGCTGACATATGACATATATGACATGTCAGCGCTAAAAATAGAGTCCAAGAGGGTGCTCAAGGGTGTTAGGGCAGCTAAGATGCTTCCACGTGATTTGGTGGAAGTGGGAGACTAGGAATTGTTGTACAAGTGGCGTTCTTTGGAATCTCTTCCCAACTTGAGTTGGCATGAGTCTCTTGAAAAGAATTCGACCCATGGAGGACATTAGAACTTTATAAATGTCAATAACAAAGAATAAAACCAGCTTTTGATCATTTGTAGAATTTGCAATTGCATTTGTGAAGAGGGAGAGCTAGTGGATGATTAGTTGCTTGCCGTAGCCAATTTCGAGGGTGAAAGATTCCCATCCAAGTTGGAAATTGGAAAGGCCATTCAGACCTTTCATTTGGAGCTTTAATGGAGTCTTTATTTGCAGGTGTAAGCTACAGGACAGCTCATGGTTTCTTCTATTGCAGCTCACTCTTTCAACCATTTCCAGTTTTGATGGCATATTCTTGATCCTTGAGGGAGGGCGTTTTTGGTGAGCTATTGTACTCTTTGGGGGAGCTTCTAATGCCCCATTTCTTTTGTAATATCAAGTAAATACTCTGTTCTTCATCTCCAGAAAGTTTCAAGTCGAAATTCCAAGTAGAAATGTATAAATCTCAATTTTAATGAAAGAACAGTGCCATTTCCCCACTACCTTGTTGTGAATCAATGTAATACTAATGATTTCGAATGAATGGATGATTCTCTGATGCATTTGTGATTAATGGACTGCCATGGATGTATTTTACAAGTTTCATGTACTGTACTTAAGCATTTGAAGTATTTTTACTCAGTTTAATTGCATTGGGAGAAGAAATAGTGCCATTTCCCCAAGGGCTGAATTGGTGATTTTTGCAGTTGATGGGAGAGGGTTGGAACAGATATAATAATCAATTAATGGTGCACATGAGACCTTAATAACATCCTTAATACATTCCCTACCTCTGTTCAGAAATTTGATTGGGTTTGGAGGCATTTGGGAAGTCATTTTCAGTACTTACCCCAGGGGGATTTGAACCCCAAATTACTAGTACAATTGCATACTTGGTCCAAAATCTTAAGAGAGTTTGCAGAGGCCTTTTGGTGGCCATATGTCATCCCTGAACATTATATTCAAGTCCTAATATCATTCATACACCTTCCTTGAATATTTGAAGGTATTTGGAGTCAATTTGAGACCTAGAGATCAATACTAGTCAAAGGGAAATCACTAGTAAAGTTACCTACATTGACCAGAATTGAAAGAGTGTTTGCAGAAGTATTTTAAAGGTCCAAAGGAATCCCTAAAACACATATTTATGTTATAATATCATTCATATACCTTCGCAGAAGATTTGGGATCATTTGGGGCAAATTTGGGACCTAGAGATCAAAACTAGTCAAAGGTCGAACTAGGGAAAAAAAGTGGAAAATTGCCATTTTAATAAAATTCCTAACAAGGGACATTACACCTAGTTCCCAAAAGGATGGTTCTCACGCCAACCAAGGTACTCTTCGCTTTTGCTACCAAATCCAAGGTAGCAAGGGGGGGACCCAGATCTACTCCCGATAGGAGAGAGCAACCCAATCACCAGATCAAATCAATCAAGTGAAGTACGTAGGGTGACAGGTATGGAACCCTAGAATTAAGGAATTAGGACCACTGTGGAGGCTTAGGAAAGCTATGAAATGATAGGGATAGATAACACATTGATTCTATGATTAGGTATGATTCCAAGATTTAAGTGCTAGTGTAAAATGATCAAATTCAACTACCTTGGGAAACGTGACCCTTAAAACAGGGAAAGTGACACAGAGAGAGAATTTGAGGTGAGGGCTTTCTAGCACAACTTGTGAGATAGATCTGACAGTGTTAAAACCAACAAGCTTGGGAAAATGACCCAACAGACAGGTAAACCAGACAGTCTAGGAAAGTCGTGAGGGCTTGAGGAGATCAGTGCCTTCAGGTTTGGGCCTATGGAGTCAGCTAGGTAAGACGTTTTTGAGAACCCACTTTGCATTTTGCCCAATCTACAATACCCAGAAATGGTTTGCCAGTAAACCAAGTCTGTTGACCCAGGGAATTTTTTGAAGATTTTGACTTAGGGTTTTAAATTAAAATGACAGATGGATAAACTAATGGAATAAGAAACTTACCTTGAGATCATACCTGTGTGATGGAAGTGCTTACCATGTTGTTGAGGAATGCTCCCGCAGAGATCAAATGAGAAACCTTTGAATTTTCTTGCCACAATGAGATGCCCTAGCTCCACACGTGCGCCCTCCTCTTCCTGTCAAACCAAGGAAATCGATTCAATCAGAATGATCAAGAATGGAGGAAATACAAGCAAATTGCAATGATAACATGAAGTAGAAGGTACTAAGACAATAATACTCCCTGTTACCGACGAAGAAACCCAAAGAAGAGGCAGGGAGAGTCTTCCCTACCAATGTGTCCTCCTTGAACCAATTCGGCCTTCACCTGTAGATGATAAAAACATGGAACAAAATAGATAGCAAGATAATCTCCAATAACCTAGTGCAAAGGAAGAACAAACAGTCGAACTCCAAAAGCATTCACCACCACAAGACAAGTAGATGTAATAATAATTTTCTATTCCAATAATCTAGAGCCAACAGTCCCTTTACAATGAGAAGCTCTCTCCTTTAAATATGATGGAGAGATACCAAAACCCTAACCACCTTTTGAATGGATGGCTAAGATTAAAATATCAACATGATCTAATCAATGGTTGAGATGAGCTCAACATAAAGTACATCGATCAATATAACAATATAATACATCAATGGACCAAATAGTCCTAAGAGAGGGGGTCCCACCAAATGTCAATGATAAAACATAAGAACTAGCTCATGGTGGGTCTAAGGGGTCACGACTTGCCTCCCTAGTATGTCCCCATGGCACAATAACATAAGCTAACCAAGATAGACACCAAATCGTGCCTCTCTGGGAAAGTCGTGAGCCTTAGGAGGCTCCAGAAAACCATAAAAAGTGCAGGAGAGATGGGTGTGGGCCACACTGAAAGTTGAAACTACTGGAGAAGGGGTGGAAGACATCACACTCATCATCAAACGTCATCCCATGCCATTTCCTTGCCTCAGTAACTCAAATCGAATTCCTCTGTAGCTATTTTTACCATTTTTAATCTGCCTCGGGAAATGTGAACCTGCCCAGACTGCCTCCTAGAGTGCCTACACTGTCAAGGTGAGCCCACCAGGCTCTCTGGGAGCGAGGTAATATGGTAATTACAAGTGGTTGGACCACCCTCTCCAGATACAGCGCCCTAGGTGAACCAATCAAATCCTCCAACTGCTTTGTCAGGCCATCTGACAAGCCCAAAATGCACTAGGATAGCCAACTGAGGCCAAAAATCACTGTAACTGCCTGAAACTGAAAACAGACTATCTCATTGGACTTAGAGAGCCCAAATCCATCTAATTTGTGTACTCATACACCGTATGGATCTCTGCATGATCATATAAAATATCCAATATACCCGACAGACCAAATAATAATAATTTGTAAAAGTGTTGAAAACACAAATCATCATCATAAGCCTGTAACCACTACATAGAACCATCTGGTGACCTGTACCAGACCATATATCATATCTCTGCATCATCTGAGGTTTATCCACCTCATGTCCTGTGGTTGACTTTGGTCAAACTAGGTTTGACCAACTCAACATGACCAATAATATGACTCAGGCTATCATCAAAACTGCTGCAAGTGCCAAAGGTTAAAGCATGCTCTACAATTCATTCAAGTAACAATTATAACAAGAAGTAATCATTTCACTGGCGATCTACCAACAAATATATAAGGCTTTTAATTATTATTATGACTCAGACCAGACTTTCAAGACCATACTCACTTCATAGTTGTGATCAATTTGCTAGTGAAGGGTGAAGGCTAAAAATTAAAAGGCTAGGCTAAGGGATGACTACTAACTTGACATTATGACACTTTGGAAATGGAGAGGGAAAACACACTCTAACATATGTTGGACAAGCAATAAAATGGGGAATGGCAGTGTCTCACAAATGGGTAAGTTATTTAAAGAGTGTTTATTCAACTTAGGCATCATGTCTACATGTAAGATGATCCAAGTTCATTAGGATCCTTTAGTTCCACTTTCATGGCCTTTTTGGCCTACATAACCCTTCGGATCTCAGGTGCGCTAAGAAGAACAACTAATTGCAACTTGCATCCAGGGCATGTTTATACATATACATAAGGTCAGCAATTGTTTAGATATAGAGTTTAAGAACCATTGTTTTTCGGACCTTTCTTATACTCTTCAAGGAGTATTTATAGCGTTTCATTGCTCTTGCCCTTTACTCACGTATGTTAAGAAACACATTCTAGAGTTTACAATTTCCATGGGTGAATTTACATAGATTTCCAATAAGTCGTACATGAGCTTTCAGTTTTAGCCAACACATCTTAACTGACTAGGGGGACTTCGTGTCAGTGCCAAACATCAGGACAACCGACCAGAATGATTTAGGACTACAATCCAACTCACCAAAGGCAAGTTTTGTCACCAACTCAGAGCTGAGACACAATAAACAGGGAAGCTCATCCAACAAAGAGGCTAAAGTGGGGGAAGGTCCTCCATGCCACTAGTCAAGTAGTAAGTCAGGGTAGTAAACAAACTGGGAGGTAATGGATGGGTGAAGACAGTGAATAATGAGACCAACACTAGCAAGCCAAGGATGGTGGTAATGATTACCTCTATTCTCCCTAGGGAGGGTAAAACCGATGAATATGGATAATGAACTTCTAAGTCTGAGTGGGGACAATATAATATATATAAAGATACAACTAGATCCACATATCTATATGATCGCCAGATCATGATACTAAATTCTAAGACATGCTACAAGAATGAATATAAAAGCAATATAACCATAACACAAGAATATACCTGCTGAGTCATATACCTGAATGCACACAATCTGAACCAACATATGTCCACTGAAACTCTGTTGCTGCAACTCTGGGCAATACTGACTGCTCTGTAAATGGCTAAATGGCTACATCAGTCCTCTCTCTGAGTGTCCCGAAACTCAGTCATGGCATGGGGAATAAAACTATTGTCCATGATATAATAATGATTCATAATAGATGCTCATCTCGTCATCTCAATGTAAGGGAACTGGCCGAAAAGTGTAATGGAATCTGAAAAATAGTGTATGGTAAGTCGGCTACTATATATGTGATAACAAGAATCACTGTGAAGGAATCTACCAAGAAGAGCCCATTCACATTAGTCTATGGATTGGATGCTACACTGCCAATGAACTTGAAGCTTCCTATGTACAAGATACTCTAGCAGAATGTTGATGATCCAGACAAATACCAAAGAAGAATCAACAGCATGATAGAATTGGACGAGAATCGAAGGAAGGCTTTTGATTTCCCGACAGAACATCTAGACAAAGTAAGGAAAATTTGATAAGAAAGCTCACAACCGCAACTTCCAGTTAGGTGACTTGGTGCTCCTGTGGAACAAAAGAGGGGAACAGTCAGGTAAGCATGGTAAATTCGAAAGTTTATGGTTAGGTCCTGTTATCACATATATAGTAGCCGGGCTACCATACATTATTTTTCTCATTCCAGTACACTATTCAGCCAGTTCCCTTACATTTGAGATGCCGAGATGAGCATCTATATTGGATCACTATCAGATTGTGGACAGCAGTTGCATTCCCCATGCCATGACTGAGTTTCAGGACACTCAGAGAGATGACCGATGTAGCCACTATACCATTGGTACAGAGCAGTCAGTAGTGCCCAGAGTTACAGCAGCAGTTCCAGAGGACAGATGATGGTACAGGTCAAAGCAGCTGGGAATCGACCCCCCCCCCCTCGAATCGATCCCGAATCGCGCTCCAGACGGAATCGATGCGGGATCGATTTTGGAAGCGCGATTCCGGATCGATTCCATGGGGAATTGATTTCCCAATTCGCGAATTCAGGCAAAAAAAAACGATCCCTGGAAATTTGTAATTCGCTGGGGAATCGTCGCTCCCAGAGCGATCCCGGGTCGATCCCGGATCGATTCCCAGTCAAACCCGCAGACAAAAAACGATTCCGAAATCGATTCCCAGGACGATTCCGCGGACGGGCGGATTTTTGAAAAAAAAATTTGAGTTTTGGAATTTTTTTTAGGGTTTTTTTTGTTGGGATAGGTCACTTTGGGCCATTAAAAGGTGAATGAGTCCATTTGGACTCATTCCATTGCTCATTTGTTTGATTGAGAAGAGTTTGAGAGCTTTGAGCATTGAGTGGGAGATTGAAGGGGAGATTGAAGGGGAGAGAGCTTGCAAGGGAGATTGAAGCTTTCATAGAGACATTCAACCACCATTGAAGAGCTAAAAGGTAGGCTCTATAAATTCTTCTTTGTTTGTTTTTGCAATTTTTTTTTCACTATGTTACAAAATGGAAAACTTGCAATGTTCTCTTCTCCTACTCTTTCCAATATATTATTCTCCATCATTCTATTGCAGGGAACAAGTGACTCTCATCTTGAATCAAGAAACACGATGGCTATGTGGTTTTGGTTTTTCATTCCACTTCTTCTCATTATGATGGTGTTGGGAAGTAGATGTGGTGGTGGTAGTGATGAGGGGGAAGAGGTAGAGAGTGATGCATACCAAGGAGAAGAGGAGGAAGGGGAAGAGGATGATGATGAGGATGAGGGTGAGGGTGATGTGGGGCAAAAACTAAAAGACACAACACCTTTGTGGAAGTATGTGACAAGGCAAGGGGGAGGGAGAGGGGGTGGAACCACAAAGTTTGGATGCCCCCATTGTGGGAAAACATACACAGGTTCATATACCCGGGTGAGAAAGCATTTGTGTGGGGTTATGCCATGCGATGTAGGTAAGTCTCATGGAGTCAAAACTTGTGACAAAGTGGGAGCTAAAGAGAGAAGCAAATACAGGATGGAAGAAGAGGCCGCTCAAAACAAGTCCAAGAGATCGAGGGTTGATTCTGAATCCCCGCAGAGAATGTTTGGTAGTGGAGCTGCTGTTGGATCATCATCGGCTCGATCGGGAGCCTCATCTCCCCATGGAGTCTCGCCTATACGAGGAAGAACATTATCCGATTTCCTTGACCAAGGTTGTAGAGATGATGTGGATTCAAAAGTTTATAGGTTTCTCTATGCATGTGGTGTGCCATTCAATGTTCTTCGCTCACCCTATTGGCATGAAATGGTACAAGCCATCAATGGTGGCCCTCAAGGATACAGAAGCCCTGGGTATGACAAAGCTAGAACCGTGGGACTTGACAAGGAAAAAGCCAAAATCAATAGTGCTCTTGGAAAATTCACAAATGATTGGTCCAACTATGGGGTATCCATTGTATCTGATGGGTGGACAAATGTTAAAGGCAGGCCGTTGATAAATATTCTTGGCGTTTCTGCTAGCGGTGCGGTCTTCCTTTCAGCCCATGACTACTCAGATCGCTACAAGACCGCTATTAATATTGCACAACCTTTACTTAAAACCATTCAGGAGATTGGGCCATACAATGTCATTCAAGTTATCACTGATAACGCTGCTAATTGTAAGGCAGCAGGAGCAATCATTATGGATAAGTATCCCAACATATTTTGGTCAGGGTGTTTGGTTCACACATTGAACCTTTTGATGCGTGATATTGTTAAGATGAAGGACAATAATTACCGATGGATTGGAGCCTTGTACAAGAGAGGTAAGAAAATGATCAAATTTATTACCAATCATAGCATGGCCCACCACATTTTTCGCAATCACTCTAAGTTGGAGCTATTGAAGATTGCAAAGACTAGATTTGCTAGCTACTACCTCACCTTCAGGAGGCTTTTGAAGGTAAGAGAGGCATTGGCTAGTATGGTATCAAGTGATCCATGGCAGGAATTGAAAGACAGAGTTGCAAGTGCATCGGATAGAAGTGACTTTCAGGAGGTGGAGGACACCGTTCTTGAAGGTCATTTTTGGTCACAGGTTAGGTATGTTTTGCAGTTCACCAAGCCAGTTTATAACATGATTCGTTTTGCAGATACAGATCAGCCGGTGATTGGGGAGGTATATGAGCAGATGGATAGCATGCTTGGTCAAATCAAAGACATTGTTGAGCAAAGAGATGCAGTCTTGTATGACCATATTCATAAACTTGTGGTCAAAAGGTGGGATAATCTAAATGTTCCACTCCATGCCCTTGCATATGTCCTCACCCCAAAATACTATTCTCCAATTTGGTTGGCCCAACCTGCACCTGGGGGTGGAGTCAGGAAAAAACCCCACACAGATCCAGAGGTTGCTGCTGGGTATATGCTTGCATTAGAAAAGTTGGTCCCTGATGAGGAAGAGTGTGCTCAAGTACGGAGTGAATTGAGCATATACATAAGTGAGCATGGACGCTTTGGTTCGTTGTTTGCAACCAAAGATCGAGACAGATTGGATCCTATCCATTGGTGGAACATGCATGGCTCTAGAGCCACATATTTGCATAAATTGGCACTGAGGGTGCTATCACAGGTTGTTAATAGCTCTTCTGCAGAGAGGTGTTGGAGCACCTACAACTTCATCCACAGTGTAAAGAGAAACAGTCTGAATGTAGATCGCGCAGAAAGCTTGGTTTATGTGCACTACAACTTGAGGTTGTTGTCCCATTATTGTGAGGCGGCCAAGAATGATAGAACATTTTTGACTTGGGACAACAATCCAGAGGAGGCTAATGTGGAGGATGGAGCCATAGCATTAGAGCGCTTGGAGGCTGAACTATTGGGTGATCATGATGATCCAATTCAGACTACCCCTACAGAGATGCCACCCCCAAGCAGAAGCAGCTTTCCAGATGTAGGAGTTTTGCCTTTAGCTTCACAACGTCCAATTTCAGCCCGCGGGGACCATTCATCTTCTACTCATGTTCCACGATCACTTCCACCAGCACCTATTCCACCTAGAACACGGGAAAAGAAATTGGAAGTTACTCGTGGCAAGCGGAAAGCTTAGTAGATTCATAGTACTTTGTAGTTTGTAGTTTGTACTTTGTATTTCATTTTCATGTTTATTTTGGCGGTTGGCGGCTTGGCCTATTTTGTAAACATTATGGCCTAGTTTGATGGCAAATATTATATGTTGAAATTTGAAGGTTGATGTTGTTGATGATTGATGATTTGATGATGCTCATTTAATGAAAATGTTATAAGTTATAGCTCCTAGAATCTAGAAGACGAGATGATTAATCATTAATGTTATATCAATGTGTACTAAATGGTTATATCAATATCTAGATTTTATGTTTTGATGTTTTCTATAGCTAATTTGGCATAATACATGTTTTTTTTAATTTATATGCATCAAAATATATTAAAATATATATTATATAAAAAACGCTCCCGAAAACGCTCCCGAAACGGAAGCTTTTGAAAATTTCGCTTTTTGCTCCCGCTCCCGCTCCCGCTCCTCGCTTCGCTCCCCGCTCCCAACAGCATTGGTACAGGTTGATGTGCATTCAGGTATATGACTCAGCAGGTATATTACGGTGTTATGGTTAGATTGCTTTTATACTTATTCTTATAGCATGTCATAGCACTTAGTGTCATGATCTGGCGATCATATAGATACATGGACCTGGTTGACCTATTATTTATATTATATTGTCCCTACTCAGACATAGAAGTTCACTATTCATACTCATTGGTTTTACCCTCCCTAGGGAGA
Source organism: Larix kaempferi (assembly GCA_027924585.1). NCBI lineage: Eukaryota > Viridiplantae > Streptophyta > Pinopsida > Pinales > Pinaceae > Larix > Larix kaempferi. The sequence goes on from BSBM01000322.1 coordinate 1,736,168, forward strand.
ATAGAGGTGATCATTACACCATACTTTGGCTTGCTAGTGTTGGCTCCATCATTTCATTGTCTCCATCCATCCATGGCCTACCTTTTAGATTATCACCCTGATTTACTACTTGACTAGTGACATGGAGGACCTTTCCCCACTGTAGCCTCTGTATTGGATGAGCTTCCCTGTTTATTGTGTCTCGGCTCTGAGTTGGTGACAAAACTTACCTATGGTGAGTTGGAATTCCTTGTGAATTCCCCCTAGTCACTAAAGTTGTGTTGGCTAAACCTGAAACTTTTAGTGCTGCCATGAATACAAAATCTGAAAAAATGAAATGCTATATCTTGTATGAAAAGCCCATTCATGCAATGTGTTTCTAAACACACATGAATGAGAGGCATGCCAAATGAACATGGCAATGAAAATAAAATGTTATATCTTTTGGAAAATAAATACCTAGGTAAACAAGCTGTCCATGACACACCTAGAAGTGCTCAGGTAAACAAGTGCCTTAAAAACACACCTGCAGCAGAAAGCCTAAAAGAAAAAATGTAAATCTATGCAATGTGTTTGTAAACACACATAGATCAAGGCTATGGAAAATTCAGGCCCAAAAAGCAATGGAACTTAAATGCTATATCTAAACAATTGCTGGCCTTATTTGTATTATGGATTGTGCGCATCTGTGAAGGTGAATAAACCCTCTTTAAACAACTCATCCATTTGTGAGGCACCGCCATTCCCTGTGTTATTGCTCATTCAGTATATACTATGGTGTATTCCCTTTCCCTTGCCAAAGTGTCACAAAGTCAAGGCAGTTAAGTCATCCCTTGGCCTAGCCAGTTAATTTAAGCCTTCACCCTTCACTAGCAAATTGATCACAACTATGAAGTGAGTATGATCCTGAAAGTCTAGTCTGAGTAATAATAATAATTAACGACACTATATATTTGCATTTAGATCGCCAGTCATGATTACTCTGTGTTATAATTGCTATTTGAATAAATTGTAAAGCATGTATTAACCTTGATACTTTTCAACAGCCTTGGATGATGGACTGAGTTATATTTGGTCATGGTTGGACCTTAGTTTGACCATGGAGGACCATGGGACATGAGATATTAGACCTTATGAGGATATGGATAGATGATATATGGTCTATGTGCACATACATGATGATTCTATGCAGCAGCTACAGGGATATGATGATGATTCTTGGGATACAGCAGTGTTTGATCATTTACAGAGCATTATTATTGGCCTTGTTCCGGTATATTGGATATTTATTTTGATCATGTAGAGACTCATATGGTGTATGAGTACACATCTTGGATAGATTTGGACCTTCTGAGTCCAATGGGACAGTTTGTTTTCAGTTCCGGGCACTTACAGTGATGATTGAGCCTCAGTAGGCTGTCCCAGTGCAGTTTTAGTCTGTTGGAGGCCCTGTCGGAGCAGAGATGACTTTTATCCGGTTGACCTAGGGCGCTGATGATGAAGGGGGTGGTCCAGCCACTTGTTTTTACCATATTACCCCCCCTTCCGGACACATTGGTGCCCTCACCTTGACAGCGCCAGCACTCCAGGAGGCTGTTTGGGGCAGTTTCACGCTTCCCGAGGCATTTCAGGATTGGTAGAAATGGCTATTGAGGAAATCGATTTGGGCTACTGAGGCAAAGTTATGGCATGGGATGATCAGTGATGATAGATCGGGACCTTCCACACCTCCTCCAGCAGTTTCAGCTTCATCGGGGCCCGCATCCATCATTTATGGCACTTTCTGTGGATTTTTGAGGTCTTTTGAGGACCACGACTTCACTATGGAGGCACGATTTGGTACATTCATGATTATTTATTGGTTATTGTGCTATGGGGATTGACCAAGGAGGGATAAAATTACCCCTTGGACCCACCATAAGCCTCTTATGATATTTCATCATCATGATTTGGTGGGATTCCCCTCTCCTAGGGCGATTTTGTCCACTTATGTTATATTTTATATGTGATCCATGTATTATATTGTTGAGCTCATCTCAACCATTGATTAGACTTTTGTATCTTATAATCTTAGCCACTCATTCAAAAAGTGGTTAGGGTTTTGGTGCCTCTCCTTCCTATTTAAAGGAGAGAGCCTCTCATTGTAAAGGGACTTTTGGCTCTGGATTATTGGAATAGAAAATTATTATTGCATCTATCTCCAGTGTTGTGGTGAATGTTTTCGGTGTTCGTTCGTTGGTTCTTCCTTTGCACTGAGTTATTGGAGATTTTGTTTGCCATATCTTTGTACCACGATTTTGCATCTACAGGTGGAGGCCGATTTGCTTGGAGGAGGAAGTATTGGTAGGGGAAGACTCTCCCTACTTCTTCTTTGGAGCTCTTCGTTGGTAACAGGGAGTATTACTGTCCCAGGACCTTCTATTTCATGTTACTATTCGCATTTCTCTTGTATTTCTTCCATACTTGATCTTACTGATTGAATTTTGTTCCTTGGTTTGACAGGTAGAGGAAGGCGCACTTGTGGGCTAGGGCATCAAATCGGCAAGCAAATCAACAATCTCTCATTTGATCTCTGCGGGAATCCTCCTCAACATCAAGGCATCTCATCCACATCACTCAGGTATGATCTCAAGGTAAGTTCTATCTCCATGATCTATCCAATTGTCAAAAATACTTAAAACCCTAATTAATCAAAACCCCATTTTCACATTTTCTCAGATCTACTTAGATCTATTGGGTTGTTGGGCGTAATATTAAGAACCCACCTCTATAGTATCCACGGCATCCCGGATCTATAGTTTGGTGAGGATTGGCTTCCATTTGACCCCCTTCCCAGGCCAACTTAGCCTCTCTCAAGCAAGGCGCACTTCCTAGTTTGAGCCGGTTGACCTAGATCTAAGTGGTGGGTGTTTGAGATTCCACTTGATTTGACATCTACACATCCAATAACATACACCCAGGTTGTCCCTTTTCTGAAATTCACCTTGTGGGCCCCATTCCACATTTTAAGGGATTTAATCCCCATTTTGGACCACTTGGAACACTTAAACTCAGATCTACTAAGATCTAACCGGTGGATTGCCATGAAATTATAGATCCATACTCCTACTTGACCGATCTACTAGGATCTAAAGTTTGGATGCCATCCGACATGATTTGACCCACCTAAACCCCAATTGAAGCCTCCTTGGGTAAAGTCGCACCACCTTGGAGAAGTGAGTTCACTCACTTCTAGGAACTGGGTACTTGAGATTATTGCAGATTTGAAACCGGAATAATTCAAAACCTAGGTCTAGACTATCACTCTGTCAAATCTTGCCTTGGGGATTGCATTCCTTGTTTTAAGGGATTGTGGTCCACTTGGGTCAAACCTAGATCTAGATACATTCATTCATCAAAACCTCTATTGCCCACCTGTCTCAAATATTAGGAGTCCTAAACCACAAGTCAACCCTACTTTGACTCCACTTCCCAATTCCCAAGGCACTGGTTTCTCTCCAAGTTAATTCAACTTTCTTAGATTGTTGGATTGACTTGTGGTTTGACCTATGCATGGTGAACTAACCCTTGAAGCTATCATGTATCATGGTCAAGCATGTCATCTGTACTAGTTAGCCCCAATACAACCCTTAACTACCCTGCATTGGTCACGGTTCCCAAGGCAGTGAATCTTCTGACATTGAACTAGTACACTAGCCCTAGATCTCACTACAAACATTATAAGTCACTCTCACATCAACTATGACCCAAAGCCATACCTATTGAACCCCCACTTGGCTTGTGACTTCATCCTTAGGTCTAGGATAAACCATACACCTAACTTCACTTAGAAATACCCTGATTTGGTGTCTTGGTTTTGATCTCTCCTGTCGGGAGTAGATCGGGTCTCCCCCTTTGTTGTCTGGGCTAGATAACATAAAGCGAAGGTTGCCTCGACTGGTGTGACAACCATATACATTGGAGGTCGAGGTGATCGTGGTTGCACCTTTTGAGTTGCCCTTCCCTATTGCCATCCATGACTGGATACATCCATAGGGGTAACTACAGCCTAGGTGATAACAGGTCCATATCAGATTACTGACATCGTAGGTCCAAGTACATTCTGATTGAGCCACCTCGATGGCGAGAAGATCTCTCTTCCTGTCAATGGACAGATACTGAAGAGGTATTTCACAGGTGATATCTGACCCTTTCTATCTTCATGTTAGTTGGTTTATTAGTCGTTCATTAGTTGATTTATTAGTCATTGTGTCATTATGTGTCTTTAGTTTTGCTTAGTATGCGTTTATTCTTATTTTTTCATGATGAGCAAGGCAGGACGGAAGTGTCTTCCTCATGGTATTTTGATGTCCCTGGTTATTTGATGTGTGCGTAGGTCTATAGGTACCCAGGTGATTCATGGATTCTCGAGCACCCTCGGGAGGAGCACTCGTCCCACAGTTGGAGCCATTGTTACGCGGGTACCAGTACCAGCGTGCCTTCAAATGTGCCCCAGGGAGAGAGGGTCATTTTTTCGACTTGGAGGGGTGCTTTCCAGCTTTTTCTGAGTGGAGGTTATGGCCAGATCCTTCGGTCCCTCCCCTAGGGGTACTATAGCTTAGTGGCATTGTTGATTGCCTCATGGAAGGACTTAACGCCCTGAGGTTGGTGTCCGGGGCTCCCAGGGGTGGGTCACTGGGCCACATGATCCCCACTTTGATTTCTCACACCGGTGGCACTTTCTTTCAGCAGTGAGGCTCATGTCTCTCCTCCAGGACACCATCCACACCCTCCTAGTCCTCCAACTCAACAACACCATCTCTCCTTGGTTTGTTATTGATGATGACGTCATCCTCTATGTCAGGCCGTGTTGCTTGATTAGGGGGGGGTGTTGAGGGATTTTCACTACTGCTGGGGTTAGATGGGGCATGACGACCCCCTCCCCTTGCCACTCCAGCCTTCAGATCAAAGTGTTTTGCTCATTTTCAACTATTTTAGTCATTTTTTGGTAAACTATGGGGAAAATGCCCCAAGTTACCCACATATTTGATTATTTTTGTTATAATTTTAAGTTGACATTTTATAATTTCAAATTGACATTTTAAAAGGCATGTCGGCCTGGTTATTTTGTAAAAGTGAGTGTGAGAAGCTATAAATAAACTTCTTCTCACTTCATTTGAACATAGCAACTTATGGGATAAAACATTATGCTACTTTTTTACCCTTCTTAGGGCTCTTGGAGTAATGCGCACCTCTTGAGAAGGAGATTCTTTGGTCTTAAAGCAAATTTCTTTAAGTGTTTCTTGTTCATGCTCTTTGCTAAGGTGATGCTAAAGTTGTTGGCTTAACACATGGACAAGGAGGTATCCATGCTTTTTCTCTTGATGTCTCTGTTATCACATTTATAGTAGTCGGGGCTACCATATCTTCAGATCAGATTCCAGTACTTTTCTTACACAGTCCTTTACATTGAGATGTTTGAGATCGACAGTTGATGAGCATTTATTCCAGGATCACTCATACTTTCAGTGGCCCCAGAGTATACATTACAACCTTATGCCATGACCGAGCCTCATGACCTCAGATTTGATGATCGATGTAGCCATATTCTTCCATACAAAGCAGTGTGATAGTGCCCAGATTTGTACAGCAGCAGTGTTCCAGTGATAGTGGATGGTTCAGATGATATAAAGAAGTATATGAACCAGCAAGTATATGGATGTGCATTGGATAGTCCTATTTTTCTCTTTCGATTATCTTGGTAGCTTGACTAGGTATCTAGTGGTCATGATATGGCGATTATATATGTATTTGGTTATTGGTTGACTGTCTGGAATTGAAGTTATTTAATTACTTTGACTAAATAATTTCTCGTGTATACTAGTTGGTCTCACTCTCTCTGGTAGTATGGACTTGGTCATTCCCACCATTTTATGGCTTGCTAGTTATGGCATCACCTGTCACCTTTCCCCATCCATTTGTTCTCTTCCATACTTGGTTTTACCCTGACTTACACTTCAACTAGTGATACTGAGGACTTCCCCACTTATGCCTCTATGTTGGATAGACTCCTTGTTGTTTTGTGTCTCAGCTCTGAGTTGTGCAACATAACTTACCGAATCCTTGATCCTTCTGGGTCAGGAGAACCCGCGAGAGTTGGTTCTTGGGCTTAGGTGAGTTGGATTTGAAGCCTTGATCTCTCTGGTCGGTTGCCCCTAATGTTTGGTCCTGATTGTGGATAGTCCCCCCAGTTGCCTGAGTTGTGTCGACTAAACTTGAAGAAAATCGTACTACCATCATTACATGCATATATTACTGTTTGTTATATCTCTTATGCAAGCCCATGATTATGAAATAAAACTGTGTCTTTAAACACAATGAAAGAGGGCTATGAAATTAAATGAAACACACCCTAGATAAAAGCTGCGATTAGTTGTGCTTCTAAGCACATGCAAAATCCAAAGGAACATAAGGCCTAAAAAGCAGTGGTTAAATGTATGCTAAATCTAAAGACTGTTGGCCATGGAAAAATGTAATGATTAATTCCTCACGGAGCCTATGGGTTGGGATGTGAGATGGAGTAGGGGACAGCTAATTCTAAGTGTCCCCTAGAACCCCAAGTTACGGTTAGTTGTGCACCTAGCCACAGAGGTTCTAGAGAATATCCTCGCGGAGCTAGTTTCAACTTGGATGTGAGCTATAGATGTTTGTTAAAGTGAATAGGCACTCCTCAAATCAACTTATTCCATTTGTGAGACACCGCCATTCCTTGTGTGTTTTCTATCCAACATATGCTTAGGTGTGTTCCCCTTTTCCTTTATCCGAAGTGTCACAGTGTTGAAGTTTGTTAAGTCTTTCCTCTGTCCTAACCTTGATTTTTTCGCCTTCTCCCATTCCTAGCAAAATGGTAAAGTCCATAAATTGAGTATACACTTGAGGGTCTTTTTCTCAATATTTGATTATCTTAATCCAGACTTATATTTGATGTATTATTGCTTATTCGCCAATGAAATGCTACTTTGTACTTTAGTCTTGCTATTGAAATAATTAGAAGAGCATATATTATCCATTTGCACTTGCAGCATCAGTCAGATTGAGCCTGGGTCATTATTTTGATCAGTTTTGACCTGGTCAACCTAGTTTGACCAAGTCAACCACAGGATCTGAGATGATTTGGACCTATGATGTTCAAAATTGATTATTTGTGGTCCTATGATGCCCACATGATGGTTCCATGTAGCAGAAACAGGTTTTATATGATGGTTTGATGGATTTTTTATTATTATTATTATTTACAGACCATTATTTTTATTTGTCTAAGCATGGTTGAGCTTACAAATGATTATCCAAGTGGTCATATGGTGTATGAGTACTCATCTCTACCATATTTGGGCCTTATGAGTCCATTGGTACACTCATGTATCAGTTTCAGGCACTTTCAGATGAGATCAAGATCAGATTGTCACTTTATCACATATTTGCCATATAAAATGGCCTGTCAGCACAGTTAGAGATTATTTTGGTTCACCTAGGGCACTGTAGAGGGAGCATGGGGTCTAGCCACTTGTTATTACCATATTACCATGCTCCCAAACATTTTGGTGCAGTCATATTTGTGCCCAGGGCACCAGGAAGAGAGGTACATGCATTTTATTCTTTTACAGGTGATTTTCTGAGGATAAAAAATGGAAGAAATGGTTACTGAGGAAATCGATTTGGGAAATTGAGGCAAAGAATTGGCATGAGGTTTGTTCAGAGGATTTTTGTGATGCATCCCACACCTTCTGGCACAACTTACAACATTCAATGGGGTCTGTTATCACATTATATGTCGGCAGCAGCTTCCATATTGCAGACTGTGCGGCCGAGGACCGCCAGTACTTTTTTTTCCAGACCAGGAGATCAACCTCCTCAGACGAGACAGTTTTGTTCAGATTGCCCCTAGCAGACAAATCAAAGGGGACAGGCAGTTGGACTTACCATCTACCACAGGGTTACCTTTCCTTGCTAGGCTTTGACACAAGCCCATTTGAGACAATTGCCTAGTCTTGTTCTGATCGATATTATCACAGTACAGTGCTGGTTTATTATGTGCCCGAATTCAACAGAGATCTAGCTCAAATACATGTTCAGTAGCAGCAGGTATATGGTGCAGCAGGTATTGCATGTATGGATTATTGCTCATGTTGTAGATTAGACTCTTTTATACTTGCTAGTACACTAACTTTGCATGAGATGATATATTTGGTGATCTGCTTATGATATGATGCGTTTGAGCCTTTGGTGATGTCAGTCCACCCCTCCGGTTAGACTTATGTATATGCACGCTGAGTCATGTCCTGTATACTTGGCTTAGACTTGATCACTTAGCCCCTCGATAGCTGACTTTAGCACCATTATCACCTTCTCCACCCATCCAACTCATCCATGACACTTCATCCCCGACTTGGATTCTGATTTGTGATCACGAGGACCCCCTTTCCCCACTGATCTTTGAGTTTGCCATGACTCCCAGTTTATTGTGCCTCGGCTCTTTAGTGTGTGAGATACACGGTTAGACCTGGGATTTGCTCATGTCGGTTGCCCCCGATGTTGCAATGCAGTTAGGATTGTGTAACCTCACCGGGTGCTCCCCACTTGTCGTCGAAGCTTGTATTTCCCACCCCCATTACCTTTGCAGTATGAGCGCCATGTTTATATCTTTTGAGATATGTATGTATCCCAAGAGGGCCATGAAGAAATGAAGACATAAAGAAATGAAGAAATTAAATGTAAATCAGGCTAAAAAAGGCCTCTATGTTGTAAATGTAAAATCTAGCCAAAAAAGGGCTAAGTATGAAACTCATTGTAAAATCCATGCAATGTGTTTATGAACACACATGGATTCTGGTCAGCTATACATGTCAGCATTTGTAGTGGTTATTCCTCACCTAGTCCTGTGGGACAAGGAGGTGAGAAGGAGCAAGGGACAAGCTCAAGATTGCCCCCTAGAGTCTCAAGTTACGGTTTGTCGGACACCCAGTTTGGCGGCTGTAGAAAAGAACCTCACGGAGTCTTCGGATATGGATGTGAGTTGTGGGATACTTGTTATATGGCTAGTGGTGGTTTCCCTACACTATACCCATTTGTGAGGCACCGCCCTTCCCCGTGTTTTGTCATGGCATACTTACCTCAGTGGACCCCGCTTTCCCGAGATGTCTAATGGTCACATGATCTTTATCCTCGTCCTCCCATATCCTTTACCTTATTGTCCACATCACCTAGAGTCAGCAAGGTGGTCAATTCTATGGAGGTGTATAGCATCCTAGTCTTTTGGCGGTGGTGGGCCCACTTCACCAGGGCCTTGTAGTATTTCGAGATTTAATGAATTTTTTATCACCATGTTATCATTTATTGCTTAGTAATGTACTAACTTGTTTAATTGAGCCTTGTCACTTCATGCTTGCTTACAGGTTTCAGCTAGCACTATAGTTGACCAGATTTGACTTGGTCAAACTGGGTTGACTAGGCCAAAAAATGGGCCCGAAAAAATGTTGTGATCGGAATTTTGATTTCGACCATTTGTTATCTACAGGGGTCCCATATGAGCATGCAATTGACGGAATTGCAAAATATTGAACCGTTTGAGAAATTTTTAATTATTATTGGTCAACTTTGACCTGTTTTAATTAAAAATTGTGGATTTGGGGCAAATAATGCCAAAGTGATGGATCGGGGTAGTTCAAGTGGTCATCCCTACTACTTTTGGGGTCCACGATCACATTGCAGCAGACGGTTCGGCAATACGGGCAATAAAAGTGGGTCAAAAGCCCAATTTTCATCTTCAGCCATATAAACCAGTGGAAAATACATGGAAATCAGAATTTTGACTAAGGCAACTATAAGTAAATGGAAAAATCAATGACTAGCAATGGTAAAGGTAATTCATAAGGTAATTTTGGTATGTTTTGACATTATATTTGATGGTTGTGGGGCCCTCATTTTCCCAGCTCACACTAGAGGACGAGTTTGCCCATAGAGGGGGCGTTTTCTCCACTAGGGGAATTCGACTTGGTTGATTTCGTGGTTATGTTGTTGTGTGGGGCCCTTATTGTATTAGTTGGGGGGATAAAACATCCCATAGACACCCCCCAACTCCACCTTGTATTGATGTATGGCCCACATGGGCCCCTCTCTATCCACTAGTGCGCTCTCTTGGGGCAATTCGCACCCCCCTCTAGGGATTCATCTCCACCATTCGATTTTGTGGATGGGGAGATGATCTCAACCCTCGGTTTTGGGGGGGAACCTATCTTGAGAGTGAGCCATCTTTATAAGAGAATGGACTCACCTCCATTGTATCTCTCTTGGCATTTTTTGGACTTGGAGTAGAAGAGAAAACGTTGTTGCTCTACTTGGCTCTTATGTGATAGCTTCTTGATCTTGTTGATTGCCATACTATCTTGATGCACTAATTGTAGTTGGTGTATGATTTCAGCATTGTTTTACTCACCATTGTTTGTAGCAAGCTCAAAATCTTGGAGGAGGGCGCCCCATTTGGCTTTCACTGGTGCTCCACTCTTCGGGTTGATCACAAAAGGGAAGTGTTTTTGCTATTTTCAGTCAAGCATTTCTCTCATTTTTATTTTTGATGTTGTAGATTTCAGTTGTTTTCCAATACTAATTTGATCTATTGTCTATTGGTGTTTGCAGGCAGAGGGGACAAGTTGGTGGGGATAGAGCAAATCGTTTTCAACTGCGACTTCTCCAACCGCTTCAATTTGATCTTCGGGACGTATCAGCCTCTTCAAAATCAGAAATATCAGTCATTTCCAAGTAGGTGTAACTTCTTCTTCTCCCACATTTCAATTTCTAATTCTTATTCAAGAGAGAAACTCATAAAAAACCCTAAAAATTGATAACTTAGGATTTCACCGTAGGAACTTGTTTTAATTAAAAACCCAGTAATGATATATGCCTAAACTCCCATATCTCAAGTTTCATTCGAATCAGACCCCATTTACCCTTAGAATTAGGAGCTGGTCACCTGCTAAATTCGCCCTCCTTGGGCATTTTAGCCAATCTCATTGTTGGGTAAATTTTGGGGTTGTGGGTAGTCTTGATTCCATCTTAGAACACCATTTTACCTTAGGGAATCAAGTTTCAGATCTGTTAGACTCCATTAGCCCATAGATTTAGCACTGGTCTAGGGCGTTTTTCTCTCTTAGCTGATTTGGGTCTTTTGGGGGGTTTTGGGTACTCTTGTTTTGGATTTATATTGTCATTTCACCTTAGGAAATCAAGAGTCATTACCTGCTGGAAGTGAATATAAACACTAATTTCATGCTGCCCTAGTTACACCAGTCTTAGAACCAATCTCTCCCTTGGGCAGATTTTCACTTATTAATCACTTCTTGCATTATTTGCTACCTTAGTTGACTTTCAGCCATCTAAATCTATTTCATTCATCATAAGTTATTGCTGGTCACTTATCACATCATTGTCATTTCACTGTTCGTGTCCATCAATTGGCTGAAGTCGGACTTAGGAGCCTGTTATCACATATATAGTAGCCGGGCTACCATACATTATTTTTCTCATTCCAGTACACTATTGAGCCAGTTCCCTTGCATTTGAGATGTCGAGATGAGCATCTATATTGGATCACTATCAGATTGTGGACAGCAGTTGCATTCCCCATGCCATGACCGAGTTTCAGGACACTCAGAGAGATGACCAATGTAGCCATTATATCATTGGTACAGAGCAGACAGTAGTGCCCAGAGTTACAGCAGCAGTTCCAGAGGACAGATGATGGTACAGGTTGATGTGCATTCAGGTATATGACTCAGCAGGTATATTACGGTGTTATGGTTAGATTGCTTTTATACTTATTCTTATAGCATGTCTTAGCACTTAGGATAATGATCTGGCGATCATATAGATACATGGACCTGGTTGACCTATTATTTATATTATATTATCCCTACTCAGACTTAGAAGTTCACTATTCATACTCATTGGTTTTACCCTCCCTAGGGAGAATAGAGGTGATCATTACACCATACTTTGGCTTGCTAGTGTTGACTCCATCATTTCATTGTCTTCATCCATCCATGGCCTACCTTTTAGAGTATCACCCTGATTTACTACTTGACTAGTGACATGGAGGACTTTTCCCCACTGTAGCCTCTGTATTGGATGAGCTTCCCTGTTTATTGTGTCTCGGCTCTGAGTTGGTGACAAAACTTACCTATGGTGAGTTGGAGTTCCTTGTGAATTCCCCCTAGTCACTAAAGTTGTGTTGGCTAAACCTGAAACTTTTAGTGCTGCCATCAATACAAAATCTGGAAAATGAAATGCTATATCTTGTATGAAAAGCCCATTCATGCAATGTGTTTCTAAACACACATGAATGAGAGGCATGCCAAATGAACATGGCAATGAAAATAAAATGTTGTATCTTTTGGAAAATAAATACCTAGGTAAACAAGCTGTCCATGACACACCTAGAAGTGCTCAGGTAAACAAGTGCCTTAAAAACACACTTGCAGCAGAAAGCCTAAAAGAAAAATGTAAATCTATGCAATGTGTTTGTAAACACACATAGATCAAGGCTATGGAAACTTCAGGCCCAAAAAGCAATGGAACTTAAATGCTATATCTAAACAATTGTTGGCCTTATTTGTATTATGGATTGTGCGCATCTGTGAAGGTGAATAAACCCTCTTTAAACAACTCATCCATTTGTGAGGCACCGCCATTCCCCGTGTTATTGCTCATTCAGTATATGCTATGGTGTATTCCCTTTCCCTTGCCAAAGTGTCACAAAGTCAAGGCAGTTAAGTCATCCCTTGGCCTAGCCAGTTAATTCAAGCCTTCACCCTTCACTAGCAAATTGATCACAACTATGAAGTGAGTATGATCCTGAAAGTCTAGTCTGAGTAATAATAATAATTAACGACACTATATATTTGGATTTAGATCGCCAGTCATGATTACTCTGTGTTATAATTGCTATTTGAATAAATTGTAAAGCATGTATTAACCTTGATACTTTTCAGCAGCCTTGGATGATGGACTGAGTTATATTTGGTCTTGGTTGGACCTAGTTTGACCATGGAGGACCATGGGACATGAGATGGTAGACCTTATGATGATATGGATATATGATATATGGTCTATGTACACATACAGGATGATTCTATGCATCAGCTACAGGGTTATGATGATGATTCTGAGGTTACAGCAGTGTTTGTATATGTACAGCGCATTATTATGGACCTGTTATCACCTAAACTGTAGTTACCCCTGTGGATAGATCCAGTCATGGATGGCAATAGGGAAGGGTAACTCAAAAGGTGCAACCACGATCACCTTGACCTCCAAAATGTATGGTTGTCACGCCAGTCGAGGCAACCTTCACTTTATGTTATCTAGCCTAGACAACAAAGGGGGAGACCCGATCCACTCCCGACAGGAGAGATCAAAACCAAGACACCAAATCAGGGTATTTCTAAGTGAAGTTAGGTGTATGGTTTATCCTAGACCTTAGGATGAAGTCACAAGCCAAATGATGGGTTTAATAGGTATAGCTTTGATTCATAGTTAAATGTAAGAGTGACTTATAATGTTTGTAATGAGATCTAGGGCTAGTGTACTAGTTCAATGTCAAAAGATCCACTGCCTTGGGAACCGTGTCCAATGCAGGATGGTTAAGGGGTGTATTGGGGCTAACTAGTACATGAGACAAGCTTGACCATGGTTCATGATGTCTTCAAAGGTATAGTTTACCATGCTTAAGTCAAACCACAAGTCAATCCAACAGTCTAGGAAAGTTGAATTACCTTGTAGAGAAACCAGTGCCTTGGGAATTGGGAAATGGAGTCAAAGTGGGGTTGACTTATGGTTTAGGACTCCTACAACATGAGATAAGTGGACAGTATAGGTCTTGATGGTTAAATGTGTCTAGATCTAGGTTTAACCCAAGTAGACCACAATCCCTTAAAACAAGGAATGCAGTCCCCAAGGCAAGATTTGACAAAGTGACAGTCTAGACCTAGGTTTTGAATTATTCCGGTTTCAGATCTGTAATAATCTCAAGTACCCAGTTCCTAGAAGTGAGTGAACTCACTTCTCCAAGGTGGTGCGACTTTACCCAAGGAGGCTTAAATTGGGGTTTAGGTGGGTCAAATCATGTCGGATGGCATCCAAACTTTAGATCCTAGTAGATCGGTCAGGTAGGAGTATGGATCTATAATTTCGTGGCAATCCACCGGTTAGATCTTAGTAGATCTGAGTTTAAGTGTTCCAAGTGGTCCAAAATGGGGATTAAATCCCTAAAAATGTGGAATGGGGCCCACAAGGTAAATTTCAAGAAAGGGACAACCTGGGTGTATGTTATTTGATGTGTAGATGTCAAATCAAGTGGAATCTCAAACACCCACCACTTAGATCTAGGTCAACCTGCTCAACTGGTGAAGTGCGCCTTGCTTGGGAGAGGCTAAGTTGGCCTGGGAAGGGGATCAAATGGAAGCCAATCCTCACCAAACTATAGATCCGGGATGCCGTGGATGCTATAGAGGTGGGTTCTTAATATTACGCCCAACAACCCAATAGATCTAAGTAGATCTGAGAAAATGTAAAATGAGGGTTTTAACAATTTATGAGTTATGTCAATGGATTGGATAGAGGAAAGAGAAACAAACCTGTGGATCTTACCTGGATAACCTTGTAGATGCCTTGATGATGATGATCTATGCAAACCCGATCAATTTGGAAGCTTTGAGGTAGTTTCTATGCAAATCGATTTTGTCCAAGAAGCCAATGCGCCCTCTCTCCTGCACAACAAACGTCAACAATATCAGATTTGATGCATCAAGAGATAAGACTAATGCCACAAAAGAAGTAACAGAAAGATAGCATAGATCACAATGATACTAATGATAACCCCCTGATACAAGCGAATGCCAAGAAAGTCGATTTGAAGAAGCCTTGCAAAATCGCCCTTGTTGAAGTCGCCCTCCTGTAGACAAACAATGATTTCCAAAAAGATAGATCTTACCACAATTTCCAAATGCTAGGTTGCAATAGACTTTCCAATCACCATCTAAGAACACCAGATGCAAAGGAGACCACAAGAATTTCCACAAGAATATTTTTCTATACCAATAATCCAAGAGCCAAAGACCCTTTACAATGAGAGGCTCTCTCCTTTAAATAGGAAGGAGAGGCACCAAAACCCTAACCACTTTTTGAATGAGTGGCTAAGATTAGAAGATACAAATGTCTAATCAATGGTTGAGATGAGCTCAACAATATAATACATGGATCACACATAAAATATAATATAAGTGGACAAAATCGCCCTAGAAGAGGGGAATCCCACCAAATCATGATGATGAAATATCATAAGAGGCTTATGGTGGGTCCAAGGGGTAATTTTATCCCTCCTTGGTCAATCCCCATAGCACAATAACCAATAAATAATCATGAATGTACCAAATCGTGCCTCCATAGTGAAGTCGTGGTCCTCAAAAGACCTCAAAAATCCACAGAAAGTGCCATAAATGATGGATGCGGGCCCCGATGAAGCTGAAACTGCTGGAGGAGGTGTGGAAGGTCCCGATCTATCATCACTGATCATCCCATGCCATAACTTTGCCTCAGT
Source organism: Larix kaempferi (assembly GCA_027924585.1). NCBI lineage: Eukaryota > Viridiplantae > Streptophyta > Pinopsida > Pinales > Pinaceae > Larix > Larix kaempferi. Next base: position 1,751,775 of record BSBM01000322.1, read on the forward strand.
AGCCCAAATCGATTTCCTCAATAGCCATTTCTACCAATCCTGAAATGCCTCGGGAAGTGTGAAACTGCCCCAAACAGCCTCCTGGAGTGCTGGCGCTGTCAAGGTGAGGGCACCAATGTGTCCGGAAGGGGGGTAATATGGTAAAAACAAGTGGCTGGACCACCCCCTCCATCATCAGCGCCCTAGGTCAACCAGATAAAAGTCATCTCTGCTCCGACAGGGCCTCCAACAGACCAAAACTGCACTGGGACAGCCTACTGAGGCTCAATCATCACTGTAAGTGCCCGGAACTGAAAACAAACTGTCCCATTGGACTCAGAAGGTCCAAATCTATCCAAGATGTGTACTCATACACCATATGAGTCTCTGCATGATAAAAATAAATATCCAATATACCGGAACAGGGCCAATAATAATGCGCTGTATATATACAAACACTGCTGTAACCCCAGAATCATCATCATAACCCTGTGGCTGCTGCATAGAATCATCCTGTATGTGTACATAGACCATATATCATCTATCCATATCATCATAAGGTCTAACATCTCATGTCCCATGGTCCTCCATGGTCAAACTAAGTCCAACCAAGACCAAATATAACTCAATCCATCATCCAAGGCTGCTGAAAAGTATCAAGGTTAATACATGCTTTACAATTTATTCAAATAGCAATTATAACACAGAGTAATCATGACTGGCGATCTAAATCCAAATACATAGTGTCGTTAATTATTATTATTACTCAGACTAGACTTTCAGGATCATACTCACTTCATAGTTGTGATCAATTTGCTAGTGAAGGGTGAAGGCTTAAATTAACTGGCTAGGCTAAGGGATGACTTAACTGTCTTGACTTTGTGACACTTTGGCAAGGGAAAGGGAATACACCATAGTATATACTGAATGAGCAATAACACAGGGAATGCCGGTGTCTCACAAATGGATGAGTTGTTTAAAGAGGGTTTATTCACCTTCACAGATGCGCACAATCCATAATACAAATAAGGCCAGCAATTGTTTAGATATAGCTTTTAAGTTTCATTGCTTTTTGGGCCTGAATTTTCCATAGCCTTGATCTATGTGTGTTTATAAACACATTGCATAGATTTACATTTTTTCTTTTAGGCTTTCTGCTGCAGGTGTGTTTTTAAGGCACTTGTTTACCTGAGCACTTCTAGGTGTGTCATGGACAGCTTGTTTACCTAGGTATTTATTTTCCAAAAGATACAACATTTTATTTTCATTGCCATTTTCATTTGGCATGCCTCTCATTCATGTGTGTTTAGAAACACATTGCATGAATGGGCTTTTCATACAAGATATAGCATTTCATTTTTCCAGATTTTGTATTCATGGCAGCACTAAAAGTTTCAGGTTTAGCCAACACGACTTTAGTGACTAGGGGGAATTCACAAGGAACTCCAACTCACCATAGGTAAGTTTTGTCACCAACTCAGAGCCGAGACACAATAAACAGGGAAGCTCATCCAATACAGAGGCTACAGTGGGGAAAAGTCCTCCATGCCACTAGTCAAGTAGTAAGTCAGGGTGATAATCTAAAAGGTAGGCCATGGATGGATGAAGACAATGAAATGATGGAGCCAACACTAGCAAGCCAGAGTATGGTGTAATGATCACCTCTATTCTCCCTAAGGAGGGTATGTACCAATGAGTATGAATAGTGAACTTCTAAGTCTGAGTAGGGACAGTATAATATATATAATAGATCAACCAGGTCCATATATCTATATGATCGCCAGATAATGACACTAAGTGCTAAGATATGCTATAAGAATAAGTATAAAAGCAATCTAACCATAACACCATGATATACCTGCTGAGTCATATACCTGAAAGCTCATCAACCTGTACCATCCTCTGTCCTCTGAGACTGCTGCTGTAACTCGGGGCACTACTGTCTGCTCTGTACCAATGATATAATGGCTACATCGGTCATCTCTCTGAGTGTCCTGAAACTCAGTCATGGCATGGGGAATACAACTGCTGTCCACAATCTGATAGTGATCCAATATAGATGCTCATCTCAGCATCTCAAATGTAAGGGAACTGGCTGAATAGTGTACTGGAATGAGAAAAATAATGTATGGTAGCCCAGCTACTATATATGTGATAACAGGACCCTGTTCCGATATATTGGATATTTATTTTGATCATGCAGAGACTCATATGGTGTATGAGTACACATCTTGGATAGATTTTGACCTTCGGAGTCCAATGGGACAGTTTGTTTTCAGTTCCGGGCACTTACAGTGATGATTGAGCCTCAGTAGGCTGTCCCAGTGCAGTTTTGGTCTGTTGGAGGCCCTGTCGGAGCAGAGATGACTTTTATCCGGTTGACCTAGGGCGCTGATGATGGAGGGGGTGGTCCAGCCACTTGTTTTTACCATATTACCCCCCTCCCGGACACATTGGTGCCCTCACCTTGACAGCGCTAGCCCTCCAGGAGGCTGTTTTGTGTAGTTTCACGCTTCCCGAGGCATTTCAGGATTGGTGGAAATGGCTATTGAGGAAATCGATTTGGGCTACTGAGGCAAAGTTATGGCATGGGATGATCAGTGATGATAGATCGGGACCTTCCACACCTTCTCCAGCAGTTTCAGCTTCATCGGGGCCCGCATCCATCACTTATGGCACTTTCTGTGGATTTTTGAGGTCTTTTGAGGACCACGACTTCACTATGGAGGCACGATTTGGTACATTCATGATTATTTATTGGTCATTGTGCTATGGGGATTGACCAAGGAGGGATAAAATTACCCCTTGGACCCACCATAAGCCTCTTATGATATTTCATCATCATGATTTGGTGGGATTCCCCTCTTCTAGGGCGATTTTGTCCACTTATGTTATATTTTATGTGTGATCCATGTATTATATTGTTGAGCTCATCTCAACCATTGATTAGACTTTTGTATCTTATAATCTTAGCCACTCATTCAAAAAGTGGTTAGGGTTTTGGTGCCTCTCCTTCCTATTTAAAGGAGAGAGCCTCTCATTGTAAAGGGTCTTTGGCTCTTGGATTATTGGTATAGAAAAATATTCTTGTGGAAATTCTTGTGGTCTCCTTTGCATCTGGTGTTCTTAGATGGTGATTGGAAAGTCTATTGCAACCTAGCATTTGGAAATTGTGGCAAGATCTATCTTTCTGGAAATCATTGTTTGTCTATAGGAGGGCGATTTTGCAAGGCTTCTTCAAATCAACTTTCTTGGCATTCGCTTGTATCAGGGGGTTATCATTAGTATCATTGTGATCTATGCTATCTTTTTGTTACTTCTTTTGTGGCATTAGTCTTATCTCTTGATGCATCAAATATGATATTGTTGACGTTTGTTGTGCAGGAGAGAGGGCGCATTGGCTTCTCAGACCAAATCGACTTGCATAGAAACTACCTCAAAGCTTCCAAATTGATCGGGTTTGCATAGATCATCATCATCAAGGCATCTACAAGGTTACCCAGGTAAGATCCACAGGTTTGTTTCTCTTTCCTTTATCCAATCCATTGACATAATTCATAAATTGTTAAAACCCTAAATATCTTAAAACCCCCATTTTACATTTTCTCAGATCTACTTAGATCTAGTGGGTTGTTGGGCATAATACTGAAAACCCACCTCTATAGCATCCAAGGCATCCCGGATCTATAGTTTGGTGAGGATTGGCTTCCATTTGATCCCCTTCCCAGGCCAACTTAGCCTCTCCCAACCAAGGCGCACTTCACTAGTTGGGCAAGTTGACCTAGATCTAGGTGGTGGGTGTTTGAGATTCCACTTGATTTGACATCTACACATCAAATAACATACACCCAGGTTGTCCTTTTCTTGAAATTCACCTTGTGGGTCCCATTCCACATTTTAAGGGATTTAATCCCCATTTTGGACCACTTGGAACACTTAAACTCAGATCTACTAAGATCTAACCGGTGGATTGCCACGAAATTATAGATCCATACTCCTACCTGACTGATCTAATAGGATCCAAAGTTTGGATGCCATCCGACATGATTTGACCCACCTAAACCCCAATTGAAGCCTCCTTGGGTAAAGTCGCACCACCTTGGAGAAGTGAGTTCACTCACTTCTAGGAACTGGGTACTTGAGATTATTGCAGATCTGAAACCGGAATAATTCAAAACCTAGGTTTAGACTATCACTTTGTCAAATCTTGCCTTGGGGACAGCATTCCTTGTTTTAAGGGATTGTGGTCCACTTGGGTCAAACCTAGATCTAGACACATTCAACCATCAAGACCTATATTGCCCACTTATCTCATGTTGTAGGAGTCCTAAACCATAAGTCAACCCTACTTTGACTCCACTTCCCAATTCCCAAGGCACTGGTTTCTCTACAAGGAAACTCAACTTTCCTAGATTGTTGGATTGACTTGTGGTTTGACCTATGCATGGTGGACTATACCTTTGAAGACATCATGGCCCATGGTCAAGCTTGTCTCATGTACTAGTTAGCCCCAATACAAACCTTAACTACCCTGCATTGGACACGGTTCCCAAGGCAGTGGGTCTTCCAACATTGAACTAGTACACTAATCCTAGATCTCACTTCAAACATTATAAGTCACTCTCACATCAACTATGAACCAAAGCTATACTCATTAAACCCCTCACTTGGCTTGTGACTTCATCCTTAGGTCTAGGATAAACCATACACCTAACTTCACTTAGAAACACCCTGATTTGGTGTCTTGGTTTTGATCTCTCCTGTCGGGAGTAGATCGGGTCTCCCCCTTTGTTGTCTGGGCTAGATAACATAAAGCGAAGGTTGCCTCGACTGGCGTGACAACCATATATTGGAGGTCGAGGTGATCGTGGTTGCACCTTTTGAGTTGCCCTTCCCTATTGCCATCCATGACTGGATACATCCATAGGGGTAACTATAGTTTAGGTGATAACATTTTGGCGCCGTTGCCGGGGAGGCAATAGCTTGCCCTAGTTCTTCCCGCATTTACAACGACACATATCTTGGTAGAAGAGTTAAATCTACCTGGCGACTCCCAATCGTGACTCCGCTGAGGAGCGAGCTCATTGTACATCCTAAAACACTTAGAACTATGCCTGGTGTCACTAATTCAGAGAACGATATGATCTTGAAAATGATGACCGAAATGAGTGGTTTAATCCAAAACCTGAACGGGGTAGTTCTCAGAAAACAAAGAGAAAATATTGAAAAATATAAACCTTTTTCTAGAACCTATGAGAGTGTGTATGCCAATGAATGTCTTCAAACTAAGCCCACTTCTGATGGCAGAGTAGTAACTAGGTCTCAGGCAAAGAATAACACGAAAGACATAGATAAGAACAAAACCAGGCTGAAAGAAAATGCACTGGACCAAAGAAATACCACTCGTAGATTCCCCACTCAAACTCCAAACACTTCTCCTAAAGGGATTTTAAAGAAAAATGATCAACCCAGAAGGTTATCCCCTCAGGTCACCAAGAAGGTAATAAGTTCAAATCCTGCTAAACCCCATGCTAGGGATCCAGTACAAAGAAAACAAGAGAGTACTCCTAGCAAAGAGATATCTCCTATAACACAAGGAAAGCTAAATTCAAACATATTGGGAAAACTCTCAGGATCTTCTGTCATGGTATCCTTAAAAGATTTGGTAGTTATTCCTTCCGTTAGAACACAGGTAATGCATTTATTGGGTTTAAAAACGAATACCAAGGACAAAGAAAAGGCTTGCAACTTAAAGATTGATTTGAGTAATTTCGTATCTAAACCCAATATCTCTGTGCCCTTGGAGGAACTTCTGAAAATCCCTTCATACTTCAATCAAGCAACTGAATTCCTAGGAATCGAGCCTAAAATCAAGAATCCTGTGAAAGTGACAGTTGAGGATGATCCCCCCATCATGATTCAAAGTGTAATTGACAAAGGTAGGGGTCACCCCCCCTTTTATATTGCTTTGGAGATAAATCAATTGATATTGCATAACTGTATGTTAGACTCAGGAGCAGAAGTAAACATTATGCCTCTTAAAGTCATGGAACAATTAGAGTTAAAACCATCCAGAGAATATAGAAATGTGTGCGGGATGGATTCCAGGCCTGTTGAGTCAAAAGGTATGATTGAGAACCTCAAAATGAAACTAGCTGCTTACCCTGCAATTGAAATAAGTATGAATGTCCTAGTTTTAGACATTCCTGACGCATGGGGGATGTTGCTATCAAGGGAATGGGCTGCCAAATTAGGAGGAAGTATCCAAATGGATTTATCTTACGCAACCATCCCTATAGGAGAAAAGGCCACTTATAGATTGATGAATGAAAAACCTATGACAGAACACGTAGAAACACCCGACTACTTGTTTGAAGACGCTATGCGTCCCACTGAAAAAGTTGGAAACTATATGGTGATGGCCAACTATTGGGAAGAACCCCGACAGCACCCTTTCCCTCCTAGTCAAGTTTGGAAAATGCATTTTGATGGGGCAAAGTCTAGGCATGGTGCTGGAGCTGGGATTGTCCTTACATCTCCTTCTGGTGAAGAAAAATTGTTTGCATACCGTCTTGAATTTGATTGCACAAACAATGTAGCTGAGTATGAGGCATTGCTTTTAGGTTTAGAAATTTGCCGTGAACAAAAGATCAAATGTCTAAATGTAACTGGAGATTCTGATTTGATTGTATCCCAAGTGAAGAACCAGTTTGCAGCCAAAAATAACAGGCTTAGGGATTATCGAAATGTTGTTTGGGACACTATAGAAATGTTTGATGCCTTTGCAATACGAGCAGTCCCAAGAGAAGAAAATACCCTGGCTGATGCATTATCAATAATAGCATGCACCTTTGAAACTCCTGATCATCTTAAAAATAAAGAATGTAAGGTTGAAGTAATATTTAGGCCTTCCGTTCCTGATAATCAAGATCATTGGCAAGTCTTTGATTCTGATGCACAAATCATTGCATTCTTACAAAACCATGAAAGCTTTTAGAATTGCAATGTGAATCTAGAAGATAAATCAAGCGGTTGTTCCATTCAAGATCTTGATGTTATGAAACTAGCAATACCTCTGGAGAAAAATTTCAACAGACATGATGAATACAAAGGTAAGAGAGCTGAACCGGTAGATGAGGTTATAGAGATAAATATTGGAACTTCAGTTTCTCCCAGAATGATTAGGATAGGAAAGAATACCTCCCCAGAAGAAAGAAAGGCGATTGTAAATCTAATTAGGAAATATCGAGATATTTTCGCTTGGGCGTACGACGAACTCAGAACTTTTGACCCTGAAATTATTGAGCATACTATCCCTTTGCATGAAGGAGCTAAACCTTATAGGCAAAAGTTAAGAAATGTCAATCCAAAACTGGCTCCCTCAATTAAGAAAGAGCTTGAGAAAATGCTAGCAGCCGGAATTATCCAACCTGTTCGACACACTACTTGGGTTTCTAACCCGGTGATTGTGAGAAAGAAAAGTGGTGAAATCAGGATATGTATTGATTTCAGAAACCTAAACCAAGCATCCCTCAAGGACAATTACCCTTTGCCAAATATGGAAAATCTGTTGCAAAGTGTTACTGGGGCAGGTATGTTGTCAATGTTGGATGGTTTTTCGGGGTACAATCAGGTACGCATTAGAAAGGAAGACAGAAATAAAACAACCTTTACTACTCCATGGGGAACTTTCCAGTATATAAGAATGCCATTTGGGTTATTAAACGCCGGTTCCACTTTTCAAAGGGCTATGGATCAAGCATTTAGTGATTTGATTGGGAAAATCATTGCCATTTATCAGGATGACCTAACAGTGTTTTCAAAGGAACGAGGAGACCATGTAGAACATTTGAGAAGAGTTTTTGAACGTTGCAGAAAGTTTGGTATATCATTAAATCCCAAAAAATCAACTTTCGGAGTAGATGAAGGTAAGCTATTAGGACACATTGTGTCAAAAGAAGGTATCAGAATCGACCCAGAACGTGTCCAGGCCATCAATGCTATTGCAGCACCCCATAATGTAGCCACCTTGCAATCCTTCTTTGGCAAAATAAACTTCGTTCGAAGATTCATTCCAAACCTAGCAGAATTGGCCAAACCATTGAATGCCCTTCTTAAAAAGGATGTGAGGTTTGTTTGGGATAAAGAATGTGAATCATCTTTCACTAAGCTCAAGAAGGCCATTTCAACCTCCCCGGTACTAGCTTGTCCTGATTACAATAAAGAGTTCATGATTTACTCATATGCTTCGGAAGATACTATTGCTGGTGTGTTATTACAAAAGAACAACGAAAACCATGAACAACCTATAGCCTTTATGAGTAAAAACTTGAGAGATGCCGAACTGAAATATACCACAACTGAAAAGCAAGCTTATGCCTTAGTTAAAGCCTTGAAACATTTCAGAACCTATGTGGGGTATTCCAAAATTAAAGCATATGTGCCTTATCAAGCAGTAAAAGATGTTCTATCACAAGCAGATGGCATAGGTGTAAGAGGAAATTGGATTTCACGTATACAGGAGTATGATCTAGAGATTAAGCCAATTAAGATTGTGAAAGGTCAAGGGTTAGCTCAACTTCTAACTGAAAAGAGAGGAAATGTGGTAAATATGATAAGTGAAAGGGATCCTTTAATTTTAAACATTGATGAAGAGCATGAATGGTACAAAGATATCGTGTATTTCTTGAGAAACCTATCATGCCCTGATCACCTGGTGGATCATCAAAGAAGGGCATTAAGGCTAAAAGCTGAAAAGTATGTTTTAACTCAGGATGGATTAGGATGGAGGAACCCCGATGGGATAATCTTGAAATGTGTTAACCTGGAGGAATCACAAACCATTATGAAAGAAATGCACTCTGGATTATGTGGTGGGCATTATGCCCCAAGAACAACCGCTGCAAAAATCATGAGGGCTGGTTATTATTGGCCAACACTTTTCAAGGATGTGCATTCTTATGTTAGAGTTTGTCAAGAATGCCAACTTTTTTCAGGAAAACCGAGATTGCCTGCACTACCTCTAAACCCTGTAGTAGTAGAAGCTCCTTTTCAGCAATGGGGTATGGATTTTGTTGGACCTTTTAGTGAAAACTCGAGCAATGGATATAAGTACATGTTGACCTGTACTGATTATTTTACTCGATGGGTAGAGGCAATCCCAACTAAAAGGGCTACAGCCGAGGTAGTTGTGAAATTTCTGGAAGAAAACATCGTATCCAGATATGGTTGTCCTTTAAAAATAACAACTGATAACGCCCCAGCTTTCAGTAAAATAGAAATGTCAACTTTTTGCATGAATCATGGAATCACTCTCTCGCATTCATCAAACTATTATCCTCAAGGAAACGGTCTCGCTGAGTCTAGCAATAAGAATTTGATAAGGTTACTAAAAAGAATGGTTGGCACCAATAAAAGAAGTTGGGATACAAAGTTGAAATATGCCTTATGGGCTGACAGGACAACGGTCAAAAGGATTACCGGAAAATCACCTTTTGAGTTGGTATATGGGCAAGATTGTAGACTCCCAATAAATTTGCAAATTCCTGTATATGAGCTGTTACAACAATGCACTTCGGATGAAGAAGCTTTCCAAGCAAGAATTGATAAACTAGTAGAACTTGATGAAATGAGAAGGAGGGCATTCAACAAAACCATCATTGAACAAGAAAGAGTTAAAGGAACTTTTGACCAAAGAACAAGGAATGTGAATTTCAAGGTAGGAGACATAGTTTTGTTATGGGATAAAAACAAGGCAAAACCTGGGAACCATGGAAAATTTGAAAAAATTTGGATGGGTCCGTATCGAGTATCGAGGATAGCTGGAAAGGGGTCAGTTTTTCTAGAAACTCTAGATGGGGATGAACTTGAACTCCCTGTAAACGGGCTTTTGTTAAAGCACTATTTCCCACCTATTGAATAAACTATGCATTGCATTTCCTGGTAGATTAGGGTAGGTAGGAAACCAAATAAGCCTACTTAGGCAGTAGTTAGTCTTTTCAGCCATTGAGTATGGCACCTTCTTAGTCTCTAAGCTCCTTTGTAAGCTCTTAGTTTAACTGAGTACTTGTCACTTTTTCTTTTCCCTGCACAATAAATGTCAAATTTTGCAAATTATGATTAGTAGTTTAATTTACTTTTTGCATCTATACTTTATCCATTTATATTTCTGACATAGAGTAGATTTTATTTCAGTTGATTTTATATTTTTCCCACACATGCGGCATGAGGTATTTTTGTTAGATGTTTTTGAATGCAGAAAATAGGTTGCAAGAATAAAACTGGAAATAAAATGGTAGAGTGCTGGATCGTGGATTCGAGTAGCAGAGTTCGAGGACCAGAGATTCTGAGGTTCTCAAGCGCTCATTTCAGCAGAGCACTTGTCCCAGCCGGAGCCAGATGTTATCACATATATAGTAGCCGGGCTACCATACATTATTTTTCTCATTCCAGTACACTATTGGGCCAGTTCCCTTGCATTTGAGATGTCGAGATGAGCATCTATATTGGATCACTATCAGATTGTGGACAGCAGTTGCATTCCCCATGCCATGACCGAGTTTCAGGACACTCAGAGAGATGACCGATGTAGCCATTATATCATTGGTACAGAGCAGACAGTAGTGCCCAGAGTTACAGCAGCAGTTCCAGAGGACAGATGATGGTACAGGTTGATGTGCATTCAGGTATATGACTCAGCAGGTATATTACGGTGTTATGGTTAGATTGCTTTTATACTTATTCTTATAGCATGTCTTAGCACTTAGTGTCATGATCTGGCGATCATATAGATACATGGACCTGGTTGACCTATTATTTATATTATATTATCCCTACTCAGACTTAGAAGTTCACTATTCATACTCATTGGTTTTACCCTCCCTAGGGAGAATAGAGGTGATCATTACACCATACTTTGGCTTGCTAGTGTTGGCTCCATCATTTCATTGTCTTCATCCATCCATGGCCTACCTTTTAGAGTATCACCCTGATTTACTACTTGACTAATGACATGGAGGACTTTTCCCCACTGTAGCCTCTGTATTGGATGAGCTTCCCTGTTTATTGTGTCTCGGCTCTGAGTTGGTGACAAAACTTACCTATGGTGAGTTGGAGTTCCTTGTGAATTCCCCCTAGTCACTAAAGTTGTGTTGGCTAAACCTGAAACTTTTAGTGCTGCCATCAATACAAAATCTGGAAAATGAAATGCTATATCTTGTATGAAAAGCCCATTCATGCAATGTGTTTCTAAACACACATGAATGAGAGGCATGCCAAATGAACATGGCAATGAAAATAAAATGTTGTATCTTTTGGAAAATAAATACCTAGGTAAACAAGCTGTCCATGACACACCTAGAAGTGCTCAGGTAAACAAGTGCCTTAAAAACACACCTGCAGCAGAAAGCCTAAAAGAAAAATGTAAATCTATGCAATGTGTTTGTAAACACACATAGATCAAGGCTATGGAAACTTCAGGCCCAAAAAGCAATGGAACTTAAATGCTATATCTAAACAATTGCTGGCCTTATTTGTATTATGGATTGTGCGCATCTGTGAAGGTGAATAAACCCTCTTTAAACAACTCATCCATTTGTGAGGCACCGCCATTCCCCGTGTTATTGCTCATTCAGTATATGCTATGGTGTATTCCCTTTCCCTTGCCAAAGTGTCACAAAGTCAAGGCAGTTAAGTCATCCCTTGGCCTAGCCAGTTAATTCAAGCCTTCACCCTTCACTAGCAAATTGATCACAACTATGAAGTGAGTATGATCCTGAAAGTCTAGTCTGAGTAATAATAATAATTAACGACACTATATATTTGGATTTAGATCGCCAGTCATGATTACTCTGTGTTATAATTGCTATTTGAATAAATTGTAAAGCATGTATTAACCTTGATACTTTTCAGCAGCCTTGGATGATGGACTGAGTTATATTTCGTCTTGGTTGGACCTAGTTTGACCATGGAGGACCATGGGACATGAGATGGTAGACCTTATGATGATATGGATATATGATATATGGTCTATGTACACATACAGGATGATTCTATGCATCAGCTACAGGGTTATGATGATGATTCTGAGGTTACAGCAGTGTTTGTATATGTACAGCGCATTATTATGGACCCTGTTCCGATATATTGGATATTTATTTTGATCATGCAGAGACTCATATGGTGTATGAGTACACATCTTGGATCGATTTGGACCTTCGGAGTCCAATGGGACAGTTTGTTTTCAGTTCCGGGCACTTACAGTGATGATTGAGCCTCAGTAGGCTGTCCCAGTGTAGTTTTGGTCTGTTGGAGGCCCTGTCGGAGCAGAGATGACTTTTATCCGGTTGACCTAGGGCGCTGATGATGGAGGGGGTGGTCCAGCCACTTGTTTTTACCATATTACCCCCCTCCCGGACACATTGGTGCCCTCACCTTGACAGCGCTAGCCCTCCAGGAGGCTGTTTTGGGCAGTTTCACGCTTCCCGAGGCATTTCAGGATTGGTGGAAATGGCTATTGAGGAAATCGATTTGGGCTACTGAGGCAAAGTTATGGCATGGGATGATCAGTGATGATAGATCGGGACCTTCCACACCTTCTCCAGCAGTTTCAGCTTCATCGGGGCCCGCATCCATCACTTATGGCACTTTCTGTGGATTTTTGAGGTCTTTTGAGGACCACGACTTCACTATGGAGGCACGATTTGGTACATTCATGATTATTTATTGGTCATTGTGCTATGGGGATTGACCAAGGAGGGATAAAATTACCCCTTGGACCCACCATAAGCCTCTTATGATATTTCATCATCATGATTTGGTGGGATTCCCCTCTTCTAGGGCGATTTTGTCCACTTATGTTATATTTTATGTGTGATCCATGTATTATATTGTTGAGCTCATCTCAACCATTGATTAGACTTTTGTATCTTATAATCTTAGCCACTCATTCAAAAAGTGGTTAGGGTTTTGGTGCCTCTCCTTCCTATTTAAATGAGAGAGCCTCTCATTGTAAAGGGTCTTTGGCTCTTGGATTATTGGTATAGAAAAATATTCTTGTGGAAATTCTTGTGGTCTCCTTTGCATCTGGTGTTCTTAGATGGTGATTGGAAAGTCTATTGCAACCTAGCATTTGGAAATTGTGGCAAGATCTATCTTTTTGGAAATCATTGTTTGTCTACAGGAGGGCGACTTCAACAAGGGCGATTTTGCAAGGCTTCTTCAAATCGACTTTCTTGGCATTCGCTTGTATCAGGGGGTTATCATTAGTATCATTGTGATCTATGCTATCTTTTTGTTACTTCTTTTGTGGCATTAGTCTTATCTCTTGATGCATCAAATATGATATTGTTGACGTTTGTTGTGCAGGAGAGAGGGCGCATTGGCTTCTCGGACCAAATCGACTTGCATAGAAACTACCTCAAAGCTTCCAAATTGATCGGGTTTGCATAGATCATCATCATCAAGGCATCTACAAGGTTACCCAGGTAAGATCCACAGGTTTGTTTCTCTTTCCTTTATCCAATCCATTGACATAATTCATAAATTGTTAAAACCCTAAATATCTTAAAACCCCCATTTTACATTTTCTCAGATCTACTTAGATCTAGTGGGTTGTTGGGCATAATACTGAAAACCCACCTCTATAGCATCCAAGGCATCCTGGATCTATAGTTTGGTGAGGATTGGCTTCCATTTGATCCCCTTCCCAGGCCAACTTAGCCTCTCCCAACCAAGGCGCACTTCACTAGTTGGGCAAGTTGACCTAGATCTAGGTGGTGGGTGTTTGAGATTCCACTTGATTTGACATCTACACATCAAATAACATACACCCAGGTTGTCCCTTTCTTGAAATTCACCTTGTGGGTCCCATTCCACATTTTAAGGGATTTAATCCCCATTTTGGACCACTTGGAACACTTAAACTCAGATCTACTAAGATCTAACCGGTGGATTGCCACGAAATTATAGATCCATACTCCTACCTGACTGATCTAATAGGATCCAAAGTTTGGATGCCATCCGACATGATTTGACCCACCTAAACCCCAATTGAAGCCTCCTTGGGTAAAGTCGCACCACCTTGGAGAAGTGAGTTCACTCACTTCTAGGAACTGGGTACTTGAGATTATTGCAGATCTGAAACCGGAATAATTCAAAACCTAGGTTTAGACTATCACTTTGTCAAATCTTGCCTTGGGGACAGCATTCCTTGTTTTAAGGGATTGTGGTCCACTTGGGTCAAACCTAGATCTAGACACATTCAACCATCAAGACCTATATTGCCCACTTATCTCATGTTGTAGGAGTCCTAAACCATAAGTCAACCCTACTTTGACTCCACTTCCCAATTCCCAAGGCACTGGTTTCTCTACAAGGAAATTCAACTTTCCTAGATTGTTGGATTGACTTGTGGTTTGACCTATGCATGGTGGACTATACCTTTGAAGACATCATGGCCCATGGTCAAGCTTGTCTCATGTACTAGTTAGCCCCAATACAAACCTTAACTACCCTGCATTGGACACGGTTCCCAAGGCAGTGGGTCTTCCAACATTGAACTAGTACACTAATCCTAGATCTCACTTCAAACATTATAAGTCACTCTCACATCAACTATGAACCAAAGCTATACTCATTAAACCCCTCACTTGGCTTGTGACTTCATCCTTAGGTCTAGGATAAACCATACACCTAACTTCACTTAGAAACACCCTGATTTGGTGTCTTGGTTTTGATCTCTCCTGTCGGGAGTAGATCGGGTCTCCCCCTTTGTTGTCTGGGCTAGATAACATAAAGCGAAGGTTTCCTCGACTGGCGTGACAACCATATATTGGAGGTCGAGGTGATCGTGGTTGCACCTTTTGAGTTGCCCTTCCCTATTGCCATCCATGACTGGATACATCCATAGGGGTAACTACAGTTTAGGTGATAACAGAGCCATTTTACACTCATTCCTTGTTTTGTTCTCTCATCTTTTGGGTTTGGGTGTGTGTTTTGTCCCTCGACCATAACTGGTTGAGCAGGGTCTCTCCCTTGACTTGGCTTTCACGCCTTGTCTAAAGTGACTGCAGCCTTGTCTAGTGTGACTTCTGTCCCTTGGACAGAGGACCTGGCTGCTGTTGATTATACCTTCCTGGTTGCTCATCCTCTACAGTCCCTATTGGGCTACCCCTCTATAGCAACTAGATTTTGTGTGATAACAGGGTCCACACACACTCCGAGCTATTATTTTGGATTTTTGTTATGTCATTGAGGGGGCATGATTTGGCCATGTGGTCAAAGTATGCTATTATTGTTGATTTATCATATGTTATTGTGCCATATGGACATGCTAGAGAAGGATAGTTACACCTCCTAGCCCTACCATGTGCTTATGTTATGAGTTCTAGTCACTTTTATGTGGTGCGTCCCCCCTAGGGCGACTTAGTGAGTGCGCCCCCTCTATTATTGAGTTGATCTGTGTGTATTGTATTTGGGCTCATCTTAGCCATTGATTATCATTGATGTATCTTTAAATCTCAACCACTCGTTCAAAAGGTGGTTAGGGTTTTGGTCTCTCTCATTCCTATTTAAATGAGAGACCCCCCTCATTGTAAATGGACTTTGGCTCGGGAATCTTCATAATAAAAGAATTTTTTGCAGAGACTCTTGGATTTCTTTGTTGGATGCTCTTAGATGGTGATTGGAAAGTCTATTTCTCTTAGCATTTGAGAATTTGTTGTGGATCCAATATATTTCGTGGAATCAGTGTTTAATTGCAGGAGGGTGACTTCACTTGGATGTTTTTGCAGGGGGCTCCTCAACTCGTTCTTCTGAAGCAGCTAATATCAAGGGGTTATCAATAGTATCTTTGATCTTTGATTTCCATTTGATATGTCTCATGCTTTTACAGTCATTTTCTCTTGATGCATCAAATCTAACTTCGGTAGTTTGCTTGTGCAGGAGAGGAGGGCGCACTTGCTTCCTTGGGCAAATTGTTTTCACTTGGATACTCATTCAAATCACCTCAAATTGATCGGGAAGGAGTAGATCATCATCATCAAGGCATCTACAAGATTTTTGGGGTAATATCTACACTTGTTTTATTTATTTGAAGTTCTAACCCATTGGCCATTTGATTTTTCTGCTAAAACCCTAACTTCTGAAACTTCTAAAAATTCCCTAGCTCAAACAACTTAAAATCGTGGCAAACGATTTATGGGTTTTAACCTTAAGGCCTAGCCCCAAGTGGGTTTCCTAAGGCGTCACCCCTAAGGGAATCCATCCTACCCAATTCCCTAGGCACTGCTTTTCTACCCATGCACACTTCCAGACTAGCCATTTTTTCTGGGTTGTTTGATGTCGGTTTTTTACTTGTGAGCTAAGATACTGTCATATTCTCCATCAAGTCTCATCTAAAGGTACTAGACAGCCTCATCTTGATCTTAACCCTTCTACCTTGGACACGTTTCCCAAGGCAGAAGAAATCTCTATCATTTGCTAGTGCCTTGATCTTGGATCTTTCTTCCAAACTCATAAGTCACTTGTACCTTCACATTGGGTCAATATTTGTATCCTTTAAGCCTCTTGATCCAACCTTAATTCACCCTGTGACTTTATCTATAGATCTAGGGTTTATTATACCTTACACCTTACGTATTTCAGTTATCTAGTTTGATCTGGTGTTGTGGTTAGATATCTCCTGTCGGGAGTTGATTTGGGTCTCCCCCATTGCTATCTAGGGCTTGGATAGCATAAAGCGAAGAATGCCTCGATTGGCATGACAACCAATCCATCTTGGGAATCGAGGCTCTCTTATGTCACCTCTTTGGTTGCCCATCCCCTCTATCGTCCTGTATAGGATCATCTATTAGGGCAACTACAAGTTGTGTGATAACAATCTCTTTGTTAAATGTTGAAAATCGATGCTTGTCCATGGTTGAATGGTAGCCCTTAATGCTGCATTTTGTCTAAACTAGGTCATTTCCAGCCTCTAGTCACCATAGCATTGTGAAGGACATCCCATAGAAGGATTCTTTTGAAGCTTGAGCTTTAGGTCTTCAAGTGTTTTCCCTATCTAGGCCTCATTTAACCAACTCTTGTGGTTGTTGAGGAAAGCCCTAGTTGCCACACTTTGCAAGTACCATCTCAAGAGGAAGGCCTTCTTCCTTGATGCCCCAGGGTTAGGGTAAAATATTCAAACCCTAAGTTAGAAACTCTTTTTTACTTTTTCCAAACACTAGCTTGTGTATATTGTGAATATTAGACTAGTTAATTTGTTATTTGGTTAGTTAGGTTTACTTTTTATGTTTTTATGTACATATTTATCATAAATTTTAAAAACTAAAACCCTAAATTTCTGATCTAAAACCCTAGTTGCATACTGGTTTTAGCCGTAGTGGCCCTCTTTGCTTTCCTCCTAAACCCTTGATCCCTCTTCCATTTGACTCGCCTCTCTTCTCTCTATCCTCTCCCACCTTCGCTGCTCCCCTTCTTGCCCTCGCCTTCCATCCTTCTCTCTTCTGGGACCTTCGCTCCCCTTCAACCGTAGTTCGCTGCCTCCCCTTTCTCCTCCTTTCCACCTCCTCTTACCTCTTATTCCCTTCGCTGGTCCTCCTTTCCATCCCCCTCTTCCTTCGCTCCCTCCTTTCTTCTTTCCTCCGTTCCCTCTCTCTCTTCTCCCTTCCTTTCTTTCTCCTTCTCCCACATCCCTTTCCATCCTCCTTTATCTTCCTTCTTCCCTTCCTCCTTTGCTGCCCTTGGTCTGCAATAAATTGCAGACTTTGGTAGTCTCAAGGTTATCCTCCATCTGCACATACAAAACAAACTCAGAGGATAAACATTGATACAGGGTTGTTACATGACAAAAAGGACTCGGAAATCTGCCTTGAAGAAGGTCTGAAAGTTTCATTATAGTCTGCTCCAGTTTGGTTCTTTACAACTACATCACTCAGAAATTTGAATGACTTGCATGCATCTTTTATGATCTTTATTGTCAAAAAATTTGGCACCATAGGAAAGATATCTTACTGCTGTTAGACATATATTAATAATAGAATTGTACATGTGAAAGTGAAAGAGTAAAGTTGTTCGAATGTGCTTATGTATGGTTCTTCTTTATATCTGATTACTGTGCAATTTTCTACATTGTCATACTGTGTAAAGCATCTCTATATGTAGACCTGAAATAAGCACTTTTGGCCTCTTTTAAATGATGACATTTTGAAGTTTGCATCCTAATTTGGTAAACTACACTAGTGGCAAACATTGATTACTTCACTCATTAAGAAGTTATTATTATCCCTAGTGTTTCTTGTTAGTTGATGGTAATACATTGTCTCTAATGCATTTCAAACAAATTTGATATAAGGAGCTACTCCACAGTCATAGAAGTGCTTGGGTATTCGAATTGATTACATTAGTTAATGACACATATTTACATCATAAATGTTCATAAACAATCTCTTGTACGTCAATGGTGTAAGTGGATTGACCTTGATAATTGGATAGATGTTCTTGCGCTAAAAACAATCAATTGTTTCTATTATTAATCATTTACATCAGTGAGTTAAATACTTGCATTTGATACACCTTACCTTTGCATCTACAAGCACTAAAACTAAGTAGTATGTCTTCTTCATTCGTTTAAATTCATTATCTAAGGCACTGGTCACTAATATTATTGTCAAAGAAGACATAGCTTTTCTTGTGTTAAGGTGTTTTGCAGACCACATAAGGGCTCTTCCCTTGGAGGTTCCGACTCTCCGAAGAAGTTAGGGAATTGGCTAAGGTGACAGTGGTCACTTCTCTTGCATCTGTCATCGAAGACTAGCCATGCCAGTTCATCCAGTTCCCCGTCTCACACTATAGCCTATAGGTGACGGAATTCCTCTCTTGCTCTTCGTGAGCCAGTCAATAATATGACCATGAATCCTTCTTGGTATGCCCACAGTAAATTAATTCTTTAATGTATTTCAAATGCCAACCTTTACCACAGCTTTCACACCATATATTACTAAATGCATACAACAATAGCAGAAAGTTTACCCCAGCGATTGAGAGAAAGAAACCATAAAAATGTATTAACTTCAAACTCTCAAAAATATTTTGCCAACCTTTACCACAGCTTTGATACCATATAGTTTTAAATCTATACAACAATAGCAAAAAGTTTACCCCAGCGATTGAGAGAAAGAAACCATAAAAAAGCATTAACTTCATTCTCTCAAAAATCTTTATGTGAGTACATAGAGGAAGTGATTGTATTTTAATAGATGATAATTAAATGTCTATGCTAATCCAAAATCATAACAAAATTGACTTTATTCTAAATTGTACTTTCTAACATAAAACCTCCTAAGTACATGATATGACCATGAAATATATACTCCAATAAAGCCAACACAAGCCAGCTAACAGAAAGAACAGAATAAACACAAAGAAAGGACTTAAACAAGAGTATCACATGCAACACCCCCCACATTGGGTGTTGTTATCACCAATCTTGTAGTTGCCCCTATAGATGGATCCAGGAGGATGGTAGAGGGGATAGGCAACTAAAGTGGTGAACCAAGAGAGCCCTAGTTCCCAAATGGATGGTTGTCACGCCAACCAAGGCACTCTTCGCTTATGTTACCAAAGCCAAGATAACAAGGGGGAAACCCTGATCTACTCCTAACATGAGAAATCTAACCCAATCACCATATCAAGCTATTCAGGATAGGGTACGTAAGGTGACAGGTATGGAACCCTAGATTTAAGGAAAATGAAGCACTGTGGAGGCTTAGAGATGATATGACTTGATGAATAGATCTTAAGCACAGTGATTCGGATATAAGGTATGATTCCAGGATTCAATGCTAGTGTAAAATGGTCAAATTTAGCTGCCTTGGGAAACGTGACCCTTAAAACAGGGAAACTGTCCCAAAGAGTAGATCTGACAGTTAGGACTTTCTAGCAAGGCTTGATTGAAGGATATGACAGTGTCAAAGTACACAAGCTATCAACGGGAGATCAAACAACAGGAAAAACAAGCAAGCCAGGAAAGTCGTGAGGGTTGAGGAAAGGCTAGTGCCTTGGAAAATGGGCCAATGGAGTCCCCAAGGGTGACGCCCTTGAAAACCCACCTTGGGATTTACACTAAGCCAAAAACCCAAAAATGTTTTGCCAGTTGATCAAGGGGTTTGATCAAGAGAATTTTCCAAAGGATTTTAATGAGGGTTTTGAATATAAATGACATATGGGTAGTTTTGAGAAATACAAATCTTACCTTGAGAGCGTACCTGATTGATGGAAGTGGTTTCTATGATGCCGAAGACAATCCCCACAAAGATCAAATGAGAAAAATTGATGAAGACCAATGCCAAACTTGATGCCCTTGTTCCACACGTGCGCCCTTCACTCTCTTGCAAAACCAAGGATGAAATCAATCAGTAAATACAGAAGCAAAGGCAAATGCAAATGATGAAAAGATACAGAAAGTAAAAGGTCATAGACAGTAATACTCCCTAAACCAAACCGATTTGACGAAGAGAAGAGCAAGGAGAGTCTTCCCCAACCAGTGCGCCTTCCTTGAGCAATTCGGCCTCCTCACCTGCAAATGAAATCGTTGTGGAAAAATAATAGCAATGGCAATCACCAAAAATATTAGTGCAATGGAAAGATATTTTCAGTCGAACAACAGTAGCATTCACCACCACAACACAAGTATCTCCAAGAAAATATTTTATTCCAAAATTCCAGAGCCCAAAAGTCCCTTTATAAGGAGAAGCTCTCTCCTTTAAGTAGGATGGAGAGATACCAAAACCCTAACCACCTTTTGAATGGATGGCTACGATTAAAAGATCAAAATGTTCTAATCTACGGTTGAGATGAGCTCAACATAAAGTACATGGATCAACTCAAAAATATAACATATCAATGGACAAAAACGCCCTAGGAGAGGGGGTCCCACTCACATGATAAAATAACATATGATAAAGCTCATGGTGGGTCTAGGGGGAAATATCTAGCCTCCCTAGTCAGTCCCCATGGCACAACAACATCAAAATACCAAGCTAAGCACCAAATCGTGCTCCTCTGGGAAAGTCGTGAGCCTCCAAAGGCTCCAGAAAATCATAAAAATGTGCGGGAGAAATGTGTAAGGGCCCCACCAACTGATGTAACTGCTCTAGAGGGTGTGGGAGACATCCAACACATCATCAAAACAATTCCCATGCCATTTCCTTGCCTCAGTAGCCCAAATCGATTTCTTGAGTAGCCATTTTAACCATTTTTTATCCTCTATAAATCCTCTTGAAATAATCAAAATGCCTGTAACTCTCTGCCTGGTCACCTGGGGCCAAAACTAACTGTACCCATATGTCCGAGAACAAAGCAAAATAGCAAAAACAAGTGGCTACACTGCATGCCCCCTCTGTAGCACCATAGGTAAACCAATCAAACCATCACTCTGCTCTGACAGGTCATTTACCATGGCAAATCTGCACCAGAATAATAAATTGAGGAAAATAATTACTGTAACTGCCCAGAACTGAAAACCAATTGTCTCATTGGACTTAGAGAGCCCAAATCCACTAGAGGTGTGTACTCATACACGCTATGGATCTCTGTATGATCATATAAAATCTCCAATATGTCCAGACAGATAAAATAATAATAATCTGTAAATAATCAAATATGTTGAAAACCACAAATCATCATCATAAACCTGTAACCAATGCATGGAACCATCTCGTGACCTATAATAGACCACATATCATCAATCTGCATCATCCGAGGTCCATCCACCTCATGTCCTGTAGTTGACTTTGGTCAAACTCGATTTGACCAAGTCAACATGACCAATAATATGAACCAAACTGAAAATAAGTTGCTATAAGTGTTAGAAGTTAAGACATGCTCTACAAATCATTCAAGTAGCAATTATAACAAATAGTAATCATTTCTCTAGTGATCTAAAATCAAATATAAAGAGTTTTCAATATTAAGTATGACTCAGACTAGACTTTCAAGACCATACTCACTTCATAGTTGTGGCCAATTTGCTAGTGATGGGTGAAGGCTAAAAATCATAAGGCTAGGCTAAAGGATGACCACTGACTTGACACTGTGACACTTTGGATTTGGAAAAAGGGATACACACTCTAGCATATGCTGAACAAATAGTAACACAGGGGATGGCGGTGTCTCACAAATGGGTAAGTTGTTTCAGAAGTGCTTTTTCAACCCTGACAGATGCCTACAACTCACATCCAAGCTGATATAGCTCCGTGAGGATCTTTTCTAGAGCCGCCATGACTGGGTGCCCGACAAACCGTAACTTGAGACTCTAGGGGGCATAACTCGAGTTGTCCCTTACTCCATCTCACATGATAACTCGCAAGCTAGTGAGGAATAAATCAATACAAGTGAGGCCAGCAATCATTTAGATATAACATTTATGAACCATTGCTTTTTGGGCCTTTGAGTTTCCATAGCCTTGATCCATGTGTGTTCAGAAACACGATTCCATGGATTTATTTACGATCTATGTGTGTTCAGAAACACGATTCCATAGATTTACATTTCACATTTAACATTTAACATTTCAAATCCAATTTCATTGGGATTTCCTTTCATTCACGTGTGTTCAGAAACACTTGTTACATGAATGGGCTTTCACATAAGATATACATTTCATTTCCATATACACTGTATTGATGGTAGCACTATCCGTTTCAGGTCTAGCCAACACAACTTAGGCAACTCAGAGCTGAGACACAATATAACAAGGGAGGCTTATCCAACAAAGAGGCTAAAGTGGGGAAGGTCCTCCATGCCACTAGTCAAGTAGTAAGTCAGGGTAATAACATAACGGGAAGGTAATGGATGGGTGGAGAAAGTGAATAATGAGACCAACACTAGCAAGCCAAATGATGGTGGGAATGATCACCTATATTCTCCCTAAGGAGAGTAAAACCAATGAGTATAGGTCAAGAACTTATAAGTCTGATTAGGGACATTTATATATATAATCAAATACAGCCAGGTCCACATATCTATATGATCGCCAGATCATGATACTAAATGCTAATACATGCCACAAGAATGAGTATAAAAGCAATAATAACCATAACACAAGATAATACCTGCTGGGTCATATACCCTGTAAATAACCAATACGAACCATCATCTTTCCACTGAGAACCTGCTGCTGCAACTCTGGGCAATACCAACTGCTCTGTAAATGGCTAAATGGCTACATCAATCATCAAATTTGAGTTTCCTGAGACTCAGTCATGGCATAGGAATATACTGATGTCCATAATCAAGTAGTGATCCAATGTAGATGCTCATCTCAGCATCTCAAATGTAAGGGAACTGGCTGAAAAATGTACTGGAATCTGGAATAAAACATATGGTAGCCCAGCAACTATATATGTGATAACAGGTGTCAAACGTCATCCTAACACTCTGCATGATGAAAGGGAGCCAGGAAAATAGCATGAGCGTGAATCCACCTGGTGGTAACCTAGCTCACTAGTACCATGCAATACATTGGTATGAGATTAGGAGAATGATGGCCAATAAAGGCGGGTCCTCTCCCCCCAAGTGAAAGTACTATCTGCATCCTGGCTTGTATTTGAACTCTTTCGCCATTAAGCAAGACACTATGAATTATGTTGCTTCCCCTTCTACTCCTACTTTATTTCGCTGGGAAGATGATTGGTTTCCTAATATGGTGCAAAGTATGTGTCGCTCTTATAGTTTTAGGGGCAGAAAAAATTGTCATTATTCTTGCGCTTTCCCTAGGAGGCTTTGCAGATTGTGGTTTTGGGGGACTCGTCTCTCCCTGTGTTGATCAGTTTATGAATTGTTAGATCCATGTGTTGAATTCGCCATGGTTAAGACAAGGCGAACTAAGCATAAGACTTATTTTAGTCCTCGCCGCACTCACATGCCTCGGGTGTTAAATGAGCAGGAGATAGCACAAGCTAGCTTTTCCGACATGGGATCTCCTCTTGCTCGCCTTCATATCCAAGACATGGAGGCCCGTATTCAAAGTCATCCTAAGTGCCCTGCTTCAAAGAATCTCATTGTGGACCTGGGTAGACTCACCAAGGATTTTGGATCCACCCGAACTTGGGAGACAAAGTACATCAAAATTCTCATGCTTCTCTGGTATACTAAAACATTGCTCGTCCAGGCTATAACAGAAAGTGTAGAAGGAATATTGTTGGAGGACACTCAAGGTATTAGTCTGGCTGCTAGGATGGACCTCTTGAAAACATGGCTTCATCGCATGGCTAAAGTTCAAATGGACCTCAATGCCAAGATTAATGTCCCGCGAGCTGACTGGGAGTGTCTTTAGCAAACCACCTATGAATCATCCTAATTCTAGCATCATATTTCGTCAACAACCAAATCCCCCTCCGAAAGGCGAGTCATCCGATCTGAAGAGCAATTGCAAAAATGATATGAAGCAAGTCTTTCCTCCCATCAATATTTCAGACAATGATTAGCTCATCTCCTGCTCTAGCTTCGATCTCCGGTCACTCAATCAGCTCTTCAGCTTTTTTGCTCTTTATATTGGCTCATAATGGTTTAAGTCTTGATTTTAGTTGGTTACATAGGTTTAATTCAGCTATAAGCCTCGGCCTGTGGGCGTCTCTATCCTTTACTTTAGTTCTTTCGAACTCCAGTCTTTGTTTTAGTGTTTTTATTATCAGCAACTCAATCTGGAAACTAGTCTCCAAACTTTGGAGGAGTGACTGGTTGAGAGTCCCAAGTGGACAACTGGCCAACTATTGAAAAGTTATCAAGGAAGTGTTATTCACCTAGTGTTTCCTTGGGGTGGACAAGAACACTTTAAAAGGTGATCCCTAGTCAACTTTTAATAAAGTGTGAAGTACTTTAATTTTATAAAGTCACTTTATTAACTTTTAAGTCATGGTTTATTTCCTAAGTTCATTTAAGTGATTATTTCAAGTGAGTGATTAATTAAAAGGTCATCACATAATTGAATGATACATGTGCACTAAATATCATTTAATTATTATTTCAATGAGCATTTATTGAGAGCCTTTGATCTATTCTAATCTTGGCCATTGGATGAAGAGGAGGAAGTTGCCATGAACAAAAAGGCTTGGGAAGGCAAACCTAATTCATTATTCACATTTCCAAGAGAGAAGTTTTGGAGAGGAAGAGGAGGAGGTCAAATTTCAAGAGGAGAGAAGTAAACCCTTGCACAGAAATCAAGAAGATTAGCTGGGCACATTTTCCAAGGAGAAAGGGCACACTTCCCAAGACAAATCCGTACAGCAGACCGTACTGCATTTAATGCACTGTACTTGCACAAAAATCGAGAAAGATGGCACTGTTTTCAAGGCAGAAAGCTGGCACAAATTTCGAGGAAATGGTACAGTAATTAATGCTATCCGTACAGCGTCTGTACAGAAGCATTAATTAGCACAGATTTCGAGGCACAGGTTTTGGCACAGAAATCGAGAAACAACAGTCCGTACAGCCACACATGTCCGTACAACAGCACGGTTGTCAAAGAGTCAGTACAGTCTGTACAGTGCTGTCAATGAGATTTTGGCACAATTTTCGAGAAGAAAATAAAGAAGATAAGTACTGCTGTGTTTTTTGTAAAATTTGTCTGAAGAAATAAAATCTCTCTCTCAAACAGGTTTTCCCTTGGGGGTTTTATCCTGGACCAATTTGATCAAAAATACTGAATCAATTTTTAATGTGTGCATGGCTGTTATAATTTTCTGAGCATGAAAAGTTAGGCTGAAAGTTAATTTTCTGAGTTACTAAATTGAAATGAATTTCATGTGTTTCAAGCAAAACAATTTTTATATGAGAAAAATATATGCATGTTGGGGTTTGGGCATTAAACTACATGCAGAGAAGTTGAAAAACTTGAAACCAGTTGGGGTTCTAAAACTTTCACTACAAACTATGTATCTCTTTAATTTTGCTTTTAATAGATTTCGAACTTTAAAAAAAAAACAAAGAGTATCGCATGCAACTGAGGTGCTCCTCAAACCCTCCTCGAATCTACTTGATCAACTTTGGGCTATTTTCAGTTAGTATATATATGAGAGGACGTGTGATCCATTTATGCAATGAGAGGCAAGTAGCAATAACTAACGATTATTATAGAAATTTTCATTACTTGTTTTCCTAAATCAAATTAATATTTGTTGTGCTTCATTTCATGTCTATATGATGCTACACAGAGTGTGTTTCTATGTGCATAAACAAATAGAATGAACATATCAATCTATCAATGACTATAATGAATAAAGCCAACTGACTAATCATAAACTAAGGCTTTGGAACTATGTGAGTTCATAACCTATGGACAAAGATAATTTAGCTCATCTTGACTTACTTTGTCTCGTAAAAGGGAAAGAGTATTATGAAGACACAAAGACCATAATAAAGTTGACATTTTTAATTTTTTGCCACCTATTTCTTGCAGTTCAAGCTGATTGCTTCCAAATCTGAGAATGGGATATGCATAGGTGTTCATCTTTGCCATATGCATAGGAAATATATCGATGATAGAAACATAATATCAGCAGCAAACAATTCAAAGGACAATTAATGCAGTGAACTCACCTTTGTTTCAAAGAAGAACTCTTGCCCTGCTGATGTTAAGAGAACCACAAAATAGATAATAGCAAGACCAGTTGCTGAGGCTTTCAACCAGCCCCTTTCTGCCCAGATTTTTGCAAAGAAGAATTTGAATGTTTTGGATGGGCTGATAGGCTTGCCTGTTGATTGTATGAGTGATATAGCTCCTAAAAGCTCAAATGTTTGAGTAAATAACAAAGATATAGCCTGTATATTTTGTCAAAGACACGTGTAAGGACCTCTCCACCTTCACATGCAAACATGACCGACACATAACTATTATTAACTCTCAACACACACACATTAGCATGGCCATCCTATAAGGGAGCATACTTCTTAAACAAGACTTTTCTTAATACTCTGGACAAAATGACATCTAACCCCATTCAGCACTTGGCCAATATTCATGAATAGACTCAATGATTCACCTTAGTCTGTGGATCAAGGTCATCTTGATGCAAAACCTCTGCAACAATTGATAAGCCTCCCAAGCCTAGCGGAATGTGCAGGAGAAAGAAATATGTCGCCATAGTAGACCATACACTTCCACTATCCAATGAGAATTCGGGTGAAAGATTTGAAAATCCCTGAAACTGAGATAAGCATATTCAAAAAAATAAGCAGATATGAAGAACATTGTACTGAGACAACAGAGTATAGGATAATATAACTCAAAGATAAGGTGTTTAAACTATTATATAAATCGTATTAACTGTGCTCTCAGGA
The DNA here is from genome assembly GCA_027924585.1 of Larix kaempferi. Classification (NCBI taxonomy): domain Eukaryota; kingdom Viridiplantae; phylum Streptophyta; class Pinopsida; order Pinales; family Pinaceae; genus Larix; species Larix kaempferi. The sequence continues at coordinate 1,779,087 of BSBM01000322.1, forward strand.
AATGAAATGCCATTCACATGAAACAGCATCTGCTGATTTAATGGTAAAACAATAAAGAAGGTAGAAAAGTAATGCTGAAACACAATAAATTTGCATGTTCAATCTAAAAAATAGGCGACTAATCAATAGAAACCAGGTTGACAATACATTTAAAGCATGAAATACTAGAATTATACAATGAGATGCTAATCCAATAACAAAGGAGTGGCGAAAACAAACTGTTAAGTGATCCCATCTTGTCCTCATGTTTTATGATGATCTGTAACCGCATGAGCACTCGTTACTATTGCCACTTGCAGTAAAACAAGAAGCAACCTTATGTTTGTGCCACTACAATGGCACTTGTAGGAATTTCTCCACCTCAGGGCTTTGAACACATATGAATTGGCATATTTGTTTCATTAAAGTTATGGTAAAACCCTGCCCATACAAACATCCAACCCAGTTTTTTATCAATGGTTCATTATCTCATGAACATTTTTTTTTATATACGCCATCCGAGAGCTAGAATATTTATGAAATTTCTTGCTATCTAACATAATTTCATTGGAACAACATAAAATGACATCATCAACAAATAAAAGTTTTTTCAAATAAAATTGAATATCGGATTCATATAATAAGATCAGTATTTCAGATCTCTTATTCAGCCAGAAAAATCTATCAGGAATCAGCATCATTAAAAGATCGATGAAATTAAGGAAAATGACCAGACAGTACGGTCATCAAAACCAATGCGAAGTCCTACGATACCATTTCAGATCCTATTCCAAAATGAATCTTATTCAATGCCTAGCCAATTCAAAAGTGAGAATCTCATCTGGGCATGTAACCCCAAGGAATGGAAAGTGCAATCTCAGGCAAGCACATCCCAATTTGCAATTATCCAAGGAAAAAAGTGTCTAGATGCCGATGCTGCCTGCTGCTTCACCCCATCACACCCTGTCAGAATTTTCTATGCCATCGTAAATTGATCTACAAAGTACATTGCCATAACAAATTCTACATTGGGAAAGGAATCCCTGTGTAGTTAATCGTTCCGAGTGAACATGCATAGTGTTACTCCTTGACTTGCAGGGGTCACTTGAGGATCGATGTGTTTGTGACATCCATCACAGACTGCAATGTCAGAGAGGAGATCTACAGGTTGCCTATAGATCCTTTGCCAGAGACATTTCCAGATTGCTCAGGTGATCCCCTATTTATTGGGGTTTGATGGAGATTGTACCAGTTGCTGTTAGTGTTGTGCCATGTATTTCTCTCATTTACACATGATAATGCCCTTTCTATGTGGGGCTTGACCATGAGGATCACCAGTCTGCTCTATAATGGCTCATAATATTCCATGGTGTGATAATAATTTACCCATGGTGTTGTTGCTTCTTGCTAAGATGTCCCATGGTGTGATAATAATTTACCCCTAGATCAGTGTGTCACCTTATGAGTTAAGTTGTATCCCTAGTGATTTAAGTAGGTGTTGTTACCACCCAGTTTCCACAGGATGTTCAACAGACAGAAGACATCAGCCAGCCAAGGACCTTTCAGTTCCTCATCCAGATCAGGCAGTCGTCTGCCAAGTTGCATTTTGCACTTTCTTTGTCATGGTCAAAGGAAGTTGTTTGTAAAATCTTGACACCCATTACATGTATAAAAGGGCTAGTCCGAGTGAGTCACTCATATTATGGCAACTTTGGAGTGTTTTTTTTTCACCTAGATGAACTTAGATCCTAGTGATCAGAGTTTATCCTAGTTTTTTCACTCACACCTCCAAAGCCAAAGTATGTTATAATACAGGTGCCTCAGGCTGGTGTCTAAGTCCTTAGAATCTATTGTCAAAATTTGAGTCATTTACCATGTTTCTAGCAAAAGTTATGACCTTTTAGGTCCCTTGGGGAGTTGAATATGTCCTAATGTGGTAGTGTATGGTCAAGGGGGGTGTTAGACACCTTAATACACTTCATATACCCCTTTTTGCACCCTCAAAAATCATAAATCAAACTAATTTGCCCCCCTAGAGACAAAATCCCATGATTTTTGCATGTTGGAGACAAAATTGAGTGATTTTAGGAGGTTGCTAAAGGGGAATATTCCCTAATTCGCTCCCCTTGTTTGAGGTGTCAATTTTGATTGGATTTGATATCAATCAATCCCTATTCCCACCCCCCCCTGTCCCCTAGGTGGCTCATGAGGAGCCCTTAAGCTCTAGTTGACTTCATGAGGTGTAAAATTACACTCTAGTTAACTTCATGAGGTGTCATATGACACTCTAATTCACTGATGAAATTCACCCCCCTCTTCCTCTTTTGCTATTTAAGCAAGCTCTGCCCTCTCTTTTCTTTCTTGGTTGCTTGAAAAATAGTTGTAATTTTGCTTTGATAATAAAAGAAAGGCTTTGGAGGTCAAGTGTATGGTCTTTATTGTGTGGAATATTATGCTTCTCAAGTGCAACAGTTAGGGGTAATATGGTAGCTTTTGCTTTGTGATTTATTTGTTTTTGTTGGGCCATAGGAAGAACATTATTGCCACATTGGATGAAAGTTATGCTTAGTTTATGCTGTTGTACTTTCATTGCTATTTTACTTTAAAGGAGATTATTTGTGCACCTTACCTTTGTTTGGATTGTACAGCTCTAATTTTTTTTGTTGTAGGATACACCCGGGAAAGAAGGAAAGGAGAGATCCATCTTTCCCCTTGCAATTCTTCCATCACTCTTTCTAACTTGTCAAGCAGGTAGTGGTTCGTGGTGGTTCCCTGTCTTGGTGACCTCTTCATGGAAGCAAAATCCCTCTTGACTACTTCACAATGACTCCATTGCCCATCTGGAAAGAGGCACTCTACTTCCTTTCTCTCTAGCAATTTCCCCTTTTTATAAAAACTAAATCTTTCCCATTTTTGTTTCTCATATGCATGTGAATACCCATAGCTTAATAACTTATATCTTCAGATCTAATTTCACATGCATATAAATCTAGTAGCTTTAAAGTTCAAATTCTTAGCTAGATCTAGTTTATTTCTCGTCTCTAGGTGCACACATATGAAAGTTTATCATTTAGCACTCAAAGGCATACTTACTTTATGAGTGGGCAACATTAATTCTGATATATTTGAGCATTTTAGCTCATTTCCCGTTGTCATTTCCCATTGTCTGAACAATCCTTGGATAACGTGGAAACATCACTTACATCCATTTAGAATCGTAGATTTTAACCCTCTTTTATTGTTTTTTTAGTCTAACAAGTTTTGCAAGTTAAGCCACACCTTTCGGTGAGATCAAAGGGCTTCATTCCGAATGTCCCTTTGTTGTTGTTTTCTAACAATTATTTGCATGTTTCGGACAGCAAGCACGCAGCCCAAATGTAGCCCGAACCGGCTACCATTCAACCCCCCAAGGTGCTTACCAAACAAGGAACTTACCTCACCACCTTCTCACATTCATTTCACCTCTAATTGTAGGCCTGATTGTTGGCCATAAGGACAAACAGTAGGCATTCTAAGGGATGCATAAGTCCATTGTAACCCATCAAGTAGGGTGGTGGTGTCATATCCCCCCTCCCCCCTTTTCATGTTTGATTTTTTTATTTTGCTTTTCTCTTTCCTAGCATAGTTTATATTTTTGTTAGGATTTTGCTTTTCATAGTAATTATGTCACATTCAATTTCTATTGGAAAAGTAATCTTATTGCATGCTTTTACATTTCACATATTATCCAAGCATTTTGCAATAAATCTAATTAATCCAACCAAAGCAAACTTCTAAAAAATACTTAACACTAATTAAACTAAAAAATAATCCTCCCTAAAGACGTATTTCGATGTCTATAATCATCCATAGATTTGTCACTTGTGGGAAAATTCTATAGTGGAGGGAATCTGCTAGGTAGTGACTTTGGGGAGTCATCAGACTACACCTTCGATTGGTGTCAATGTTGGATATTCACTGCGACTCCAATCTAGTCCCCTTCTCATGTAGTACCACACTTGACATCCAGACTTGTTTCCACATACCTCGCATATATCGGAAACTTCCCTTTCCCCTTAACAATTCACTTGTAACAAGCAGTCGATCCCTGCACCAAGCAGGTTCACAATTCGATGTACCTCCATTTAACAAGCAAAGTCAATTCTCGCTTCGGCGAGTTCACAATTTGGTTTTGCTTCCGCTTTGTAGTAATTACAAAACATTTCTCTTTTTGTTGATAAAGTAATCTATTAGTGTAGCTTGCAATTATTTTCTCTTCCATGTTTGTATCATTTTTTGTTGGTTAAACCACTGGTCTCTATTTCGTTCATGCTAAACCTTTGAATCACTTGCCAAGTTATATTGTTAGTTGTTTTCCTGGTTTATTTTTAACTCCTAAAGTCACCTTTTCCAAGGTGACCATCCTTAGATTTTTATAGGGTCTACCTCCCTTGGCTTTTATTTAGGAGTTGGACTAAACATGAGGAGTTAAGTGTTGTGGAGACAGTTGCACCCAACTCATTGACTTGCCCCCGAGGCCACTCTTAGTGGGTTGAGATTTTTCTCACGTTCACACATGCAGATCTAGGCGGCAACAGGTGTCACACCGATTCCTTACCATTTAATCACCTTGTCCACTCATTTCCATCTTATCCCCTTCTTCACGATTGGCTTATCAAAAAATATTCCCATGTATGAAAATACCAAGGTCAAATCAAAGAGTAAAAAGTAGTCAAGGTTGAAGTAGCTAAAAGTCAAATTATTATACACATGAGCCATGCCACCTAGCTAAAAAAGCCTCATTCCCTAAGTCCCATAGTCATAAATAAAAAATCTAAATAAGGGACAAAGCAAATTACAAAAAAAAATGAAATAAAGGGAACAAAAAAAATGAAGGCTCAAGGAATGGTAACTCGTGCTAAGCGCTCCCTCCTAAAGGCACACATGTGGAAATAAAAGTTATAACCCCTAGCTCTTGAAAGCTTAGGGGAAAGCCTCTTATCCATTCATATCACATGGCTATGATCGTCAATTCATGAAAACACCTTTTAGGATTTTCCTGAGTACCACATCCACTTCATCACCCACATCTAATTTGGAGACCTAGGAAATGCATCTTGTCTTAGAGGTTTTCACATGTAATACAGGTTAAAGATAGTCACACCATGGTAAATCTAAGTTGAATGGATAAAAATTAAATGATTCATTGAGCCACTAGAAAAGTGCACTTGGTAGATCACCTCATGCTTGTTTTCTACATATTTGGAGGCATTCACTTGGTCACATGTGTGGAGGGGATCCCTTGGATCTTGAATGCCCTAACATTTTTTGAGGGTGTTGTTATCACCTAAGCTGTAGTTACCCCTATGGATGTATCTAGTCATGGATGGCAATAGGGAAGGGCAACTCAAAAGGTGCAACCACGATCACCTCGACCTCCAGTATATGGTTGTCACGCCAGTCGAGGCAACCTTCGCTTTATGTTATCTAGCCCAGACAACAAAGGGGGAGACCCGATCTACTCCCGACAGGAGAGATCAAAACCAAAACACCAAATCAGGGTATTTCTAAGTGAAGTTAGGTGTATGGTTTATCCTAGACCTTATAGGTTGAAGTCACAAGCCAAGTGAGGGGTTCAATGGGTATAGATTTGGTTCATGGTTGATGTGAGAGTGACTTACAATGTTTGAAGTGAGATCTAGGATGAGTGTACTAGTTCAATGTTGGAAGATCCACTGCCTTGAGAACCGTGTCCAATGCAGGGTAGTTTAGGGGTTCAATTGGGGCTAACTAGTACAGATGACAAGCTTGACCATGATACATGATAGCTTCAAGGGTTTAGTTCACCATGCAAAAGTCAAAACACAAGTTAATCCAACAATCTAGGAAAATGGAATTAACTTGGAGAGAAACCAGTGCCTTGGGAATTGGGAAGTGGAGTCAAAGTAGGGTTGACTTGTGGTTTAAGACTCCTAGTACATGAGATAAGTGGGCAATTTAAGTCTTGATGGATGAATGTGTCTAGATCTAGTTTTGACCCAAGTGGACCACAATCCCTTAAAACAAGGAATGCTATCCCCAAGGCAAGATTTGACAAAGTGATAGTCTAGACCTAGGTTTTGAATTATTCCGGTTTCAAATCTCCAAAAATCTCAAGTACCCACGTCCTAGAAGTGAGTCAACTCACTTCTCCAAGGTGGTGCGACTTTGCCCAAGGAGGCCTAAAAGTGGGATTAGGTGGGTCAAGACAAGTCAGATGGCATCCAAACTTTAGATCCGGGTAGATCGGTCGGGTAGGAGTATGGATCTGTCTTTTCGTGGTAATCCAACGGTTAGATCTTAGTAGATCTGAGTTTAAGGGTTCCAAGTGGTCCAAAATGGGGATTAAATCCCTTAAAATGTGGAATGGGGCCCACAAGGTGAATTTCAGAAAAGTAACAACCTGGGTGTATGTTATTGGATGTGTAGATGACGAATCAAGTGGAATCTCAAACACCCATCACCTAGATCTAGGTCAACTTGCTCAACTAGTGAAGTGCGCCTTGCTTGGGAGAAGCTAAGTTGGCATGGGAGAGGGGTCAAACGGAAACCAATCCTCACCAAACTATAGATCCGGGATGCCGTGGATGCTATAGAGGTGGGTTTTCAATATTATGCCCAATAACCCACTAGATCTAAGTAGATCTGAGAAAATGTAAAAAATGGGGTTTTGATTAATTAGGGTTTTAAGTGTTTTTGACAATTCGATAGATCATGGAGATAGAACTTACCTTGAGATCATACCTGAGTGATGTGGATGAGATGCCTTGATGTTGAGGAAGATTCCCGCAGAGATCAAATGAGAGATTGTTGATTTGCTTGCCGATTTGATGCCCTAGCCCACAAGTGCGCCTTCCTCTACCTGTCAAACCAAGGAATGAAAATTCAATCAGTAAGATCAAGTATGGAAGAAATACAAGAGAAATGCAAATAGTAACATGAAATAGAAGGTCCTGGGACAGTAATACTCCCTGTTACCAACGAAGAGCTCCAAAGAAGAAGTAGGGAGAGTCTTCCCCTACCAATACCTCCTCCTCCAAGCAAATCGGCCTCCACCTGTAGATGCAAAATCGTGGTGCAAAGATATGGCAAACAAGATCTCCAATAACTCAGTGCAAAGGAAGAACCAACGAACGAACACCAAAAACATTCACCACAACACTGGAGATAGATGCAATAATAATTTTCTATTCCAATAATCCAGAGCCAAAAGTCCCTTTACAATGAGAGGCTCTCTCCTTTAAATAGGAAGGAGAGGCACCAAAACCCTAACCACTTTTTGAATGAGTGGCTAAGATTAAAAGATACAAATGTCTAATCAATGGTTGAGATGAGCTCAACAATAAAATACATAGATCACTAATAAAATATAACGTAAGTGGACAAAATCACCCTACAAGAGGGGAATCCCACCAAATCATGATGACAAAATATCATAAGCGGCTTATGGTGGGTCCAAGGGGTAATTTTATCCCTCCTTGGTCAATCCCCATAGCACAATAACCAAAAAATAATCATGAATGTACCAAATCGTGCCTCCATAGTGAAGTTGTGGTCCTCAAAAGACCTCAAAAATCCACAGAAAGTGCCATAAGTGATGGATGCGGGTTCCGATGAAGCTGAAACTGCTGGAGAAGGTGTGGAAGGTCCCGATCTATCATCACTGATCATCCCATGCCATAACTTTGCCTCAGTAGCCCAATTCGATTTCCTCAATAGCCATTTCTACCAATCCTGAAATGCCTCGGAAAGCGTGAAACTACCCCAAACAGCCTCCTGGAGTGCTGGCGCTGTCAAGGTGAGGGCACCAGTGTGTCCGGAAGGGGGGTAATATGGTAAAAACAAGTGGCTGGACCACCCCCTCCATCATCAGTGCCCTAGGTCAACCGGATAAAAGTCATCTCTGCTCCGACAGGGTCTCCAACAGACCAAAACTGCACTAGGACAGCCTACTGAGGCTAAATCATCACTGTAAGTGCCCGGAACTGAAAACAAACTGTCCCATTGGACTCAAAAGGTCCAAATCCATCCAAGATGTATACTCATACACCATATGAATCTCTGCATGATCGAAATAAATATCCAATATACCGGATCAAGGCCAATAATAATGCGTTGTACATATACAAACACTGCTGCAACCCCAGAATCATCATCATAACCCTGTAGCTGCTGCATAGAGTCATTATGTATGTATACATAGACCATATATCATCTATCCATATCATCATAAGGTCCAACATCTCATGTCCCATGGTCCTCCATGGTCAAACTAGGTCTAACCAAGACCAAATATAACTCAGATCATCATTAATAGCTGCTGCAAAGTGTCAAGGTTAATATATGCTCTACAACTTATTCAAATAACAATTATAACACAGAGTAATCATGACTGGCGATCTAAATCCAAATATATAGTGTCGTTAATTATTATTATTACTCAGACTAGACTTTCAGGATCATACTCACTTCATAGTTGTGATCAATTTGCTAGTGAAGGGTGAAGGCTTAAATTAACTGGCTAGGCTAAGGGATGACTTAACTGTCTTGACTTTGTGACACTTTGGCAAGGGAAAGGGAATACACCATAGTATATACTGAATGAGCAATAACACAGGGAATGGCGGTGTCTCACAAATGGATGAGTTGTTTAAAGAGGGTTTATTTACCTTCACAGATGCGCACAATCCATAATACAAATAAGGCCAGCAATTGTTTAGATGTAGCTTTTAAGTTCCATTGCTTTTGGGCCTGAAGTTTCCATAGCCTTGATCTATGTGTGTTTACAAACACATTGCATAGATTTACATTTTTCTTTTAGGCTTTCTGCTGCAGGTGTGTTTTTAAGACACTTGTTTACCTGAGCACTTCTAGGTGTGTCATGGACAGCTTGTTTACCTAGGTATTTATTTTCCACAAGATATAACATTTCATTTTCATTGCCATGTTCATTTGGCATGCCTCTCATTCATGTGTGTTTAGAAACACATTGCATGAATGGGCTTTTCATACAAGATATAGCATTTCATTTTTCCAGATTTTGTATACATGGCAGCACTAAAAGTTTCAGGTTTAGCCAACACGACTTTAGTGACTAGGGGGAATTCACAAGGAACTCCAACTCACCATAGGTAAGTTTTGTCACCAACTCAGAGCCGAGACACAATAAACAAGGAAGCTCATCCAATACAGAGGCTACAGTGGGGAAAAGTCCTCCATGCCACTAGTCAAGTAGTAAGTCAGGGTGATAATCTAAAAGGTAGGCCATGGATGGATGAAGACAATGAATAATGGAGCCAACACTAGCAAGCCAAGGTATGGTTGAATGATCACCTCTATTCTCCCTAAGGAGGGTAAAACCAATGAGTATGAATAGTGAACTTCTAAGTCTAAGTAGGGACAATGTAATATATATAATAGATCGACCAGGTCCAAATATCTATATGATCGCCAGATCATGACCCTGAGTGCTAAGACATGCTATAAGAATAAGTATAAAAGCAATCTAACCATAACACCATGATATACCTGCTGAGTCATATACCTGAAAGCTCATCAACCTGTACCATCACCTGTCCTCTGGAACCGCTGCTGCAACTCTGAACACTACTGACTGCTCTGTACAAATGGTATAATGGCTATATCGGTCATCTCTCTGAGTGTCCTGAGACTCAGTCATGGCATGGGGAATACAACTGTTGTCCACAATCTGATAGTGATCCAATCTAGATGCTCATCTCAGCATCTCAAATGTAAGGGAACTGGCTGAATAGTGTACTGGAATGAGAAAAATAATGTATGGTAGCCCGGCTACTATATATGTGATAACAGGTGTGACACTTGATTGATGATCTATGGAGGATGACTAGGCACCACATGGAGAGTGCTCCCCAGGTTTTCCACATATTTGGAGGCACAAGTGGGAGGCCTAGCCACATCACTATGGGGTTGTCCCCTTCCATTGATGAGATGATTCACTCCCCTAGCATGTGGAGGCTTGTTTGGCATGAGTTTGACCCCTCATTACATTGAGATGACCCTTGGATGATTTCTAGGAGGTGGTTACACATTGGTTCTCCCCCTTGGCATTATTTTATTGCTTCATTTGATGGGATGTCTCACATGCACCACTCACATTTGCCATCATTTATGGAACTTGTCACACTTTTTGAAAAGAGCATTCTCTTGGATGGCCTCACTTGAGAGCACATTTGACTTGTTTTTTGGTGGAATACTCCACTCTTGGAGGATGGATACATTAATTGCCGTGCCAATTTTTAGGAGCGCCCACTCCTTTGGGGTTACTTTCTCACTCACCTATGCTTTATGGTTGGAGCACTCACCTTTGGAGGGCATATATTGCACTTATGATGGATCATGGCACTTGTTATCATCATTTGGAGGATCATTTGACCTCACACTTGGCATTTTCTCCTTTCCTATGGATGTGTCCCCCTAGGTTGGTGTTGTAGGTACAACAGATCCCATGCTCCATTCTGATCATGGGAACCCCATTAATGTAAATATCAAGGTATTTAAGTAATTTTAAAAATTTTGCTTTGCTATGGCATATTGCCCTTTGCTTGGTTTGTTCAGTTATCATTCTTTTTCTTTGAAGATTTCTAAGTTTCTGGTTGTTTCTTGATTTGCAGAAAACCTTCGAATTTTGCCCAAAACTCATTTTCTAGCCGCAAATACCGAAATCCCGCAATCCCGCAGTTGCGAATTGTGGGAATCCTTTGTTTTTCATTTGGGAATCCAACAACCCAAAACCCGCAACCCGAAATTGCGAGTTGCGGGAAGGCCGTGTAAATATTTTAGAAATTTTGTTTCTGCAACTCAAAACCTGAAATTTCAGATTTCGGATTGCGAGAATTAGTTGCATCAATAAACCGCGTTTTGTGTTTCTGAAACCCGCAACCCGCAAATTGCGGATTGCGGGTTGTAGAAAAAGTTATTCAGTTTTGATTTTTGTTTTTGTTTCCGAAACCCGAAACCCGAAATTTCGGGTTGCAGATTTCGGAAATAGGTTTGTTTATTTCACAAGATTTGTAAAACCCGCAACCAGCAATTTCATATTGCGGAATTCGGGAATTTCGAATAAAGTTTCATTTTCGAACTTGATCCTGCATCCCGCATCCCGCATCCCGCAGGGGCTAATCTCAGTTGTTCGCTTCTTTCTAAATCTACGGCCCAGATTTAATCCGACCACAAAACCTTAAATATACGATTTTTCTAATTTTCGTTATCATTTTCACTATCGAAAATTTACGCTCCTACGTGGATTTTACTGTTGATTTCTTACCAAGGTCACCTTCACGGTTTTTCAGCTATTATCAGGTTGGTTTGCTGTTATTTTTGTATTTTCTTTTCGCGGTTTTCTTGTCTACGTTTTGGTTTTTTATTTTTGTTTATTTATTTATCAGAATTTCCCAAGCTTCGCCAAAATGTCTCGAACTACCCGGTCCAAGGCACTCCACAGGGATTCACTGACCAAAGATCCCAATTTTGGCATTTTCTCAGACACCAGTGAAAGAGTAACTAAAACATATCAAATGGACTGGGCTAAAATCTATGCAATCTTTGACAATGATGACCTATCGGACATCAAGGAAAACCTACTTACCTATGAAAAAATTAGGGCTTCCCAGATACATGCCATTGCTGCTCGCCCTGTTGTCCTACCTTATACTGATCCTGTCAAATGGATTGTAGAAAACACTAACCCTAAGGACTGGTCGTTTAACGACAGTGCAGGGTCACAATTGACTACCTTTCGCCCTGAGGTTTTTATCAGAGCTTTTGCTCTCAAACTAGCAGCACAAACCCTTACTTCTGATTTCATTCAATCCTCCAAGACCAGATATAATTTCAATGAGATGATGAAATCCTGGATGGTTAAAACTAGTAGTTTTGTGATGAAGGCGGATGACTATTATCCGATTGTTTGGTTCAAGGAACCTTACTCTTTACTCGCAACCATGCTGTGCAGGGTCTTTGGCCTCCCCAATTGTTCAGTTTTTAAAGCTGAATGGGCTCCCATAGCTCACCATGTTTTGACTACAAGTGAATCATTCCCTTGGGCATCCATCCTGTCTTCGAAAATTAAGACAACAGTTCAAGACTATCAGAAGGCACCTGCCTCAAAGAAGCCACATTTTTACCTATCGGCCTACATCTTTGATGTCTTCTGCTCTGAGTTTCGGTACTCTCACTTAGGGTGGAATTGGACCCATGAGGCTCCACCTGTCCACATATACCATTCTGCACTGTGGGAAAGCAATTATGTGCCCTTGCTCTATGAAATTTGTGATCATTTTATGGGCACCATTTATTTCAAAAAATTTCAACAGGAGGCTCCTGCCTTTTCAGCTGATGCTAGAACTTTTATCAACACCATTGGAAATTGGTATGTGTATGAGTCCTTCTCATACATCAGATTTTGGGGAAGTGACACTGTTCACCTTCTCCCAAGAATTGTACATGACAGGTTGGTTATTCAAGAAGTGTCCTATCAGACTGTCACTGATGGAGTATACAAGAAGCTCACTGGTCCTAAAAAGAGAGGCTGGCCTAAGTTCTCCTTAAACCTTGGCCCATTAGTTATTCCTACCTCAACTTGGGTTACAGTGCTTGGTGATCAACTGGATCCTTTGAGATTGGGTAAAGCACCCAAAAGAAAGCATGATCCTAAGAAATTCTTGGATGCACACTTCAAGCAATATCACAAGAAAATGGACTATGTCCATGAAGACTCCCCAGATGATTCCATCTATCAAGGAGTGAATACTTTTTCTGAAGTATTGGCAAGGGCCAAGAGCTCAGATGAACAGCAACATATCCTGGCATATCAGAAAGACATTAAGCCTCAATTCTACAGGCAAAGAACTATGGAATTCAATCTCATTGAGCAGGTTAGAAGGGACAAAGAACAAAAGCTAATTCAGCAAGCTAATGCCCCTTTGATGCTTACTTATACAGATGGAGATAAAGGTAAGGCTCATGTTATCACATATATAGTAGCCGGGCTACCATACATTTTTTGTCAGATTCCAGTGCACTATTCAGCCAGTTCCCTTACATTGAGATGCTGAGATGAGCATCTATTTTGGATCACTATCAGATTTTGGACAGCAGTTTTATTCCCCATGCCATGACTGAGTCTCAGGACACTCAGAGAGATGACCGATGTAGCCATTATACCATTTGTACAGAGCATTCAGTAGTGCCCAGAGTTACAGTAGCAGTTTCAGAGGACAAACGATGGTTCAGATGATGAGCATTCAGGTATATGACTCAGCAGGTATATCATAGTGTTGTGGTTATATTGCTTTTATATTTATTCTTATAGCATGTCTTAGCACTTAGTGTCATGATCTGGCGATCATATAGATATGTGGACCTGGTTGATCTTATTATATATATTATATTGTCCCTACTCAGACTTAGAATTTCACTATTCATACTCATTCGTTTTACCCTCCCTAGGGAGAATAGAGATGATCATTCCACCATACCTTGGCTTGCTAGTGTTGGCTCCATTATTCATTGTCTTCATCCATCCATTGCCTACCTTTTAGTTTATCACCCTGACTTACTACTTGACTAGTGACATGGAGGATCTTTTCCCCACCATAGCCTGTGTATTGGATGAGCTTCCCTATTTATTGTGTCTCGGCTCTGAGTTGGTGACAAAACTTACCTATGGTGAGTTGGAGTTCCTTGTGAATTCCCCCTAGTCACTAAAGTTGTGTTGGCTAAACCCGAAACTTTTAGTGCTGCCATGAATACAGAATCTGGAAAATGAAGTGCTATATCTTGTATGAAAAGCCCGTTCATGCAATGTGTTTTTCAACACACATGAATGAAAGGCATGCCAAATGAAAATGGCCATGAAAATAAAATGTTATATCTTTTGGAAATGTAAATACCTAGGTAAACAAGCTGTCTGTGACACACCTAGAAGTGCTCAGGTAAACAAGTGCCTTAAAAACACACCTGCAGCAGAAAGCCTCAAATAAATGTAAATCTATGCAATGTGTTTATAAACACACATAGATCAAGGCTATGGAAACTTCAGGCCCAAAGCAATGGAACTTAAATGCTATATCTAAATAATTGCTGGCCTCATTTGTATTATGGATTGTGCGCATCTATTAAAGGTGAATAAACCTTCTTTAAACAACTCATCCATTTGTGAGACACCGCCATTCCCTGTGTTGTTGCTCATTCAATATATACTATGGTGTGTATTCCCTTTCCCTTTTCCAAAGTGTCAAAACGTTAAGTCAGTCAAGTCAGCCCTTAGCCTAGCCAATTATTTTAGCCTTCACCCTTCACTAGCAAATTGATCACAGCTATGAAGTGAGTATGGTCCAAAAAGTCTAGTTTGAGTAATAATAATAATTAATGACATTATATATTTGGATTTAGATCGCCAATAAATGATTAATTTGTATTATAATTGCTATTTGAATAAGTTGTAGAGCATGCATTAACCTTTGACACTTTGCAGCAGCTTCTGATGATGGTCTGAGTTATATTTGGTCATGTTGACTTGGTCAAACCTAGTTTGACCAAGGTCAACCATAGGACATGAGATGGTTGGACCTTGTGATGATATGGATAGATGATATATGCTCTATGTACATGTACATGATGATTCTATGCAGCAGATACAGGGTTATGATGATGATTTATGGTTTACAGCATTATTTGATCATTTACAGATTATTATTATTTCACTTGTTCCGGTATACTGGATATATTACATGATCATGCAGAGACTCATATGGTGTATGAGTACACATCTCGGATGGATTTGGACCTTCTGAGTCCAATGAGACAGTCTGTTTTCAGTTCCGGGCACTTACAGTGATGATTGAGCCTCAATAAGCTAACCCAGTGCAGTTTAGGTTTGTTGAAGACCCTGTCAGAGCAGAGAGGATTTTTATTTGGTTGACCTAGGGCGCTGTGCTTGGAGGGGGTGGTCCAGCCACTTGTTTTTACCATATTACCCCCCTCCCGGACACACAGGTGCCCTCACCTTGACAACGCAGGCACTCCAGGAGGCAGTTTGGGGCAGTTTCATGCTTCTCGAGGCATTTCAGGATTGGTAGAAATGGCTATTGAGTAATTCGATTTGGGCTACTGAGGCAATGTCTTGGCATGGGATGATAAGTGATGATGGGTTGATGTCTTCCACACCTCCTCCAGCAGTTTCAGCTTCATCGGGGCCCGCATCCATCACTTATGGCACTTTCTGATGATTTTTGAGGCCTCTTAAGGCCCACGATTTGTCCATAGAGGCACGATTTGGTATATTGATGACTATTTTATTATTATTGTGCTATGGGGATTAACCAAGGGTGGCTAAAATTACCCCTTGGACCCACCATAAGCTTCTTATTATATTTTGTCATCATGATATGGTGGGATTCCCCTCTCCTAGGGCGATTTTGTCCACTTATGTTATATTTTATTAGTGATCCATGTATTTTATTGTTGAGCTCATCTCAACCATTGATTAGACATTTGTATCTTTTAATCTTAGCCACTCATTCAAAAAGTGGTTAAGGTTTTGGTGCCTCTCCTATCTATTTAAAGGAGAGAGCCTCTCATTGTAAAGGGGTCTTTGGCTCTTGGATTATTGGTATAGAAAAACTTTCTTGTGGAAATTCTTGTGGTCTCCTTTGCATCCGGTGTTCTTAGATGGTGATTGGAAAATCTATTGCAACTTTGCATTTGGAATTTGTGGTAAGATCTATTTTTTGGGGGAAATCATTGTCTTGTCTACAGGAGGGCGACTTCAACAAGGGCGATTTTGCAAGGCTTCTTCAAATCGATCTTCTTGGCATTTGCTTGTATCAGGGGGTTATCATTAGTATCATTGTGATCTATGTTATCTTTTTGTTACTTCTCTTGTGGCATTAGTCTTATCTCTTGATTGCATCAAATCTGATATTGTTGATGTTTGTTGTGCAGGAGAGAGGGCGCATTGGCTTCTTGGACTAAATCGACTTCATAGAAAACTACCTCAAAGCTTCTCAAATTGATCGGGATTGCATAGATCATCATCATCAAGGCATCTACAAGGTTACCCAGGTAAGATCCACAGGTTTGTTTATCTTATCTTGATCCAATCCATTGACATAACACATAAATTGATAAAACCCTAATTAATCAAAACCCCCATTGTTACATTTTCTTAGATCTAGTAAGATCTAGTGGGTTGTTGGGTATAATATTGAAAACCCACCTCTATAGTATCCACGGCATCCCGGATCTATAGTTTGGTGAGGATTGGCCTTCATTCAATCCCCTTCTCAAGCCAACTTAGCTCCTCCAAGCAAGGGCGCACTTCTTGGTGAGGTGAGTTGACCTAGATCTAGTTGATGGGTAGTTGAGTTTTCAATTGATTCATGATCTACATGCCCTAAAACCTACCCCTAGACTCTTACTTTGGCAATTTCTACCTTGTGGGCCCTATTCCACATTTTAAGGGATTTAATCCCCATTTTGGACCACTTGGTATCTTTAAACTCAGATCTAGTAAGATCTAACCATTGGATTGCCTTGAAACTTTAGATCCACACTCTCACTTGATCAACCTACTTGGATCTAAAATTTGGATGTCATTGGACTTGTCTTGATTCATCTATCCCACATTTTACCCTCCTTGGGCAAAGTCGCACTTCCTGGGAGATTGGAGTTGGTCCACTTCTAGGACATGGGTACATGAGATTTTAGTGGATTTGGAACGAGCATAATTCAAAACCTAGGTCTAGTTGGTCACTTCATCAAATCTTGCCTTGGGGATAGCATTCCTTGTTTTAAGGGATTGTGGTCCACTTAGGTCAAACCTTGAATCTCTAGATCTAAACCCATTCATCCATCAAACCTTTAATTGCCCACGTGTCTCATGCAATAGGAGTCATCAACCACAACTTAATTTCATTTGACTCCATTATCCCAATTCCCAAGGCACTGATCTCTCTCCAAGTCAATTCGACTTTCCTAGATTGTTGGATTAACTTGTGGTTTGATCCTTGTTTGGTGGACTAAACCTTTTGATGTCATCATATATCTTGATCAAGCTTGTCACTTGTACTAGTTAGCCCTAATTCAACCCCTAAACTACCCTGCATTGGACACGGTTCCCAAGACAGTGTATTTTCTCACATTGAACTAGTACTTCAATCCTGGATCTCATTTCAAATACTATAAGTCACTCTCACAGCAATAATGAACCAAAGCTATACTCATTGAACCCCTTACTTATATTGTGACTTCATCCTTAGGTCTAGGATAAACCATATACCTTACTCCACTTAGTATTAACTTGATTTGGTGTCTTGGTTTTGATCTCTCCTGTCGGGAGTAGATCGGGTCTCCCCCTTTGTTGTCTGGGCTAAATAACATAAAGCGAAGGTTGCCTCGACTGGCGTGACAACCATCTATTGGAGGTCGAGGTGATCGTGGTTGCACCTTTTGAGTTACCCTTCCCTATTGCCATCCATTAATGGATACATCCACAGGGGTAACTACAGTTTAGGTGATAACATTTTGGCACCGTTGCCGGGGAGGGCATAGGCTTACTCTGGTTTGACATATATTTCCTAAAACCCTACTCCCGTTCTTTTTGCCTAGCATTTTGGCGTTGGAGAAGGCATAGGCTTACCTTGGATAAATATAGTAGTTATTACTCACTCTCTCCTGCATATACAACGACACATATCTTGGTAGAAGAGTTTAAGAAATCTACCTGGCGACTCCCAACCGTGACTCCGCTGAGGAGCGAGCTCATTTACATCCTTATAACACTAGAAGTAAAACAAATTCAAATCAAGTTGAAGGAACCCCACTTACATATCGTAAAAGAGATCCTAAAGCACAATCATCCAACTTCTTTTGGAAATTGGTTAACGATTCTCCAAACCGAGCTTCAGGATCCCCTTTGTTTAATCTGGTTCCTCCCTCATCTCCTAGTTCAAATTTAAACACAAACTTTCCAAATCCAATGGCCGGAACAAACTCTGGGAACCAAAATGTTCCTCCTCCACAGAACCCTAGGATTTTCGAAAGAAAGGAAAAACCATCTCCTTTAGACTTTTCCCAAATCCAAGGAGCACCCCATGACATGCCTGAAAAGTATTTTGAAAAGATTCCCAGATTTGATGGACTATCTGCTATATCAATTGAAGACCACATTGATAAAGTATGGGAACACATGGAAGCATATGGAGCATCTGAGGAAGATGTTTTCATGAGGGGTCTCCTGGCATCTTTATAAGGAGATGTTAGGAAGTGGTTTGATAGGTTGCCTGCCTCATCCATTGACGGGTATGACAACTTTGTCAACAAACTAAATAATGAGTGGTCCCGAAAGTTAGATGGGAAATTTCTCTTACATCAACTTTTTGACATTAAGAAAAGAGAAAATGAAACAGTCCATGAGTTCAATATAAGATTTGACAAGACTGTAGCTGTTATCCCTGAAGAGATTAGACCAAAAGATCAAGCAGTTGTTATTCACTACTTGAATGCATTTGAGGGATGGGTTGGTTATCAACTAAAGGATAAAAACCCAAATGACTTGAAGACCGCTCAATCAAATGCCAAGATGGTTGAGCAAAATGTAGCATCCATGGGGAAACAAAACTTTTTCGATCAATTTACCCCATCCACTTCCAGATCTGACCCTAGACTTCGAAAACCAAAGGAACCTGCAAGTGTGCCAAAGGAATCAAAGGACACTTTAGAAGTCATGCAAGAGATGATGAGGCAATTAACTGTCCTAACCAAGAGTGTAGCAAGTTTGAATGACCCTAAGAGACATAGAAATCCTTATGGCCCTAAACCTTATTGGAATAATAATAGAAGACCTAAAGGGGATAGGGATAGTCGACGACCTGAGTATCCAGAAAACTCTGAAAAGAAGGAGGTCAATTGGTGTGATGAAAAAGAAGAAGAACCCTCTGACACCGTTGACCATGATGACCAACCAGATAACATCAACTTTATAAATGACTTATCTTATGATGAAGATTTTGGGAGAATCCTTTTAAAAGAAGAACCACGGGAGCAAGAAGAAGACATGGTCGAAGAACCTAGCTCCTCATGTTGTGCCATAGAGCTCCCAAAACCTAAAGAGCAACCAAAGTATCAAATTTATAAACGAGGAAGTACTTCCCAACCTTCTTTCCTTGATAAACATAAGAAGACTAATGAAGATAAAAAGGAAGAAGAAGATCTTGTTGTGGATGATTATGATCTAAAAATTGACATGAAGAAAGAGTTAAGCAAGATAATGTGTAATATCCCTGTCACTGAGTTGATGAAGGTACCTTCTATTAGATGCCAAGTAGAGGAATTTTTCGATGGTATTGGCCAAGAGAAAACTCTTGAAACGGTCCTAGAATCATGTCATATCCAAAAGCTTAGTGGAACACAACCTAGTGAAACAGAGAAAGATCCACCGATAAACATCCATTCAGCAATTTATGAGAGAAAGAGTGGTGGTCACTCTCCCTTTTACCTTACCTTACACATTCAAAACATGCTCCTTCACAAATGTATGTTGGATTCTGGAGCAGCAATGAATGTTATGCCTTTACAAGTTATGAAGGAAATGGGATTAGAGGTGACTAGACCTTATGGAAATGTCTGTGGTATAGATTCCCGACGAGTGCCATCTTATGGTTTGATCAAAAACCTTAGAGCTGATCTTTTTGTGTGTTCGGACATTTCTACCATGATGGATATAGTTGTCATTGACTTACCCCAAGCATATGGAATGCTGTTATCTAGAAAATGGGCGGCTGGTCTAGGTGGATACCTTATGATGGATTTATCATTTATTTGTGTTCCCAACCCTGATGGAGCTTTGATTCGGGTAAACAAAGAACCTTGTTATAATGAGCATGTAGAATCATTTGATGAAGGGTTAAAGAACACATGGGGATGAATTGTTGAATAATGCCAAAACTAACCTTGTTGAAGATGAGGATGAATTATATGAAGTTGATCAAAATATGTGTATGGTCATGGAAGATTATGATTCATCTTGGGAAGAAGAGCAAGCAGCTGAAATTGCAAGAATAATCAATTTGGAGTTACTTAGAAATGAATTTGCTGAGGAAATAAATGAATTGAGAAGAAGTGAAAATCAACCTCAAGGTCAGGAACAAAACAATGAAATCATTCAAGAACCAATAGGAAGAAATGAACATTTGCCTAGTGATCAAAGCTTGGAACAAATTCCCCATTTGGAAAATTTTCATGAGCAAACAAATGTTGAAGAAAATATTGAGAATATTATCCATGAAGATGAATTTGATGATATTAGGAGGGGAGAAAGAATTCCTTTTACTGTTAGGGAATGGTTTGCTTTGACTGATCATAATAGAGAAAGAGAAAGCCAAGGGCATGCGCCTATTTACCAACATCTACTAGGGTTGAAACAAATGAAGAGTCTGAAACTTCCCATTATTCTGACATAGAAGATTCTTTATCCCACTTATCTCTAGAAGACGGTAATCTAATTCAAGTTCATGATAACTCTTTAAGTTGGGAAGAGGATGCCTTAAATAATGATGCACCTGAAGGAGAACATAATTTAAACAACCTTGCTATTTTTCAAACTCCTTCAGAACCTCAAAGCCATGTTTTATCTGCATATCCTCATGTCCCTAGTTTTCTCCTACCATCTGAGTCATCTAGTCATCATATTCATGATCCTTCTCACATTCCTAGTTCCTCTACATTTCATCCTGAGTCAGTTTCTGCTAGGTTGGAAAATATGGTCATCCCGGTTCCTTCAGGGGAAGGCTCTAGTCATAATACTGTCATATCTCATGAGCCACCTTCCTTCGAAGAACATAGAGATTTCTGGACTGTAGGTGAAGTTGTTAAAAGAGTTGTGTCTCCTCATGAGGAAGAGTCAAATGAAGTAGTCCATGAGGCAAGATGAGAAGTTAGGGAAGTCCTTGTTGGCAGGATTGCTATTTCCTTAGATGGTGGTCCACCCAGAGTTGATGCAGTTCCTTCTAGGAGGATCTCAAGGATTGTCACACCTCAACCGCAAAACCCTACTGAAATCCACCCCATGCCTATTTGTAACATTGGAGTTATTCCTGAGTCTGTCAATAGAAATAGATTTCCTACAGGAAGTCAAGTCATTATTCCCAACCATTTGTTGCATATGAGATCGGGACAAGCTGATGACTTATGGGTTGGACCTTTCACAGTAGAGCAATGCATTGATCGCATGTGCTTTCTAACCACTGGTAGTGGACGACGTATTTTATATCCTGTATATCAGAGGGATTTAAGGGATCATATCCCTGATCCCACATAGTTGGGACCTCTGTGTAGTGCCTTGCCTGGTAGATTAGAGTAGGTAGGAAACCAAATAAGCCTACTTAGGCAGTAGTTAGTCTTTTCAGCCATTGAGTCTGGCACCTTTTTATCTTTTCTTAAGCTCCTTTGTAAGCTCCTAGTTTAACTGAGTATCTGTCATTTTCTTTTTCCTGCACAATAAATTTCAAACTTTGCAAGTTATGTTAGTAATTTAATTTATATTTCATGCATTTATATTTATGTCATAGAATAGATTTTATTTCAGTTGGATTTTATATTTTTCCCATACATGCTGCATGAGGTATTTTGATGTTTGTGAATGCAGAAATAGGTGCAAAATAAAATAAAAAGCTGGAAGCAAAATGGTAGAGTGCTGGAACGAAGAATCGAGTAGCAGAGTTTGAGAACCAGAGATTCTGAGGTTCTCAAGCGCTCTTTTCAGCAGAGCACTTGTCCCAGCCGGAGCCAGATGTTATCACATATATAGTACCTGGGCTACCATACATTTTTTGTCAGATTCCAGTGCACTATTTAGCCAGTTACCTTACATTGAGATGTTGAGATGAGCATCTATATTGGATCACTATCAGATTTTGGACAGCAGTTTTATTCCCCATGCCATGACTGAGTCTCAGGACACTCAGAGAGATGACCGATGTAGCCATTATACCATTTGTATAGAGCATTCAGCAGTGCCCAGAGTTACAGTAGCAGTTTCAGAGGACAAACGATGGTTAAGATGATGAGCATTCAGGTATATGACTCAGCAGGTATATCATAGTGTTGTGGTTATATTGCTTTTATATTTATTCTTATAGCATGTCTTAGCACTTAGTGTCATGATCTGGCGATCATATAGATATGTGAACCTGGTTGATCTTATTATATATATTATATTGTCCCTACTCAGACCTAGAAGTTCACTATTCATACTCATTGGTTTTACCCTCCCTAGGGAAAATAGAGGTGATGATTTCACTTATGGCACTTTCTGATGATTTTTGAGGCCTCTTAAGGTCCACGATTTGGCCATAGAGGCACGATTTGGTATATTGATGACTATTTTATTATTATTGTGCTATGGGGATTGACCAAGGGTGGCTAAAATTACCCCTTGGACCCACCATAATCTTCTTATTATATTTTGTCATCATGATATCGTGGGATTCCCCTCTCCTAGGGCGATTTTGTCCACTTATGTTATATTTTATTAGTGATCCATGTATTTTATTGTTGAGCTCATCTCAACCATTGATTAGACATTTGTATCTTTTAATCTTAGCCACTCATTCAAAAAGTGGTTAGGGTTTTGGTGCCTCTCCTATCTATTTAAAGGAGAGAGCCTCTCATTGTAAAGGGGTCTTTGGCTCTTGGATTATTGGTATAGAAAAACTTTCTTGTGGAAATTCTTGTGGTCTCCTTTGCATCTGGTGTTCTTAGATGGTGATTGGAAAATCTATTGCAACCTAGCATTTGGAATTTGTGGTAAGATCTATTTTTTGGGGGAAATCATTGTCTTGTCTACAGGAGGGCGACTTCAACAAGGGCGATTTTGCAAGGCTTCTTCAAATCGATCTTCTTGGCATTTGCTTGTATCAGAGGGTTATCATTAGTATCATTGTGATCAATGCTATCTTTCTGTTACTTCTCTTGTGGCATTAGTCTTATCTCTTGATTGCATCAAATCTGATATTGTTGACGTTTGTTGTGCAGGAGAGAGGGCGCATTGGCTTCTTGGACTAAATCAACTTCATAGAAAACTACCTCAAAGCTTCTCAAATTGATCTGGATTGCATAGACCATCATCATCAAGGCATCTACAAGGTTACCCAGGTAAGATCCACAGGTTTGTTTATCTTATCTTGATCCAATCCATTGAAATAACACATAAATTGATAAAACCCTAATTAATCAAAACCCCCATTGTTACATTTTCTTAGATCTACTAAGATCTAGTGGGTTGTTGGGTATAATATTGAAAACCCACCTCTATAGTATCCACGGCATCCCGGATCTATAGTTTGGTGAGGATTGGCCTTCATTCAATCCCCTTCTCAAGCCAACTTAGCTCCTCCAAGCAAGGGCGCACTTCGTGGTGAGGTGAGTTGACCTAGATCTAGTTGATGGGTAGTTGAGTTTTCAATTGATTCATGATCTACATGCCCTAAAACCTACCCCTATACTCTTACTTTCACAATTTCTACCTTGTGGGCCCTATTCCACATTTTAAGGGATTTAATCCCCATTTTGGACCACTTGGTATCTTTAAACTCAGATCTAGTAAGATCTAACCATTGGATTGCCTTGAAACTTTAGATCCACACTCTCACTTGATCAACCTACTTGGATCTAAAATTTGGATGTCGCACTTGGGCAAAGTCGCACTTCCTGGGAGATTGGAGTTGGTCCACTTCTAGGACATGGGTACATGAGATTTTAGTGGATTTGGAACGAGCATAATTCAAAACCTAGGTCTAGTTGGTCACTTCATCAAATCTTGCCTTGGGGATAGCATTCCTTGTTATAAGGAATTGTGGTCCACTTAGGTCAAACCTTGAATCTATAGATCTAGACCCATTCATCTATCAAACCTTTAATTGCCCACTTGTCTCATGCAATAGGAGTCATCAACCACAACTTAATTTCATTTGACTCCATTATCCCAATTCCCAAGGCACTGATCTCTCTCCAAGTCAATTCGACTTTCCTAGATTGTTGGATTAACTTGTGGTTTGATCCTTGTTTGGTGGACTAAACCCTTTGATGTCATCATATATCATAATCAAGCTTGTCACTTGTACTAGTTAGCCCTAATTCAACCCCTAAACTACCCTGCATTGGACACGGTTCCCAAGACAGTGGATTTTCTCACATTGAACTAGTACTTCAATCCTAGATCTCATTTCAAATACTATAAGTCACTCTCACAGCAATAATGAACCAAAGCTATACTCATTGAACCCCTTACTTATATTGTGACTTCATCCTTAGGTCTAGGATAAACCATACACCTTACTTCTCTTAGTATTAACTTGATTTGGTGTCTTGGTTTTGATCTCTCCTATCGGGAGTAGATCGGGTCTCCCCCTTTGTTGTCTGGGCTAGATAACATAAAGCGAAGGTTGCCTCGACTGCCATGACAACCATCTATTGGAGGCCGAGGTGATCGTGGTTGCACCTTTTGAGTTACGCTTCCCTATTGCCATCCATTAATGGATACATCCACAGGGGTAACTACAGTTTAGGTGATAACAGCTCCCTTGGAGGATCCTCCTCATGTGAAAACAACTGAGCAGGTTAAAGCTCTTTTGGAGACCTCTCGTGATTCACAAAAGCAGCTAGCAAAATTGACTTCAGTCTTGAGCACTCAGACAGTGGATCCACCCAAGCCCACTATGGATGATTGGGTGACTGCTGCAGCTTTGCAAGCAGTTGATGATTTGGAAATAGTTGAAGTTAACCCTGCTAAGAGACAGAAAGTTCAGGTTTCTACGTCAGAAGTTCCTACAGTTGATCTTATTGACAATGATGTTGAAGATGAGCCCTAGGCTACAGTTCAAATGACTGAAGAAGTTACTGAGAAGATGACTGACAAGGTAATTGAAGAAATCACTGAAAAAGTGATTGACAATTCACAGGCAGTCACAGACCTGTTGGATACTATTGAAATGGATCACTGTGATTTTGATCAACAAGTTTTGGAACTCACCACTACTGCCCCTTACATCACAACTCCATCATTGTTGTTATCACCTATTCAGGATCTTTCTACTTTGCCTACAGGGGTGATGCCACCATTCTCTATCTCCCAATTGTTTCATACTTTGACTCATAGAGCCACCCCTTTTCCTGGTAACTCAATTTCTTTTTCCATCCCTTCATCTATTTTTGCAGAAGCCCAGTCTTCGACTGTCCCCCTGCAATTATCCATATCCACTTCATCATTGCGTACTGAGAATGAGCTACCTTTAATTCCTTCTCCATTACCACCAGTTGTTAATAATGATCAAGTTCCTCTTTCTAAAGCCTTCGCTTCAATCCCTTCCCCAATTATTCTCTCATCAGTTCCTCAGACTGTCTCTACTCCTATGGCTATTTCTCAAGTTACCATGCCAATAACCAATCCAGTGGCCACTCAAACTCCCTCACTGATGTCAACTGAGAATGTTATTCCAATTTCTTCTGAAATAATGACTGAGTGGGAAGATGATGAGGTAGTCCCTCTTGGACATTACTTCTACCATAAGGACAATAAAGCAGTGGTTAAAAGGGGTAAGAAGAGAAACAGGGATCAAGATGGCCTGGAAATATCTGTTCCTAGTCAATTAGTGTGGGCTCAGCAATCCAATGACCCCCAGATAGGAGCAATTGAGGCAGCCACAACTTTAGGGGTATTTGCTGGTGCAAACCTTGATTCAGCCCAGGTACTTAATAGAGAAATGGATCAAATAAATAAATAAATAAAAATGGAGAAACTTCAAGAAGAGTTGGTAAAGATCAAGGACTAACATGAGATCTATGTTAATAATCTTAGGAGGATATGGGAGGACATGTTAGGAGATGAGAAGCGAAGAAACCATTCTCTGCAGCATCAACTTCGAAATGTACAAGCTGAGAATTCTGCTAATACTCAGAAAATTGCTTTACTACAAAGGCAATGTGAGGATGCAACTGCAAGTGCAGCCTCCTCCACTTTCTTTAAGATGTCACCTCGGGACTTCAAAGACTTGGCCCTTCAAGTCAATAAAGAATATCATGAGTACTTGGAGAAGCTATTTTGCACCCTGGATGAGATCAGGGAGACTCATATCACTTTCGGTAAGATGTATAGTGCCCTTGAAGAGCAGAAAGACAAAAGGCTGGAGGCTTCTAAGGCATATGACAACATTGTTGAGTGGCCGAGATACATCAAAGACACTCCAGAAGGCTTCCCAATTGTTAACAGTTTTCAATTTAAGAAAATCAAAGGTGCATTGAATACTTGGCTTGAACTCAATGAATCTATTGAAGATATCCTCAAGAGAGCCCAAGCCATCTGTAGCAGGCGATGGTATGCAGCAGATAATGTCATGCTAGTTCTCCAGTTGATTGCCATGGAACTCATCGAAGATGCCTATCCACCGAAATTGAAGGTTGAGGAAATTGAGCGCAAGTGTGAAGAAGCCCAACAGCAAATTCAGCTTCTAGAAGAGGTCAAAGTTGATGATGTGGAGCAGTTGCTCAGGAAACCGGTTTCCCTGGAACGTCAAATCCAAGTCTTTATCCGAATTTGGCATAAGCTGGCAAAGAATGAGATGGAAACATTCGAATGCAATGCCCAGCTAGGAATTGAATCAGCCAATTATCCGATTATAGATGAGTTGTTAGAGATTTGGGACAAATGGCAAGCTTTCCTAGAACATTAGGTTATCTTTGATTTTGTAATCCCGATTTGTGGGAAATTATTGTTTGTATTGTTATTTTGCAACTCTTATTTAAAGGAGATCATTCCTCATAGTAGAGGAGGATGGAACTTGGAGACAAAATCTGCAGGAGAGGCTGGGAATGCTTTGTTTTGATGCAAGCTTGTAGTTTCTTGCAAACTGGTTATTGAATACAGTAAAGTTATTTTTCAGATCCACTTTTGTCTTTTGTCAAGTTTATTTGATGAATGAGATTTCTCCAAGTTGTTTATCTAATATTGTTCTAATCTTTGCAATTTTTTTAACATATCAATCTACAGTTCTGGTTTATCATTACTCTTGATTCATGTGTTTATGAAGGTTTTAAAGAGTTTATTCTATTAAAATATTTTATCGATTTCTGCAAATGATTCTTCCAGTAAGTTACAAAAGGTGTTAATTTTTCAATTAACATAACAGTTACAGATTAAGCCTTGAATGTTTTAACAAACTCGATTTGTCGTTAGTTGATTTTCATTTAATTAATTACAACTTGAGCTGAACAAATCACCGAACCTTTTATACATTTCTGTGTAATTGATAAATGATCTTGTTCACTTATATATCAAGCTGATCTGCACCTACTCCAAAACACTTTCTCATAATAGATCTAACTTAGCTTAGATTCCTTCAAATAGGTTAGTGTTTACAGGCTTTTACACTTAGGTTTTCTTCATTTGAAAACTGATCCTTTGGATCAAAACCTATCAACTCTTAGAGTGCCAGTGGAGGCCGAATATCCATGGGAGATCACTACACCAAATGGGTTGGGGATAGAACTGTCCTTGCATAGGGTCTTTTGAAGCCTTTTAGTCTGGGTTTTCCCCCTCTGTTGAGAGCTTAGGAACTCATTCCAGCACTTTGCATACCCTGCACATTCGAGGCCTCAACAAATGGTGCTAGAAGGAGGGCCGGAAGTAAGTTATGCCTAAGCAGAATACCCAGAAACCTCCTCCAGCAAGAATATCGATTGTCACCCGTAGCCACACTCAAGCATCTTCTTCTGTTGAGCAACTGGTGCAACATCCTAATACTATCCCTGCTACCCCTACAGCTCATCGAGATCCTAGAACAGGGGACGTTATTATTATATCACCTACTAGAGGACCTATCTCACTTGAAGAAATACTCAAAAGGTCTTGTTATCACATATATAGTAGCCGGGCTACCATACATTATTTTTCTCATTCCAGTACACTATTCAGCCAGTTCCCTTGCATTTGAGATGCCGAGATGAGCATTTATATTGGATCACTATCAGATTGTGGACAGCATTTATATTCCCCATGCCATGACTGAGTTTCAGGACACTCAGAGAGATGCCCGATATAGCCATTATACCATTGGTACAGAGCAGTCAGTAGTGCCCAGAGTTACAGTAGCAGTTCCAGAGGACAGATGATGGTACAGGTTGATGTGCATTCAGGTATATGACTCAGCAGGTATATTATTGTGTTATGGTTAGATTGCTTTTATACTTATTCTTATAGCATGTCTTAGCACTTAGTGTCATGATCTGGCGATCATATAGATACATGGACCTGGTTGACCTATTATTTATATTATACTGTCCCTACTCAGACTTAGAAGTTCACCATTCATACTAATTGGTACATACCCTCCTTAGGGAGAATAGAGGTGATCATTACACCATACTCTGGCTTGCTAGTGTTGGCTCCATCATTTCATTGTCTTCATCCATCCGTGGCCTACCTGTTAGATTATTACCCTGATTTGCTACTTGACTAGTGACATGGAGGACCTTTCCCCACTGTAGCCTCTGTATTGGATGAGCTTCCCTGTTTATTGTGTCTCGGCTCTGAGTTGGTGACAAAACTTACCTATGGTGAGTTGGAGTTCCTTGAGAATTCCCCCTAGTCACTAAAGTTGTGTTGGCTAAACCTGAAACTTTTAGTGCTGCCATCAATACAAAATCTGGAAAAATCAAATGCTATATCTTGTATATGAAAGAAATGCCAAATGAAAATGGCCATGAAAAATAAAATGTTATATCTTTTGGAAAAATAAATACCTAGGTAAACAAGTTGTCCATGACACACCTAGAAGTGCTCAGGTAAACAAGTGCCTTAAAAACACACCTGCAGCAGAAAGCCTAAAAATAAATGTAAATCTATGCAATGTGTTTGTAAACACACATAGATCAAGGCTATGGAAACCTCAGGCCCAAAAAGCAATGGAACTTAAATGTTATATCTAAACAATTGCTGGCCTTATGTGTATTATGGATTGTGCGCATCTGTGAAGGTGAATAAACCCTCTTTAAACAACTCATCCATTTGTGAGACACCGCCATTCCCTGTGTTATTGCTCATTCAGTATATACTATGGTGTGTATTCCCTTTCCCTTGCCAAAGTGTCACAAAGTCAAGTCAGTCAAGTCATCCCTTAGCCTAGCCAGTTATTTCAGCCTTCACCCTTCACTAGCAAATTGATCACAACTATGAAGTGAGTATGGTCCTGAAAGTCTAGTCTGAGTAATAATAATAATTAACGACACTATATATTTGGATTTAGATCGCCAGTCATGATTACTCTGTGTTATAGTAGCTATTTGAATAAATTGTAAAGCATGTATTAACCTTGACACCTTGCAGCAGCTATGGATGATAGTCTGAGTTGTATTTGGTCTTGGTTAGACCTAGTCTGACCATGGAGGACCATGGGACATGAGATGTTGGACCTTATGATGATATGGATAGATGATATATGGTCCATGTACACATACAGGATGATTCTATGCAGCAGCTACAAGGTTATGATGATGATTCTTGGGATACAACAGTGTTTGGTCATTTACAGATCATTATTATTGGCCTTGTTCCGGTACATTGGATATTTATCTTGATCATGCAGAGATTCATATGGTGTATGAGTACACATCTTGGATGGATTTGGACCTTCTGAGTCCAATGGGACAGTTTGTTTTCAGTTCCGGGCACTTACAGTGATGATTTAGCCTCAGTAGGCTGTCCTAGTGCAGTTTTGGTCTATTGGAGGCCCTGTCGGAGCAGAGATGACTTTTATCCGGTTGACCTAGGGCGCTGATGATGGAGGGGGTGGTCCAGCCACTTGTTTTTACCATATTACCCCCCTCCCGGACACATTGGTACCCTCACCTTGACAGCGCCATCACTCCAGGAGGCAGTTTGGGCAGTTTCACGTTTCCCGAGGCATTTCAGGATTGGTAGAAATGGCTATTGAGGAAATCGATTTGGGCTACTGAGGCAAAGTTATGGCATGGGATGATCAGTGATGATAGATCGGGACCTTCCACACCTCCTCCAGCAGTTTCAGCTTCATCGGGGCCCGCATCCATCACTTATGGCACTTTCTGTGGATTTTTGGGGTCTTTTGAGGACCACGACTTCACCTTGGAGGCACGATTTGGTACTATCATGATTATTTATTGGTTATTGTGCCATGGGGATTGACCAAGGAGGGATAAAATTACCCCTTGGACCCACCATGAGCCTCTTATGATATTTTGTCATCATGATTTGGTGGGATTCCCCTCTCCTAGGGCGACTTTGTCCACTTATGTTATATTTTATGTGTGATCCATGTATTATGTTGTTGAGCTCATCTCAACCATTGATTAGACATTTGTATCTTTTAATCTTAGCCACTCATTCAAAAAGTGGTTAGGGTTTTGGTGCCTCTCCTTCCTATTTAAAGGAGAGAGCCTCTCATTGTAAAGGGTCTTTGGCTCTTGGATTATTGGTATAGAAAAATATTCTTGTGGAAATTCTTGTGGTCTCCTTTGCATCTGGTGTTCTTAGATGGTGATTGGAAAGTCTATTGCAACCTAGCATTTGGAAATTGTGGTAAGATCTATCTTTGTTTGGAAATCATTGTTTGTCTACAGGAGGGCGACTTCAACAAGGGCGATTTTGCAAGGCTTCTTCAAATCGACTTTCTTGGCATTCGCTTGTATCAGGGGGTTATCATTAGTATCATTGTGATCTATGCTATCTTTCTGTTACTTCTTTTGTGGCGTTAGTCTTATCTCTTGATGCATCAAATCTGATATGGTTGACGTTTGTTGTGCAGGAGAGAGGGCGCATTGGCTTCTTGGACTAAATCGATTTGCATAGAAACTACCTCAAAGCTTCCAAATTGATCGGGATTGCATAGATCATCATCATCAAGGCATCTACAAGGTTATCCAGGTAAGATCCACAGGTTTGTTTCTCTTTCCTTTATCCAATCCATTGACATAATTCATAAATTGTTAAAACCCTAAATACTTCAAAACCCCCATTTTACATTTTGTCAGATCTACTTAGATCTAGTGGGTTGTTGGGCATGATATTGAAAACCCACCTCTATAGCATCCACGGCATCCCGGATCTATAGTTTGGTGTGGATTGGCTTCCGTTTGACCCCTCTCCCAAGCCAACCTAGCTTCTCCCAAGGAAGGCGCACTTCACCATTTGAGCTGGTTGACCTAGATCTAGTCGATGGGTGTTTGAGATTCCACTTGATTTGACATCTACACATCAAATAACATACACCCAGGTTGTCCCTTTCTTGAAATTCACCTTGTGGGTCCCATTCCACATTTTAAGGGATTTAATCCCCATTTTGGACCACTTGGAACACTCAAACTCAGATCTACAAAGATCTAACCGGTGGATTGCCACAAAATTATAGATCCATACCCCTACTTGACTGATCTACTCGGATCTAAAGTTTGGATGCCATCCGACATGATTTGACCCACCTAAACCCAAATTGAAGCCTCCTTAGGGAAAGTCGCACCACCTTGGAGAAGTGAGTTCACTCACTTCGAGGAACTGGGTACTTGAGATTTTTGCAGATCCGGAATCAGAATAATTCAAAACCTAGGTCTAGACTGTCACTTTGTCAAATCTTGCCTTGGGGACTGCATTCCTTGTTTTAAGGGATTGTGGTCCACTTGGGTCAAACCTAGATCTAGACATATTTAACCATCAAGGCCTATACTGTCCACTTATCTCATGTTGTAGGAGTCCTAAACCATAAAGTCAACCCTACTTTGACTCCACTTCCCAATTCCCAAGGCACTAGTTTATCTCCAAGACAACCCACTCTCCTAGATTGTTGGATTGACTTGTGGTTTGACTTTTGCATGGTGAACTATACCTTTGAAGACATCATGGACCATGGTCAAGATTGTCTCATGTACTAGTTAGCCCCAATCTGACCCCTAAACAACCCTGCATTGGACACGGTTCCCAAGGCAGTGGATCTTTTGACATTGACCTAGTACACTAGCCCTAGATCTCACTCTAAACATTATAAGTCACTTTCACTTCAACTATGAACCAAAGCTATACCTATTAAACCCCTCACTTGGCTTGTGACTTCATCCTTAGGTCTAGGATAAACCATACACCTAACTTCAACTAGAAATACCCTGATTTGGTGTCTTGGTTTTGATCTCTCCTGTCGGGAGTAGATCGGGTCTCCCCCTTTGTTGTCTGGGCTAGACAACATAAAGTGAAGGTTGCCTCGACTGGCGTGACAACCATATATTGGAGGTCGAGGTGATCGTGGTTGCACCTTTTGAGTTGCCCTTCCCTATTGCCATCCATGACTGGATCTATCCATAGGGGTAACTACATCTTAGGTGATAACAGGTCTAATGATAGTACTACTAGGCTGCAGCAGAGACTCTCTGTAGAGAGAAATCAAGGATTAGCAGCAATTCACCAAGAAAACACTATTCCACGGGCAAACATTCAAGATAATCAAGATAATCAAAATTCTACTGAGCAAACTACTGAACAAAATAGTTCATCAAACCAATAGCATCCCCCTGAATTTGATCTTGATTTATTATTCACTGAAACAGAACAAGCTTCACAAGCAATCCCTTCAGGTGGACCACTACCCTCTCCTCCTTCATCTTCATCCTCCTCATCTGAAAGTGAACATTCTTCTAACTCTTCATCTGAAGAAGAAGAAGAACAACCTATGGCTGGGGAAGTCCAGAACAAACCTTGGCTTGACCAAGATGTTGTGTGGATACTTGGGGAACAACACAGATTACCTAAGAACCCTGAAAAGTGGCTTCCTAAGTTCAACCCAGATGACAAGTCACCTGCATTGGATCACATTAAAACCTTTATGCAGGCTATTAGACTTAGGAGTGTGATACATGAGAATGTGGTTTGCAGACTCTTCCCTTACACATTTGAAGGCAAGGCATCCACATGGTATTTTGCCTTGGAAGCCAGATCCATAACATCATGGGATGATTTTGAAAAGTTGTTTATCGAAAAGTTTGGGGATGACAAAACACCATAGGACTTAGTTTTGGAATTATCGTCCATAAAAATGAAAGGTAAAGAAAGGATTAAAGATTACAACCAAAGATTTTCTTACATAGAGAACAGAATCCCTGCCACTGTTCTACCAGCAGAACAGATTTTAGTTGCCTAGTATGAAAAGGATCTTTCTGTTCCCATTGCAATGTGGGTAAAAAGGGCACACAAAGACAACTTGTTTGAAGCTTATACTGAAGCCATTCAAGTTGAAAAGGATATCTATTGTCTGAAGGATAATCCTGATGCTATAGAAGATCAGCCCTCTACTTCCACTTCTAGGAAGAAAACTGACATTGTGCCCAAGACTTCTGCCCAAAACAAAGATCCCTTTGAAATGACTGACATTAATAAATTTCTTCAGAAAATGTCAAACGAGATGGTTGATCTTAAAAAGAACAATAATGAGAATCAAAACAACAACAGAGGTTTTGTAAGGCCACCTTTCAGGAGACCTTATCCACCTCCTCAAAATCCACCACCTCCTAATCCTAATGAAGGATTAACTTCTGAAGAGATTTATTCCATTTTCAAAGCCCTTGCTACTGAATCACAAAACATCCCTGAACCTTCTGAAGACCAACCAAACCAAGATTCACAGTTACCAGAAGGAGAAGATGAAGAAGAAGATTCTCAGGTAAACACTGTTAGTTATTTCTCTGAATTACCAATAAATGAAGAAGAGGAAGAACCTGAGACAGTGTAGAACGTTCAACACCCTTATAATACTAGGTCAAGACCACAACCCACTCAGGAGCCTTCATCTTCAACTCCACCTCCCAACAAAAACAAAACTGTTCCTCAAAAGGATACAGTAATTCCTGAATTGGAGTATAGTTTAGCTGAATATTTAAAAAGAGTTAAAGCAAATATCTCTTTGTTTGAACTTCTCAAGATCCTTTTATGAGGGATTCTTTACCCAAAAGCATGATAATCAAACAACCAAGAAAATCTCAGAATAACAACTTAGACTCTTTCACTAAACCAGAAGATCATAAATCTGGAAGCAAGAGAACACCTCCTTTCTTGCTAACTTTTGAAATCTTCAACAGGAACGTGCACAACTGCATGATAGACTCTGGTGCTTCTTCCAATGTAATGCCACTATCTGTCTGCAGAAAAATTAATGCCACTTGGGAACCCTGTCCTACTCAGATTGTTCAACTCAACAGATCTAAAGTAAGAGTAGTAGGGAGATTGAGAAATGTGTTGTTGACTTTGTCTGCTGACCCTCGGATTTATCAAACAGTTGACATTGTTATAGCTAACATCCTTGAAGCCTATGGGATGTGGTTAAGCAGAGACTGGTCAGAGAAACTCAAGGGCTATTTTGCCACCGATTGGTCTCACCTGTGGTTACCCTACAATGGACAACCTAACAAGATCAAGATTAGTAGGGAGCCATTCATGAAGCAAACTGTCACTGATCTGAATAATTCAAGTGAACCTGCTTGTTATTTTAGCTCACACATTGAACATTTTACATTCGATACCTTTTTTGGAGATTTGCCTACTGATTTATCACCAAAGGATGAGCACAATGAATCACATATTACTAATGTTACCACTGTAGCATTCTCTGGAACCATTGTACATAATGTTTATAATGTCAATACCAATTTTAGGTTAGACCCCACTGCGTGGACTTTGTTTTTTGATGGCTCCCGGTCCAAGGATGGAGCTGGTGCAGGTTGTGTGCTGATTGATTCCAAAGGGACAAAGACCATGATTGCTTGCAGGCTAGAATTTGATTGTACAAATAATGTAGCTGAATATGAAGCTCTGGTGCAAGGACTTAAAAAAGCTATTGATATGGGTGTACAAGTCATTGAGTGTTTTGGTGATTCAGAAATAATAGTTAAACAGGTAAGGAATAAGATACATTGTCTTTCTCCTCGCTTGACTAATTATCAGAAAATGGTAAGAGAACTCATCGATTCCTTTTCTGCATTCATCATTAACTCAGTCCCTAGGTCACAGAACTTTGATGATGACCTTTTAGCAAATACTACATCTAGGTTAATTCCCCCAGAAGCCCCGTCTCCTAAAACCTTTTCAATTGAATTAATGTACAGACCTTCCATCCCTAACAATGTTACAAGTTGGAAAGTATTTGATGATGATCAGCAGATCTTGGATTTCCTTTCAGCTCAAGATACCTTTCAACACATGGTGATAGATGAAGCTGAACATGAAAAATCCCTAGCTGATCCTTCCAACGATATCCCGAAGTTAGTAATTAACCTAGAAAAATTCTATGACCTGCAAGACAAGTTTAAACACAAGACCAACTGCAAGACACAAAGCTCTTCCCTGAATTATGAACCAGTCAATCTAGGCACTAAGCAGAACCCTAGGTTCGCCAACCTTGGAATTGACTGTTCTGTGGAAGAAAAGAGAGCTTTCATCAGACTTTGTAAAGAATACAAGGATGCTTTTGCCTGGACCTATGACAAACTGAAAACCTTTGATACCAGCATTATGCATCATAACATACCTATGAAGCCAGAGGTGAAACCCTAACAACAAAAACTGAGAAAGATGCATCCTAGTTTGGAGCCCTCTGTGAAAAAGGAACTTGACAAGCTATTGACAGCAAGAATTATATTCCCGGTCAGACACACCCAATGGATAGCAAATCTAGTACCTGTTCATAATAAGAATGGGGAAATCAGACTGTGTGTCGACTTCAGAAATCTAAACAGAGCCTCCGAGAATGACAACTACCCTATTCCTCCCATGGAACAGATTATGCAAAAGGTAGCAGGATCAGAAATGTTCTCTCTCCTGGATGGTTTTTCAGGATACAACCAAGTCATGGTTGCCCCTGATGACCAACTCAAAACAGCCTTCAGAACTCCATGGGGTACCTTCGCCTACAAGCGAATGCCCTTTGGACTGATTAATGCAGGGGCCACGTTTCAGAGAGCTATGGACATAGCTTTCAGAGCTTTAATGCATAATTCTGTCGTAGTGTATCGAGATGACATTACTATATATTCCAAGAAACGACATGAACATTTATCTGCTTTGAAACAGGTTTTTGAACGCTGCAGGAGATACAGAATATCCCTGAACCCCAAGAAATATATATTTGCAGTGACGGAAGGTAAGCTTCTAGGTTTCATCGTTTCCAAAGAAGGTATGATTATAGATCTGGAACGCACAGATGCTATTTCAAAAATCGGTCTGCCTAGCTCGCGCAAAGCCATACAGTCATTCCTTGGGAAGATCAATTTTGTACGCAGGTTTGTACCCAATTTTGCACAGATTGTTAAACCTTTGCAGCAATTAGTTAAGAAAGATGTACAGTTTAGTTGGTCACAGGAACAGAAAGATGCGTTTGTTGAAATTCATAGGGCCATTGCAGAAGCTCCTGCTCTAATGTCCCCTGATTTTAACAAAGATTTTATTTTATATACTTTCGCTACTGATTTTTCTTATGCAGTTGTTTTGACACAGAAGCATGACAGTGATACAAAAATCCCAATTTCCTTCTTGAGCTCAACATTTAAAGGGGTTGAACTTGATTATTCCCAAATTGACAAGCAGGCTTATGCAGTGTACAACTCTGTGAAACATTACAGGCCCTACTTGTTGAAATCCAGAACGAAGGTAATTGTGCCATATACAGCTATAAGAAATGTGTTGATCTAGAAAGAACTAGGCGAAAAAAGGGCCCATTGGATGACTACCTTGCAAGAATACGATCTGGAAATCAGGCCAGCGAAAATTGTGAAAGGGCAAGATTTATGCCCACTTACTGCTCAGTCAAATGACCCTGTACAGCAGCAGACTGAGTGGCAACAGGAGGAAGAACTCCCTACAGGTTTTGTTAATGCAATAGATACTCCGGTATCTGAATGGTATGACCATATCAATTTTTTTCTGAACAATGGGTTTGCTCCCAAAACCTTAGACTTCAAGAAACGCAGAGCTTTGAGATTAAAATTTGCCCCTTATCAATTCATTAATGGAATTTTGTTTAGAAAAAATTATGATGGAGTCTTTCTCAGATGCTTAGAGAAGGCTGAAACTGATGATATACTTTTTCAATTTCATGCAGGACCTGCTAGAGGCCATTTCTCAGGCGAAACCACAGCACACAAGATACTCAGGGCTGGATATTATTGGCCTACCATGTTTAAAGATGCTTATGCCTATGTTAGGAGATGTGAACCATGCCAAAAGTGTGCAGGGAAATTCAAAAAACCTGCTTTTCCTTTGCAACCAGTAACAATTCAATTCCCATTTCAGCAATGGGGATTGGACATTGTTGGTCCCATTAATCCTACCTCCTCCCTTCAACACAGGTATATCCTTACAACAACTGATTACTTTACCAGATGGGTAGAGGCAGTTCCCCTAAAGCAGTGCAATGCAAACCAAGTAATCTCTTTCTTAGACAGTCAGATAGTTACAAGGTTTGGTGCCCCTGAGTATCTTGTTTTTTATAATGCATTTTATTTTTCCTCAATCGACTGACAAAGTATGCCCTTGAAAGAGGGATTAAATTAAAATTTTCTGCCAATTATTACCCACAGGGTAATGGGCTTGCTGAATCTCCTAACAAGAACCTGATAAATATTCTCAAGAAGACTGTAGCCACTCATCACAGGGATTGGCACACACAGCTCTATAATGCCCTTTGGGCGGATCGAATCACTCCAAAGGCAGCCATTGGGAATTCTCCCTATTGTTTGGTCTATGGCAAAGAGGCCATTCTTCCATCTAACCTTACTATTCCATCACTGCAATTAGCCCAATCTATTGAAGCATATGATTCTTCTCCTCTTCAGCAGAGAATTGATACTTTGCTTAAGTTGGAGGAAGACAGAGAGTTGGCTAAGAATAAGTTATATCATCATCAACAAATGGTTAAGAGATGGTTTGATGAGAAATCTTCTTCTGATAGGGAATTTTCAGTAGGAGATTTGGTACTGAGGTGGGACAAACAACACAAGGACAAAAATCAGTATATCAAACTCCAACGTCTTTGGCTTGGACCTTTCATTATTACAGAAAAGATTGGTCCAAGTACAGTTCGGTTACAGACATTGGAGGGGGTCATTGAAACCTATCCAGTAATTGCTTCACTGCTTAAAAAGTATTTTGTCTAAACAGTCTGATGCAGTTTGTACATAAGTTTGGTGTGTTTTGCTTTTTCTTCGTTTTGAGTAGTTTTCTTTCATTTGATTTTTTTTCCCTCAATAAACCCACACATATTGTAATGGTTGGTAGTCAGTTTATTTCAAGGATCATTTTAACTAAAGTTTTGGAACGCTCTGTCAATCTTGTCTTTTAACAACCTATGTCAGAATTTGTGTTATAGAATAGATAGTCATTAAATGCAGGATATTGATTGATACCTTTCCACCTTGGTCATTATCTTACATATGCTTTATTTGTTTAATTGAGGTTGTGGGAAGTGACTGGCTCTCTTGTCTTATGTTTCATTAGTGTAGCACAGCATATCCCAATAACTTGGTCAACCTCCATCTACTCTGGATCCTATCACAATCCCCTTGAAAATAAATATCATTTAATAATTGTGGACTGCAGGATGGGGGGTCTTATTACAAGCCAACGCATTAGGTTCATAGATGTGAGTGGAATGACATCTTCACACCAAGCTACCAAACTTGGAAGATGGCTTTCAGTTTACTGAAAGATGGAAGATCCTATTACAGGTCGGTCCATTTCATGGTCTGCAATGCATCAGTGAGTAACGCCACTATTATATGGTCACCAAGCCATGGTGGTGTCCTGCAGTTCCCTTCTTAATAAACTGTCTGTTTTATGTTCTTCATAAGACATTGTTACATAAAAAATAGGGGGGTCTTATCACAAGCCATCCCTGCCATGATCATGGGTTTGGTTTTGGACTGAAATCATATACATATGGTCACCAAGCCATGATGATTGCTTTCAGTATCACAACTGGAAGACAAGGAGTCTCATTACTGAGCTAGCTTGTTCAGTTTCCAGATCAAGTTTGTGAATGGCATTGCCAAAATCTGATTACCAAGTCGGGGCAATGGTTTTATGTTAACAAGGTCTTATGTACAGCTTTTCTTATTGAATTAAAAAAAATGGAGAAAAACGAAAAAAAAGGGGGGGAAGAGAAAAGAAAATGAATAGATTGGTAATAATGTATTTATGTATAAATGAAGCATTTAATAAATCAAAGTGACATGATTTGGATATCCAGAGTATTATAAAGTTTGTTTCCAGGTTCATCTAAAGCTATCTTCCTATGATTACATACTGGCAAAAGGTTTCCTGTTGTTTCCTGAATCTTTTTATCAGATTTGCATTATCTTTAATTTGATCATGGTTGGGAGTATATCAATCTTTTGTCAACTCTGCTTATTGATTGTCCTTTGTAAAGCATCTTCTAATATTTAAGGTTGAAAATCAGTAGGCTAACATACTTCCTTTGACTGAAGTTTAGTTTGCAGAGATAACTGGTTCTTCCCAGCCAGTCGCCATTTGCTGTAGGTACAACAGATCCCATGCTCCATTCTGATCATGGGAACCCCATTAATGTAAATATCAAGGTATTTAGGCAATTTTTTAAATTTTGCTTTGCTATGGCATATTGCCATCTGCTTGGTTTGTTCAGTTATCATTATTTTTCTTTGAAGATTTCTAAGTTTCTGGTTGTTTTCTATTTGCAGAAAACCTTAGAATTTTGCCCAAAAATCATCTTCTTGCTGCAAATCCCGAAATCCCGCAATCCCGCAATTGCGGATTGCGGGAATCCTTTGTTTTTCATTTGGGAATCCGGCAACCCGAAACCCGCAACCCGAAATTGCGGGTTGCAGGAAGGCCGTGTAAATATTTTAGAAATTTCGTTTCCGCAACCCGAAACCTGAAATTTCGGATTTCGGATTGAGGGAATTCGTTGCGTCAATAAACTGTGTTTTGTGTTTCCGAAACCCGCAACCCGCAATCTGCGGATTGCGGGTTGCGAAAAAAGTTATTCAGTTTTGATTTTTTGTTTTCGTTTCCAAAACCCGAAATTTCAGGTTGTGGATTTCGGAAACAAGTTTGTTTATTTCGCAAGATTTGTAAAACCCGCAACCCGCAATTTCGGATTGCGGATTTCGGGAATTTTGAATAAAGTTTGATTTTTGAACTTGATCCCGCATCCCGCAAGGGCTAATCTCAACCGTTCGCTTCTTTCTAAATCTATGGCCCAAATTTAATCCGACCACAAAACCCTAAATATACAATTTTTCTAATTTTCGTTATAATTTTCACTGTGGGAAATTTACGCTCCTACGTCGATTTTACTGTTGATTTCTTACCAGGGTCAC
Source organism: Larix kaempferi (assembly GCA_027924585.1). Classification (NCBI taxonomy): domain Eukaryota; kingdom Viridiplantae; phylum Streptophyta; class Pinopsida; order Pinales; family Pinaceae; genus Larix; species Larix kaempferi. The sequence goes on from BSBM01000322.1 coordinate 1,819,536, forward strand.
CTTCACAATTTTTCAGTTGTTATCAGGTTGGTTTGCTGTTATTTTTGTATTTTCTTTTCGCGGTTTTCCTGTCTACGGTTTGGTTTTTTATTTTTGTTTATTTATTTATCAGAATTTCCCAAGCTTCGCCAAAATGTCTCCAACTACCCGGTCCAAGGCACTCCACAGGGATTCACTGACCAAAGATTCCAATTTTGGCATTTTCTCAGACACCAGTGAAAGAGTAACTGAAACATATCAAATGGACTGGGCTAAAATCTATGCAATCTTTGACAATGATGACCTGTCGGACATCAAGGAAGACCTACCTGCCTATGAAAAAATTAGGGCTTCCCAGATACATGCTATTACTGCTCGCCCTGCTGTCCTGCCTTATACTGATCCTGTCAAATGGATTGTAGAAAATGCTAACCCTAAGGACCGGTCGTTTAACGACAGTGCAGGGTCACAATGTTAATTTTTCAGAATTCACTTCAATCTGATCTAGGATCTTAACTGAGAGAACAGCATGTACAGCATATCAATCATGGACACAATAATGCAAGCACACAAGAGACACAGAGTTTACTTGGGGAAAACCATAAAGGTGAAAAACCCCAATAACTTCCTCAGAGATAGATAAAGCAATGATACAACCCAAGCATAAGAGATAGACATCTCCTAGCAGCAGCTTCTCCTCCTCCACAAGTGCGCCACTCTCCCAAGAGTGTGAGGAGAATAGAATGATGAAATAGAGTGCCTCCCGCACTCTATTTATACTTGACTTGATTTGCCTAATAACCTTTACTAGGTCGGCCTTAACTTAACCACATAACATAATGCTGACTAGGCCGACACCCAATAGGGTGGTCTAATAACCCTTTGACCCACATGGCCGACCCCCAATAGGGTGGTCTAATAACCCTTCAACCCACATGACTTATACAGGGCCAACCCCAACAAGGTGGTCTAATAACCCATCAAGTATAAGTTACGACACTTACAATATAAATGATGACACTTCTGTATAGAGGAATAATAACATCTCTATAGGAATACAAACACTTCCGTATAGAGGAATAATACCATCTCTATAGGAGTACAATATACATATATGAAATACATTCCGAAGTTACATATACATCAACACTCCCTCTTAACTAGGAAGGTATTTCTCGACACAGGTCTTCTAGCACAAGTCTTCTTCTCTGGATCATCGTCACTGGATAATCGTCATCAAGTCATCATCATCGTCACTGCTGCTGCTATCTCAATCAATCTCTGAATCTACTCGTCATAGGAAGTTCTACAAAGCCAGTCCTTTTTCATACTGGATGTAGGCCCACCACCTGCAGGTCTTCATCATCACTGGACATACTGTGGAATCCTCAGGACTTATTACGTGCGTCACAAAACCTTAAAAGAGTCTCTTGACTAGCAAGAACCCTAAAGAGCATATGAGGCCTTTTTCATCCTGTCCAGATCTCCAGGACTTATTACATGTGACTATCACAAAACCTTAAAAGAGTGTCCCAGGAACGTTTATGTGCATAGCACGACAGGAAAGAACTCTAAAGAGCATCCCAGGAACATTTATGTGCCTAAGCATGACCGGCAAGATCTCCAGGACTGATTACATGTGACCTCTGCTACAAACCCTTGAAAGAGCATCCCAGGACTTATTACGGGCACACAGCCCAACCTATCGAATCTCCCAGGTCTTACATGTACCAGCCCACCACAAACCCTCGAAAGAGCATCCCAGGACTTATTACGGGCACGCAGCCCAACCTATTGGATCTCCCAGGTCTTACACGTGGCCCACTATCACAAACCCTCGAAAGAGCATCCCAGGACTTATTACGGGCACACAGCCCAACCTATCGAATCTCCCAGGTCTTACATGTGATACACAGTGCCAGTTCTTTTTCATACTGGATGTGACCTAGAACAAATCTAAGATTTCCTTTGCACAACCTGTCCACGGCCACAGAGTATCAACCTGATACTCACCATGCATCATCCTGATGTACACATGATCATCCTGATCATCATCACTGCATCGTCCTGATGCAAGTCATCTGGAGCAACATCCTGAAGCTCATCATCCATGATCATCCTGATCATACAATGCATCTACCTGATGCATACCAAGTATCTAACTGATACATATCACCATACATGATCCACCTGATCATACAATGTATCCACCTGATACATACATAGATACATGTTCCACACAATGTATCCACTTGATATATATCAACATACATGATCTACCTGATCATACACAGTATCCACCAGATACATATACAGATACATGGTCCAAGCATCCAACATGATGCATATACAAATACATATAAATGATCCAACTGATCATATCCAGCATCCAACATGATGCATACATACACAAATGATCCAACCGATCATATCTAGCATCAACATGATGCATACATATAAAATGTAAATGATCCAACTGATCATACAGAGCAGAAACTAGAACGTCATCTTGATGCTCATCATCCAGCGTTTACATCCTCAGCCATGTGAAGGATCCTCCTTCCAACATGCTTGGAATGGCTTCAGCAAATGTCTCCATCACTTCTTCCTCGAAGTGTCATCGATCTGAAGGACACCAAGCCTCTCTCTGAAGTACTCGAACTTCACTCTAGCTAGTGGCTTCGTCAACACATCTGCAATCTGCTCATTCGTCGCAACATACAGGAGCTTCACTGCTCCTCTCTGCACCATATCCCTGATATAGTGATATTTGATCTCTATGTGTTTCAACCTGTCATGAAACACTGGGTTCTCAAACAGCTTCACACAACTCTGGTTGTCACAAAAGATACCAGTAGCCTCCAGCGGTAGATCAAATAACTCATACAGTAGCTTCCGAAGCGATACTGCCTCACAACTAGCCGAACAAGCTGCAACATACTCTGCTTCGGCTGTACTCAACGCTACGCAGGACTGCTTCCTGCTAAACCAAGAGATCACACCTGATCCCATAATGAACCAGCACCTAGAAGTGCTCTTCCTATCTGCAGCACTGGCTGCCTAATCTGAATCAACATAACCTTGTAGGTTAAACTTTTGATCCGCATCATACTTGAGCCCATAATCAACCATACCCTTCAGGTACCTCAGAATATGCTTTACAGCAACCAGGTGAACACCTCTCGGATCCGTCAAGAACTGGCTCAATGTGTTCACCGCAAAGCAAATATCTGGTCTCGTGTTCGTCAGGTACATCAAGGACCCAATCATCTGACGATACATAGAGACATCAACTGGCTCAAATGAAGCATCACACAAAATGCTTCAGGTTCGATGCCATAGGTGTGGCCATGGCCTTGCAATCTATCACCCTGAACCTCTTCAGGATCTCTACTGCATACTTCCCTTGTCCAAGGAAGATTCCATCTGCACTCTACCACACCTCCATACCTAGAAAATAGTGCATCATCCCCAAGTCCTTCATCTCGAACTTGGCAGCAAGATTCCGCTGCGTGTCGGCAATCAATCTATCTTCACCTGTAATAAACAGGTCATCCACATACAAAAGTAGTATCACTAGATTGCCTTCCTCAACCTTGTAGTAAAGGTTGGAATCTGCTTTACTCTTGGTAAAGTCCAAACTGGATAGAAAGTTGTCTATCCTACCATACCAAGTTCTGCACATATATGACTCCCTGTCATGTGTCTCAGAACCAAGTGGCTGCTCCACATACACTTCTTCTTCAACTACACCATTCAAGAAAGCTGTCTTAAAATCCATCTGGTGTATCTTCCACTTCATCACTGTAGCCAGAGCAAGTACTGATCTAATGGAAGTGTATCTGGCTACAGGAGCAAAAGTCTCTATGCTACCACCTGCAGCATGCTTGATCTTATAGATCCTCTTGGAAGTCACTACAGACTCCCCTTCAGGTCTTGGGACTGCATCCCAAACATCTTCATGATCGACTGGTACTCCTCGATCATGGCATTCTTCCCAGATCCTGAGAACTTCAATATCTTCAATATTTTCAATAGATAACTTTGTTGCTAAACAAATGTTGTAGTCCTGTTGTAGGTGATGGTATACGATCTTTCCTACACAACAAGTTAAATTGCATGATTAGAAAACATCTAATAGTTTTCAGAACAAATTCATACACATAAAGAAATATGTCATACAGTCATGCAATTATCTTAGCCAATACTTCAATACAACATTTATCCATATCCCGTAACTTTCTAGATGCCTTCCAATCTCTACCAGAACATTGTTAAGAGTGTGCACAACTCCCAATATGTCAGCAAAGAGGTTTCATTCTAGATAAGTAGCAATGGAATGTTGTACAGTGCCATAGGCCACTTACCCATGTATATTAGTAGTATATTGTTCATCAATGCAACTATTCCAATATGCATAATACACAACCTAATTCTAGGAACATGAGTATATACATTATTGAACAGTATTATTTAAACAATAAAATATGCAAGGAATGATAATTCAAATACTTATCTTTGTTTGTTTGTTGGGTTGACTCCCTCTCAATCTTTGCTTCTTTTCTGCAACTCCATTTTGATGTGGATTGTGAGAAGTGGTCAACTCCCTCTGAATATCTGCATCCTTGCAGAAACTACTGAAGTGTGCTCCTTCTTGATCTTTGCTTCCTCGCAGGAACAACTGGAGTGTACTCCCTCTTGACCTTTCCTTCCTTGCAGGAACAACTGGAGTGTGCTCCCTCTTGATCTTTGCTTCCTAAATTACCTGTCCTTGAACTGGATTGGTATGTTAGCTAGTTATGTCTAACATACCCACATGATGTCTTCTTGTTCTCTTCAATGACTTGTGCTAGTAACCTGCATATCTCATAGGTTAACCATTATAGAACCAAGTTATACATACCTCGCAAATAGATCTTCTAAGTGATTCATGACAATGGATGAATCTTTGTCCTCATGTCATCATGATCATATGTTCTTGAACTAGAACATGATTTGTCTTTCTTGGTGTACCTTTCATGTTAGTGTTATCACACCATAGTAGCAGGGCTACTATTCTTGTACAGCAGATATCTGCACATTCCAGAGCTTCCTTTATTCCAGAGCATGGCTATATATTTTGGATCACTCATGATCAGAGCAGTACATTATTCAGATTTTATGACCTTGTGTCAAGGCTGAGCCTTGAGAGTTCGGATTTGATGACTGATGTGACCACTTATCCCATTACAGTTTCAGTTCAGTGCCTAGAGATGTATTTCAGCAGTGTTTCAGATGATGCATGATGATGATTATTATGATGATGTTGTATGATCTATGGATATGTTCTCACTGACTGTGGATTATTATCTTGTTGATTTAGTCATGATCATGGCATGTGCTTGGTATATTATTCCTGATGTGGCAAACTATTTAAAATGAACTGTAAATCATAAATGGACAATTGCTTGCACTTTTAGGTCATTTAACAAAACTTACTGGTATTTCACCTTACATAGACATGGTCTTTCCCCGACACCAGTTGTCTGCTAGTGTAGGCTCCATACTCACTTGTCTCCATCCATACATGACCTTCCTGTTTGACTTTAAACCCTGACTAGTCTCATTTTGACTTTCTGATACTGAGGACTTCCCCATTTTTCTACCTCTGTGTTTGGACCGCATCCCTGTTTATCCAGTGTCTCGGCTCTGAGTTGGTGACAGAACTTACCTTTGGTGAGTTGGATTGTAGGCCTAAATCATTCTGGTCGGTTGTCCCGATGTTTGGCATTGGCTCGAACTCCCCCTAGTCACTTGAGATGTTGTTGGCTAAAACTGAAAGCTCATGTTCTACCTATGGAAACTAAAAATTCGCCCATGGAAACAAAAAAAGGGCAAGAGCAATGAAAAGCTAAAAATACTCCTCGAAGAGTATAAGAAAGGTCCAAAAAGCAATGGTTCTTAAAAGTTATATCTAAACAATTGCTGACCTTATAAATATGTGAAAAACATGCCCTGGATGCAAGCTGCAACTAGTTGTGCTTCTCAGCACATCTGAAATACGAAGGGTTATTTAGGCCAAAAAGGCCATGGAATAAAATTGAATGATCCTAATGAACCTGGATCAACTTGATGTAGACATGATGCCTAAGTTGAATAAGCACTCTCTAAACAACTTATCCATTTGTGAGGCACAGCCATTCCCCGTGTTCTTTTGTCCAGCACAGAGTTTGTAGCTTCCCCCTTTCTCCCAGTCCAAAGTATTTTTGAGTTAAGTTAGACAAGTCAAGCCCTTGGCCCAACCTTGCTCCTAGCCTTCATCCTTCACTAGCAGTTTGACCATGTCCAATGGATGGGTTTGTCATTTGAACTATTGTGCAAGTAATTCTATATAACCACGGAATATATTAACTTGATTAATGCCACTGAATGGAATTTATACTTTGAGCTTAGCTGTGGGAATGATTAGAGAAACATTGTCTTAGTCTACTGATGTGATTTATCCTTGATTATGTATTCTTGGGATCCGTGATGATGTGGGCCATGTATGGATGATTATTGATGTTGATTTATGGTTCCACATGTTTGATGATGATATCATATGATGGACATATGATGCAGATGATGTTTGATCCAGTTCAGCAGGTTTATTATTATTTCAGATCAGCAGATTATACATTGTCCATATATGGTGGACCCTACAGCTGGCCCATTAGGGAAACCCAGGGTGTATGAGTACTCATTCCTAGTGGATTTGGGTCTTTTGGATCCATTGAGACACTTATCTTTCAGTTCCGGACACTTCTGACAGTGATTGATGCAGTTTTACACTTGTTGACCAGATTTGGGGCTGATTTCCCAGCCTGAGCAGCAGGGGCCCCGAGAGGCCAGTTCACCTAGGGCCCTGATGATGGAGGGGGTTGTCCAGCCACTTGTTATTACCATTTATCCCCCCTCCCGGAGAGCCTGGTGGGCTCAGATGGACAGCGCTAGCACCCTAGGAGGCAGTTTTGGCACTTTCACAGTTCCTGAGGCAGTTAAAAAATGGGATAAAGTGGTCACTGAGGAAATCGATTTGGGCAATTGAGGCAAGGTTTTGGCATTTGGTTTTCACAGAGGTCTTCCAGGGTGGCATCACTACCTTCCAGCCAGTTTTCACCATGTGGGTATGCCCGGATTGATCACAGGAGGACATTTACTGCTTGACTGTCATGGATTCTGAGGACAATTTTGGTCATTTTTATTATATTGGACATATTTTATTATTTTATTGTGCCTTGGGGTGAGCTAGTAAGGATTGATGCCTCCTAGCCCCACCATGTGCTTATTTTATTATGTCCTAGTCATCATGAGGTGGATTATTGTACTTTTTACCCCTCTAGTGGGATGACGTCACCCTCCATTGTACCATTTAGTGAGGGCGCTTTTGTTATTTTGAGTGATCCATGTGATATATTGTTATGGGTCATCTTAGCCATTGATTGTATGATGAGATCTTATAATCTCAACCACTCATTTGATGTAGTATTATGAAGTGGTATAGGGTTTTGGTCTTTATTATCCTATATAAGGAGGAGACCCCCCATTGTAAAGCTCACCTTTGGAGCTTTGGAATATTGGAATAGAAGATTTTTTGTGGAGCACATCTCTCTTGCATATTGAATATACAGTATCTCTTCTATGTATCATTGTGGATTTTGGTGCTTTTGCTAACCTTTTGACAGGAAAGTCGAATTGGAGAGAGGAGGGCGACTTTTTGAGGGTTATTGTTGGAGGGATCCACATATTCACTCTTGGGTTGATCTTGTGACAGGGAGTATCATTATTGTATCTTCGTGACATAGTTGATGCTTTCTATTACATCTTTCTACCATTTTCATAATCATCTTGCTTGACTTGTTTCTTTGATCTTGTCTTGTAGGAGGAGGACGATTTGGCTATCTTGGAGAAGGGCGATTTGGTTGGAGCACTTGGATCTCACTCTTGAATATAAACATAGGAGAATGCTATCAACTTGCAAGGTGGCCATAAGCAATTGAGGTAAGATCTACAAGGTATGTGCCTCTTTCATCCATTCTATCTTCATTGGTCATAAAACCCTAATTAAATCAAAACCCCAAATTTGGTATTTCTTAGATCTACTTAGATCTAGCCTTGCAATTGAAAAGATATTAAAAACCCACCTCTATAGGATCCACCCCTAGTTGGATCTATAGTTTGGTGGTGATTGGCTAAAAATTGACACACTTTTCAATGCAAAAAGCCTTCTTGAACCTAAATCGATTTTCTTAAGAGAAGCTTGTTGGGTTAGATCTAGCACATGGGTAGGTGAGATCCCACTTGATTTGACATCTAGACATTTGATAACCTATACCCATATCTTTACTTTGGTGAAAACTACCTTGTGGACATCTCTCCATGTTTTAAGGGGTTGAAACCCCCTTTTGATCTTCTTGGTACCTTAAAACTTAGATCTACTAAGATCTAGCCACTTGATTCACTTGAAACTTTGAAGGAACATAGATCGGGGTACTAACATCCCGGATCTACATTTTGGTGGCCATTGGACTTGATTTGGTCCACCAAAACCCATTTTTGGACCCTCCTTGAGCAAGTCGCACCCCCTTGATTTTTTGAGTTGGTCCACTTCTAGGAAGTGGGTGTTGGAGATTTTTGTGGATTTGGAATGCCCATGCCTTGAAACCTAGGTCTATACTGTCCTTTTGTCAAGATCCGCCTTGGGGATTGCATTCCTTGTTTTAAGGGATTGTGGTCCACTTTTGGTCATCTTTTAAAAACCTAGATCTAGTAAGATCCAACCATTGGATCTCATCCAATCCACTTGACTTGGCTTCTAGGTGTCCCGATCTACACTTTGACATCCTTCTTGACTCCATTAGCCCATCCAACAAGGCACTAGTCCTTCTCCAAGCAAGGCGCACTCCTTGGGATTAGTGTCAAACCCTAGATCTAGTACATGGGTAATCCTAGAACCAACTCCAACTTATAGATCTAGCCTAGATCTAACTTATAGTACCATCCTCACACCTAACTTCACCTTGTGGGTCCACCTAGAACCATTTCACACTTCCCAAGACAACAAGACCCACTTGTGTAAACACATGGTACTTTACCTAGTTATCATACCCCATCATGTGGCCTAAACCATACATAGGTTGAAACATTAACAATCTCTTACACCTCCCTCAACCATACCTTAACCCTTAGGTCCACTTAGCTTTGCATTGGTTTCCGTAACTCATTACTTACCTACCCTTGGAAACCTTTGTTTGGGTCCAATCAACTGTGATTGGGGTATAGGGTCTCCCCCTTGGTCCAGTTATACCTTGACCTAAAGCGAAGAGTGCCTCGGTTGACGTGACTCCCACCTGCATTGGGAACCGTAGCATCTCTTGGGTCACCTCTTTAGTTGCCTAACTCCTCTACCGTCCCGGATGGGATACCTCTAGGGGCAACTACAAGTTGTGTGATAACAGTTAGCGAACAACATAAACCTCATACAACACCATAATGCATTAGTACAATCATAAGTGTCAACACCCTAATCAATGAATATCTTCTATCATGCATTCATAATTTTATTAAGGTGATACGACAAGTCTAAATTTAATCAAGATTGTACTAACCGTAATAACATGAAGACAAACATACCATAAACTTAATCATGAACAAATCTCGAAACATACCTGGATGAGTCATACCTGTCGAGATTGCTTGTAATCTTCTTATGTAAGGCCTTAGCCTCATCTCCCTCTGAAACAGGAACTTCTTCACTTATGCAGGTGACCAATCCATTCTCTTCTAGGATTAACCCAATCCACTTGATTTGCAGGAACTGGATCTGGAGCTGGATTAGGGTTTGTCAGAGAAACCCTAAAAATTCAAACTTTGAATTTCAAACTTCTGAAAGGATAGAAATATGCGCCTTGATGAGCTGATCAAGCTGGTATACTCATAATTTGAAAACTGCAAAGTTTCACCCCTCAAATTTGCCTTTGAAACTTCCGGATTCACTAGACATGACCCCGAACTAGGGTTTGATAAAGCCCACCCTTCCGCCCAATCAAAAGGTTCGATCCAAAGCTCTAGGATTCTATTTTTCTGAGGAGCTTCCAGCCATGGTCACAGATTTCAAAAATTTCCATTTTTGCAGAAGCTCTAATTTTCAACTTTTCCGATCAAAGTCCCGAACTAGGGTCTGATCAAGCCCGACCTTCTTCCCAACCAAAAATTCTGATCTTGGTCTCTAAATTTCGATTTTGATGAGTAGCATTCAGTCGTAGTCTCCAATTACAAAAATTCCAACTTTCTCCGAAACCCTAAATTCCGGAAGCCATGAATGAAGGTGCCCAAAAATAATTATGTTTTGACAGAAATATGTACCTGATTGTTTCTGGTGTAACTCCGAACTTTTCGATCCACAAGCTCTGAAAAATTTTCCTGTGATAGCCCAACCTGTCATTTTTCCAACCCCACAGGTCTGACCTCAAATGGATTCTCTGAGAGAGAGTTATGCCAAGTGTCGCAACGTGACCTGTTTATGGGATAAAACAAGAGAGCGAACTTGTACGGCGTGCCACGTGTCACTGGTTCAGTTTCGGCCTCTAAAAAAGTTACCTGAGAAAGTACAGTCCGTGCACTACCTGTCACTTTTTACGAAATTTCATTTGGAGCTTCCTAGCCCAAGTTATGACCTTTTTTCCAAGGTCACCTGTTTACGACTGAGATTTGGAAGAGGCAGAAACCCTATATTGTACAGATCATAAATCACAAAGTACAACGACTTAAAGGTTGTCCTTTGGACACAAGGTACATGGGGATCTTAGTTTCGCCCTGTACGATTTTCAGACCCTGAAACCTCGCCGAAATTTATTTATAGCGAAAGTGCTACGATGACTGGTTTTTTCTATATCAAGCCCTAGCTTCACAATTGCAACAAATGTCATACATGCCATACCATGCCTTCTTTCAGGCTAGCTCTGATACCATGTTAATTTTTCAGAATTTACTTCAATCTGATCTAAGATCTTAACTGAGAGAACAACATGTACAGCATATCTACAGCATATCAATCATGGACACAATAATGCAAGCACACAAGAGACACAGAGTTTACTTGGGAAAAACCATAAAGGTGAAAAACCCCAATAACTTCCTCTGAGATAGATAGAGCAATGATACAACCCAAGCATAAGAGATAGACATCTCCTAGCAGCATCTTCTCCTCCTCCACAAGTGCGCCACTCTCCCGAGAGTGTGAGAGAGAATAGAATGATGAAATAGAGTGCCTCCCGCACTCTATTTATACTTGACTTGACTTGCCTAATAACCTTTACTAGGTCGGCCTTAACTTAACCACATAACATAATGCTGACTGGGCCGACACCCAATAGGGTGGTCTAATAACCCTTTGACCCACATGGCCGACCCCCAATAGGGTGGTCTAGTAACCCTTCGACCCACATGACTTATACAGGGCCGACCCCAACAAGGTGGTCTAATAACCCATCAAGTATAAGTTACGACACTTACAATATAAATGGCGACACTTCTGTATAGAGGAATAATAACATCTCTATAGGAATACAAACACTTCCGTATAGAGGAATAATACCATCTCTATAAGAGTACAATATACATATATGAAATACATTCTGAAGTTACATATACATCAACACACAATTAACTACCTTTCACCCTGAGGTTTTTATCAGAGCTTTTGCTCTCAAACCAGTAGCACAAACCCTTACTTTTGATTTCATTCAATCCTCCAAGACCAGATATAATTTCAATGAGATGATGAAATCCTGGATGGTTAAACCTAGTAGTTTTGTCCCGAAGGCGGATGACCTTTATCCGATTGTTTGGTTCAAGGAACCTGTTATCACACCATAGTAGCAAAGCTACTATTCTTGCTTATCAGATATCTGCACATTCCAGAGCTTGTATTATTCAGAGCTTGGCTATGATGAGTCTATTATTTTTGGGATCACTCATGATCAAAGCAGTGTATTATTGGACTTATGTTAGACCTTGTGTCAAGGCTGAGCCTTGAGAGTTCAAATGTGATGACCGATGTGACCCTTTATCCCATACAGTTTCAGTTCCGTGCCTAGAGATGTATTGCAGCAATGTTTCAGATGATATATGATGATTATTCTTATGATGATGTTGTATGACCTATGGATGATTGATCATTGACTATGGATTACTATCTTGTTACTTTAGTCATATTCACAGCATTAGCTTGGTATATTATTCATGATGTGGCAAACTGTGTAAAACTTAAAATGAACTATCTTGATGATGAATTATAAAAGACATTTACTTGCACATTTAGGTTGTTTGACAAAACTCACTGGTTCACCACCTTGCATAGATATGGTCTTTCTTGACATTACTTGTCTGCTAGCTTAGGCTCCATTATCACTTGACTCCATCCATTCATGACTTTCCTATTTTGGCTTTACCCTTGACTTGTCTTATTTGACTTTCTGATACTGAGGAATTCCCTTTTTTTTCTACCTCTATGTTTGGACCGCATCCCTATCTGTTTAGTGCCTTGGCTCTGAGTTGGTGACAAAACTTGCCTTTGGTAAGTTGGATTGTAGGCCTAAATCATTCTTGTCGGTTGTCCCAATGCTTGGCACTGGCTCGAACTCCCCCTAGTCACTTGAGATGTTGTTGGCTAAAACTGAAAGCTCATGTACTACTTGTGGAAACTTATATAGATTCGCCCATGGAAACTAAGAAAAGGGCAAGAGCGATGAACTGCTAAAAATACTCCTCGAAGAGTATAAGAAAGGTCCAAAAAACAATGGTTCTTAAATGCTATATCTAAACAATTGTTGACCTTGTATATATGTATAAACATGCCCTGGATGCAAGCTGCAATTAGTTGTGCTTATCAGCACACCTGAGATCCGAAGGGTTATGTAGGCCAAAAAGGCCATGAATTGAAATCAATGGATCTTAATGAAACTGGATCATCTTTTATAAAAGTAGACATGATGCCTAAGTTGAATAAGCACTCTCTAAACAACTTATCCATTTGTGAGGCACAGCCATTCCCCGTGTTCATTTTGTCCATCACAGAGTTTGTAGCTTCCCTTTTTCTCCCAGTCCAAAGTGTCTTTTAGTTGAGTTTAGACAAGTAACCTCCTTGGCCCAACCTTGTTCCTAGCCTTCACCCTTAGCTAACAGTTAGACCATGTCCAATGGGTGAGTTTGTCATTTAAGCTATTGTGCAAGTAATTATAAAATAACAATGGAATATATTGACATGATTAATGCCATTGAATGATGTTATACTTTAAGTTAAGCTGTGAGTGTGATTAGAGGGACATGTCTTAATCTACTAATATGATTTATCCTTGGTTATATATTCATTTCTTGCAATCCGTGATGATGTGGGCCATGCATGGTTATTGATGATGATAGATGGGCCCACATACTCTTGATGTTGATGCTATATGATGGACATATGGTTCAGGTGATGATTGATGCAGTTCAGCAGGTTTTATTATCACTTCAGATCATCAGATTATGCACTATCCATATATAGTGGACCCTACAATTAGCCCATCAGGGCAACCCATGGTGTATGAGTACACATTCTTAGTAGATTTGGGTCTTCTGGATCCAATGAGACACTTACCATTCAGTTCCGGGCACTTCTGACAGTGATAAATGCAGTTTTTCACTTGTTGACCAGATTTGGGGTTGATTTCCCAGCCTGAGCAGCAGGGGCCATGAGAGGCCAGTTCATCTAGGGCGTTGTATGAGGAGGGGGTGGTCCAGCCACTTGTTATTACCATTTACCCCCCCTTCTGGAGAGCCTGGTGGGCTCAGATTGACAGCGCAGTTGCCCTAGGAGGCAGTTTCAGCACTTTCACAGTTACCAAGGCAGTCCAGAAATGGGATAAAAGGGTCACTGAGGAATTCGATTTGGGCAATTGAGGCAAGGTTTTGGCACTTGGTTTTCACAGAGGACTTCCAGGGTGAACCCCCTATCTTCCAGCCAGTTTTCATCAGTTGGGTGGGTCCACAAAGGCCACAAGAGGCCATTTACTGCATGTCTCTCACAAATTTTGAGGACAGATTTGATCATTTGTATTTATTTTGGACACATTACATTATTTTATTGTGCCATGGGGATGAGCTAGCAAGGATTGATGCCTCCTTGCCCCACCATGTGCTTTATAAGTCATGTCCTAGTCATATGAGGTGGGCCCATGTACTTTTGCCCACTTTAGATGATGACATCACCCTCACTTTGTACCATTTAGCTATGATGTCATCACCTTTTGAGTGATCCATGTGATGTATTGGTATGATTCATTTTTATCCATTAATTATGTATTGAGATCTTTTAATCTCAACCACTCATCTTTTGTAAAGTGGTTTTGAGATCTAGGGTTTTGGTCTTTATTATCCTATATAAGGAGGAGACCCGCTATTGTATAGCTCACCTTTGGGCTCTGGAAAACTTGGAATGAAAAGAATATTCTGGAGATCTACTTCTTGGCTTTGATTGGGTTGCACTTGCATGTGTTCTTGGATATCTTGCTTCTAGACATTGTTTGCTTTTCAGGTGAAATCGACTTCAAGAGAGGGAGGCCGAATTGCTCAAGCTAGCTCATCGATTTGCTTTGTGTGAAGATTGTAGGGGTTGCTCACATCCCCCATGGGCAAATCGACTTCATAGAGAGGGAGTTTTTCAATTGTGCTTTGTCCATTGATTACTTTCTTGATATGACATGCTTAGATCTTATGGATTTGTAGATCAAATCTAACTTGATGTAGTTTGATTTTGCAGGTTTTCATGGGACATATTTCCTCCTAGGGCTTGGATGTTATTGGTTGAAAACACTTGGATCAAGCTTGGAATTGTAACTAGGGCAAAAATTCTCCATATGCTAAGAGGCCGCAAGCTTTTGTGGTAAGATCTACAAGGTACGTATTGATTTCGCTTGCTATCCACCCCATTGGTCAAAATTACATAAAAATCAAAACCCTCGTTTTGTTTTTCTTAGATCTACTTGGATCTAGCCTAACTTTTGGAAAGATATTGAAAACCCACCTCTATAGTATCCACGGAAATTCAGATCTATAGTTTGGTGGTGATTGGGTTCCATTTGACACATTTTCAAGGCACTTAGCCCTCCTTGAGCAAAATCGCACCACTTGGGAGAAGCTAGTTTGGTTAGTTCCAAGACATGGGTAGGTGAGATCCCACTTGATTCATGATCCTCACACTTGATAAACTACCCCTAGTGTGTCACTTCTTTGATTTTTGCCTTGTGGGCCCCATTCCTCATTTTGAGGGTTGTGCCCCACTTGGGTCAAATTGGTGATGCACTTTCCATCTCAAATCTATGGAGATCTAGCCATTGGATCATTTTGATTTTCTAGATCCACATTGATACTTGCCTAAACTACTTGGATCTAAATTTTGGTGGCCATTGGACTTGATTTGACACATTTTTCCATGCTTTTAGCCCTCCTTGGGCAAAGTCGCACTTCTTGGGTGATTGAGTTGTCCTACTTTGAGAAACTGGGTGTTTGAGATCCCATTGGATTTGGAAAGAGCATACCTTGAAACATACATCTAGTATTTCATTTTGTGAAGTTCTGCCTTGGGGGTAGCATTCCTTGTTTTGGGGATTGTTGTCCACTTGGGTCACATCATGAAACATTAGATCTAGTAAGATCCAACCATCTCATATTTAGTAGCCCACTTGATTTGTATCCTAGGTGTCCCGATCCACAAGTTGACATCTCTTTTGACTCTATTAACCCATCCATCAAGGCACTAGTCCACCTAGGGCAATTCGCACTCCTTGGGAATTGTGTCAAGTCTTAGATCCCATATGTGGGTATCTCTAATATCATCTTAGATCATTAGATCTATCTCTTGCATACCCCTTAGTACCATTTGCACCTTTAACTTCACCTTGTGGGTCCCATTTGAACCATTTCCATATCCCAAGGAAGTGGGTCCCACTTGTATATCTTATGGTACTAGATCTGTCTTTTTGGTCTTCATAGGTGGCCCAACCCATTCATTGGTTGAAACAATTGTCACTCCTTAAGCCTCTTCAACCACTACCTAAACTCTTGGGTCCACCTAACCTTGCATTGGTTTCCGTAACTTATCATTTACATATCCCTAGGAACCTTTGTCTTGGTCCAATCATTTTTGAGTGATCATAGGGTCTCCCCCTTGATCTTGATTCATCTTGATCTAAAGTGAAGAGTGCCTCGGTTGTCGTGACTCCCAACCTGCATTAGAAACTGTGGCATCTCTTGGGTCACCTCTTTAGTTGTCCATCTCCTCTACCATCCCAGATGGGATACCATTAGGGACAACTACAAGTTGTGTGATAACAGAACCATACTCTTTACTCGTAGCCATGCTCTACAGGCTCTTTGGCCTCCCCAATTGTTCAATTTTTAAAGCTGAATGGGCTCCCATAGCCCACCATGTCTTGACTACAGGTGAATTATTCCCTTGGGCATCCATCCTGTCTTCGGAAATTAAGACAGCAATTCAAGACTATCAGAAGGCACCTGCCTCAAAGAAGCCACATTTTTACCTATCGGCCTACATCCTTGATGTCTTCTACTCTGAGTTTCAGTACCCTCACTTAGGGTGGAATTGGACCCATGAGGCTACACCTGTCCACATATACCATTCTGCACTGTGGGAAAGCAATTATGTGCCCCTGCTCTATGAAATTTGTGATCATTTTATGGGCACCATTTATTTCAAAATATTTCAACAAGAGGCTCCTGCCTTTTCAACTGATCCTAGAACTTTCATCAACACCATTGGAGATTGGTATGTGTATGAGACCTTCTCATACATCAGAGTTTGGGGAATTGACACTGTTCACCTTCTCCCAAGAACTGTACCTGACAGGTTGGTTATTCAAGAAGTGTCCTATCAGACTGTCACTGATGGAGTATACAAGAAGCTCACTGGTCCTAAAAAGAAAGGCTGGCCTAGGTTCTCCTTAAACCTTGGCCCATTATTTATTCCTACCTCAACTTGGGCTACAGTGCTTGGTGATCAGTTGGATCCCTTGAGATTAGGTAAAGCACCCAAAAGAAAGCATGATCCTAAGAAATTCTTGGATGCACACTTCAAGCAGTATCACAAGAAAATGGACTATGTCCATGAAGACTCCTCAGATGATTCCATCTATCAAGGAGTGAATACTTTTTCTGAAGTATTGGCAAGGGCCAAGAGCTCAAATGAACAGCAACAGATCCTGGCATATCAGAAAGACATTAAACCTCAAGTCTACAAGCAAAGAACTATGGAATTGAATCTCATTGAGCAGGTTAGAAGGGACAAAGAACAAAAGCTAATTCAGCAAGCTAATGCCCCTTTGATGCTTACTTATATAGATGGAGATAAAGGTAAGGCTCCCTTGGAGGATCCTCCTCAGGTGAAAACAACTGAGCAGGTTAAAGCTCTTTTGCAGACCTCTCATGATTCCTAGCAGCAGCTAGCAAAATTGACTTCAGTCTTGAGCACTCAGATAGTGGAACCACCCAAGCCCACTATGGATGATCGAGTGACTGCTGCAGCTTTGCAGGCAGTTGATGATTTGGCAATAGTTGAAGTTAACCCTGCTAACAAACAGAAAGTTCAGTTTTCCACGTCAGAAGTTCCTACAGTTGATATTATTGACAGTGATGTTGAAGATGAGCCCCAGGCTACAGTTCAAATGACTGAAGAAGTTACTGAGAAGATGACTGACAAGGTAATTGAAGAAATCACTGAAGAAGTGATTGACAATTCACAGGCAATCACAGACCTATTGGATACTATTGAAATGGATCATTGTGATTCTGATCAACAAGTTTTGAAACTCACCACTACTGCCCTTGACATCACAACTCCATCATTGTTGTTATCACCTATTAAGAATCTTTCTACTTCGCCTACAGGGGTGATGCCACCATTCTCTATCTCCCAATTGTTTCCTTTGACTCATAGAGCCACCCCTTTTCCTAGTAACTCAATTTCTTTTTCCATCCCTTCATCTATTTTTGCAGAAGCCCAGTCTTCGACTGTCCCCCTGCAATTATCCATATCCACTTCATCATTACCTACTGAGAATGAGCTAC
The DNA here is from genome assembly GCA_027924585.1 of Larix kaempferi. NCBI lineage: Eukaryota > Viridiplantae > Streptophyta > Pinopsida > Pinales > Pinaceae > Larix > Larix kaempferi. Next base: position 1,837,656 of record BSBM01000322.1, read on the forward strand.
CTTTAATTCCTTCTCCATTACCACCAACTGTTAATAATGATCAAGTTCCTCTTTCTGAAGCCTTCACTTCAATCCCTTCCCCAACTATTCTCTCATCAGTTCCTCAGACTGTCTCTACTCCTATGGCTATTTCTCAAGTTACCATGCCAATAACCAATCCAGTGGCCACTCAAACTCCCTCACTGATGTCAACTGAGAATGTTATTCCAATTTCTTCTGAAATAATGACTGAGTGGGAAGATGACGAGGTAGTCCCTCTTGGACATTACTTCTACCATAAGGACAATAAAGCAATGGTTAAAAGGGGTAAGAAGAGAAGCAGGGATCAAGATGTCCTAGAAATATATGTTCCTAGTCAAATAGTGTGGGCTCAGCAATCCAATGACCCCCAGATAGGAGCAATTGAGGCAGCCACAGCTTTAGGGGCATTTGTTGGTGCAAACCTTGATTCAGTCCAGGTACTGAATAGAGAAATGGATCAGAAAAAAGAAGTGGAGAAACTTCAAGAAGAGTTGGTAAAGATCAAGGAGGAACGTGAGATTTTTGACCTAGCTCCTACTAGGGTTTCTAGGTCAGATTTTCAGATTTTTTCAGAACGATGTCGAGAATAGAAGGAAGGTTGGATGATGTTGAGATGGAAGATGAACCCTGGTATTCTTTTGTCTATGCTCTTAATGGTACTATTTCAAATAGGAGTGATATCTCGTCTGTGGACCATGGTGTCTCTAAGGACACAACAACCCAAGATCATAAGAAAGGAAAAGGAAGAGAAAGAAAGCTTAAGAAGAAGAGAAATACAAGAAAAGAATTAGTTTCAGTTAAAACTCAGAAGAAGGACCTTTCTAAGATAAAATGCTTCAACTGTAACAACATTGGTCACTATTCTTTCAAATGTTCTAAGGGAAGAAATGGTGAGAAGAAAGAAAATAGGAGATCAGCTCCAAAACAAAAGAAGAAGGATCTTTCAAAGATAACATGTTACAATTGTAAGAAGTATGGTCACTACTCTTATCGGTGCCCTCAAAAGAAAAGGAAAGAAAGACAATAAAATGTTGAAGAGATTCCACCTCAAAAGAAAAGAAGACAGATTTGACAAAGATTGCAAAGAGTACTTTTAAGTATTCCAAAAATTCAAGTAGAACATGAAAGTATATTGGTTCGGGAAGCTTACCCCATTGTCAACTATTGACACAAGCTTCTAAGCTCTCTTTCTTAGCGGCAGTATTATCAAAACCAACCATTTTTGCCAAAACAAGCCAGTTCAACCAGTTTACATGCCTAACCGGTCCAAATCACTACCCTTATCCAGAAATGGCTAGTTCTATACAGGTCCATACACCAAGCATGGGACCACAATTTTCACCATGAAAATTTTAAAAAATAAATAAAAAGGTAAAAGAAAAACCTTAAAACTAACCCTAGACCCTAGTAATTACTGGTAATATTAAATTCTTACAGTAGAATGATAGAAAATGTAAGAAAAGGAAAATCTTTCCTTTTCTATCCTTTTATTTAAATTTTTAAAATTATCATTATTTTTTTCAAGATGTTTGACAGTGGTTCTAGCCATTGTTGAAAAAATTAGCATTGATAAAAAATCAGCAGGGATTTGGAATACAACTTCTCAGCAACATCAGTGAAAAAATCGGAAAAACGGGAAACCGTGGGAAGCATTAAAAAATACAAAATAAATTCTTTTTTTTTCAATTTTTTAAACATATAAACCAACAACAACATCAAATAAACACATTGGCACATAAATATAGGAAAAACACCGATATATATGATGTAGTGGATGTCAAATAAAAAATGATACATCAAAGTCAATACTAAATCATGAACCTTGATAGTTGTCCAAAAAGACTCAAAATGGACAACCAATACAAAATGACACCAAATATATAAATGTATCTCATCATCATGAGTCAAAACCATGGTGTACTACTAAGCATTCATATAGGATGGTTGAGAGGAGAGGATTCTAGGTATAGGTGTATAGTCAACAGTCCAATAAATGAAAAGGTTTGTCCCGTTTGCTATATATATGTGTGTGTGTGTGTGTGTTAATGTTTTGGTGCCTTCCTATTACATAGTAGTGTTGCAAAAGGTCAAGGTGGTGGTCATTTTAAGGGTACAAGACAATAACTGAAGTTGTCTCTAAGGTTTTATTTGACATAGATGGTGTTCAAGAATATATCCATGTTTCAATATTTACTAACTCAATACCTCCAATCCTCTCCTCTAATCAAAATTTAAATCATCATTGCTCCTAATGCTATACATACATACAGAAGAAATGTCTCTTTTCACTAGTCATCTTGCTTCAACGTAAAACTTTTATTTTATAAGCCCTTGTTGTTAGCTTGCCTTCACTATATAATTTCCAACAACCATTACCTTTTTAATGAATGAGAAACTACATACCTAGTTTGTCCAAGACTTTATTAGATTCTAGTGATAAACAAGACAATTCATAAATGTTTTGGAATGAAATCAAATACATTGTTAAAATTATTTCCAGAATGACCCTGATCTCTATTCCAATAAAAAACACTTTGATTGTGATGAGAACAATGGTTTGAGGTTGTTGATGATGGTAAACGCCTTCCCTCTCAATCCCCAACAGCTGCAGAGACAAATAAGTTTAAACAAAAAAACAAAATCAATACTTTAATAGGGTCAAAATTTATCTGCCAATTTTTTCCCCTACTTGATGTTTTTTCTTGTGCTAATTTTTTTCAAAATTTCACAATTTTTTTAGGTTGATTTTTCATATAAGGCTCTATATCATGAAAAATCACAATGTCACCAATTTTTCGACGATTTTTTCATCAATGGTTCCAACCCAACCAGACTTCATATGCAAAAAGTAGAATTTTAGATCCCATTCAAAATTCAATAGACTTAACAATTTTCAGGATTTCAGAATTGCAATGCTTCCATTGGATTCTATCATGTATGAGGGTATGGGATTGGCATTTTATCAAGAGCATCAACCCCTCTATGTACCTCAATGTTGGTGGTGCTTATTGTTGAACTCTTCAGTCATGACCTTAGTAAAAATGTGCCCTTCACTCAAGCAAAATTACTTATTACCCTTCACTCAAGCAAACTCACTTATTAGGCATGTGAAGCTTTTTCTAACTTATTTTAATGCTTGGATTAGAAATTTTCATCAAAATTGGAGGGTGTTGACTAACGTCCCTGGAGAATCGACTTTGAGATTCAATGTAGATGCAAAGGCTAGAGCCTACAGGAGGGGAGAAAGGGGTGTTATTTATAAATAGGATCCCAATATAGGCAATGATTTGATGATACACAGTTATTTGTTGTAGCATGATGTTTTTTGGATTCTAGAGGCCATTAAGAGCCTCGTTGTTTATGTATTTTGGTTCAAATATGGATTGCACTTGGTACTATCTTAGTTATATGCATCCTTACTTGCCATATACATGAGAAAGCTTTGCATTTTTTTTTCAATGGTTTATGTTACGTAATACCAGTACCAACGCACCTTCAAATGTTTGCCCAAGGAGAGGGATCGTTCTTTTTCTTCAAGACCATGATGGGTGTTACCAATACTTTCTGAGAGGTGGTTATGGTTGGATCCTTTGGTCCTTCGCTTAGGAGAACTATGGCTTAGTGGCATTGCTGACTGCCTCATTATAGGGCTTGTAGCCCTGAGGTTGGTGTCTGGGGCTCCTAGGGGTGGGTCACTGTGTCACATGACTCCCTACTTGTTTTCCACTCCGATGACAATTTTCTAGCTCTGAGGCTCTTGCCTCCCCTTCCGGTCACCTTATGCACCCATCCTGGTCCCTTTCCAACAGAGCGCCCTCCTTCCTTGGGCCAGTTTCCTTGATGACGTCACCTTTGGTCACCAGGCCCACAGGCTGTTTGAGGGGGGACGTTGAGGGATTTTCAGCATTATTGGGGTTAGATGGGGTATGACGATCCCCCCCTACTTACTCCACCTCTCGGAGTGAAGCTTTCTGCTCAGTTTTAGTCATTTTTAGCAGTTTTTAGGCACCTAGGGGAAAATACCTCAGGTAGCCTACTTTAAGCCTACTTTAGGCCATCTTTAAATTATTTTATATTATTTCATGTTATATTTTTACATTAACATTTATTTGGCCCGTCGGCCTGGTTATTTTGTAAAGGTGAGTTGAAAATCATATAAATACAACTCCTCACCTCATTTGTAAATCATAGCTCATGGGATAAATTACATTATGTTGCTCTTTTACCCAAGATAGGATTTTTGGATGTGATGCGCACCTCTTGGAGTATTTTCTTCTTTGCCTTATGGATGAAATTGGATGCATTTCTAGGGTTTCGCTCATGCATGGTGGATGCTAGGAATTGTTGGAATAATACAAAGCTCAAGTAAGTCTAGTTTTAGCCTTGCTTGGTGAAGGTAGGTGAATTATTGCTTCTTGATGATTGAATGGTGGCCATAGAGCTGCATTTTTTCTGACTAGGGCCTTTTGTCTGCCTTCTATCTTCTTTGTATGGTGGAAAATGCTCCCTAGAAGAGGCTTTCCCTAGTTTGGCCTTGGATCTCTAATTTTGCTCTAGATTAGGCTCCTATAACGAACCCTAGAGGTTGTTGTAGGAAGCCCTAGTTTAGTAGGTAAAGAGAAATTACTCCAAGAGGGAGGTTGGTCACCTCTCCTCTAGGCCTAGGGTTTAGGGTTTCATCCATTAAAACCCTAGTTATCAATTTTTATCAAATTTGTTTGCATTTTCATGTGTAATTTTGCATTTTCATGTGTAATTTTATATTTTCATGGTAGAATTAGGGTTAGAATTAGGACTACAATTTTATGTCTGAAACCCTAAAAATAAAATAAATAAAAATTCTTTCAATTTTTGGCCTCCCTAAAATTTCGGCCCTCCCTCCTCCAAATTCGGCCTGCCTTCTTTATCCCTAAAAACCCTAGGGAAAAATTTTAGGAAGCCCTAAAACCCCCAAAAAAATTAAAAAACCCTAAAAATAGTCCTAACCCTAACTGCTTCCCTAGAGACCCTTGGCCCTCCTATTTTGGGCCTCCCCTAAGCCTTTCCTCCCTCTTTGGCAGCCCTTAACAAGCTGTAGCAACCCTCTTTAAACCATTGTTTGAGGTCTACAATTTATTGCAAACTGTCATCCTTCTTTGGCAGCCCTAACACCTGTAACAAAGACAACATAAACAACATCAAAGGTTAGACAAAGGTGGTTTGTATTACTATTAAATGAGGGTTAACATAAAGGCCTGAAATTCCACATTAATTGCATTCTACGGGACTGTGTGTTCAGACTTTTATAAATTAAACCAAGGTCTGCTAGGTAGCATTATTATTCTGCTCTAAATCACTATTTTGGGATATCACAAATTTGGTGTTATTTACTGTACTACCTACTGCTGCAATTATTGTCATAACTAGACTCCTTAATGTTATAGATTGTGATAACAAAACTGTTGGTTGCTATTGAAGTAACAATACTCATGTCTTACTTTCTCGTTGATGGTAAATGACTCCATAAATGAATGGTTGATCTTTAGATTGCTCACTGTCTACCTTACAACAGTATATATACTCAGTTTAAATGGTTACTGTTATCACACCATAGTAGCAGGGCTACTATTCTTGTACAACAGATATCTGCACATTCCAGAGCTTACATTATTCCAGAGCATGGCTATATATTTTGGATCACTCATGATCAAAGCAGTGCATTATTCAGATTTGTATATGACCTTGTGTCAAGGCTGAGCCTTGAGAGTTCAGATTTGATGATTGATGTGACTACTTATCCCATACAGTTTCAGTTCAGTGCCTAGAGATGTATTACAGCAGTGTTTCAGATGATATTGGATGATTATTATTATTATGATGTTGTATGATCTATGGATATGTTCTCACTGACTGTGGATTATTATCTTGTTGATTTAGTCATGATCATAGCATGTGCTTGGTATATTATTCCTGATGTGGCAAATTATTTAAAATGAACTGTAAATCATAAAATGGACAATTGCTTGCACATTTAGGTCATTTAACAAAACTTACTGGTTTTTCACCTTACATAGATATGGTCTTTCCCGACACCAGTTGTCTGCTAGTGTAGGTTCCATATTCACTTGTCTCCATCCATACATGACCTTCCTGTTTGACTTTAAACCCTGACTTGTCTCATTTGACTTTCTGATACCGAGGACTTCCCCATTTTTCTACCTCTGTGTTGGACCGCATCCCTGTTTATTCAGTGTCTCGGCTCTGAGTTGGTGACAAAACTTGCCTTTGGTGAGTTGGATTGTAGGCCTAAATCATTCTGGTCGGTTGTCCCGATGTTTGGCATTGGCTCGAACTCCCCCTAGTCACTTGAGATGTTGTTGGCTAAAACTGAAAGCTCATGTTCTACCTATGGAAACTTAATAAATTCGCCCATGGAAACAAAACAAAAAAGGGCAAGAGCGATGAAAAGCTAAAAAAATACTCCTCGAAGAGTATAAGAAAGGTCCAAAAAGCAATGGTTCTTAAAAGCTATATCTAAACAATTGCTGACCTTATATATATTTGAAAAAAACATGCCCTGGATGCAAGCTGTAACTAGTTGTGCTTTTCAGCACATCTGAAATCCGAAGGGTTATGTAGGCCAAAAAGGCCGTGAAATAAAATTGAATGATCCTAATGAACCTGGATCAACTTGATGTAGACATGATGCCTAAGTTGAATAAGCACTCTCTAAACAACTTATCCATTTGTGAGACACAGCCATTCCCCGTGTTCTTTTGTCTAGCACAGAGTTTGTAGCTTCCCCCTTTTCCCAGTCCAAAGTATTTTTGAGTTAAGTTAGACAAGTCAACCCCTTGGCCCAACCTTGCTCCTAGCCTTCATCCTTCACTAGCAGTTTGACCATGTCCAATGGGTGAGTTTGTCATTTGAACTATTGTGCAAGTAATTTTATATAACAACGGAATATGTTAACTTGATTAATGCCACTGAATGGAATTTATACTTTGAGCTTAACTGTGAGAGTGATTAGAGAAGCATTGTCTTAGTCTACTGATGTGATTTATCCTTGATTATATATTCTTGGGATCCGTGATGATGTGGACCATGTATGGATGATTATTGATGATGATTGATGGGCCCACATGTTTGATGATGATATCATATGATGGACATATGATGCAGATGATGTTTGATCCAGTTCAGCAGGTTTATTACTACTTCAGATCAGCAGATTATACATTGTCCATATATGGTGGACCCTACAGCTGGCCCATTAGGGCAACCCAGGGTATATGAGTACACATTCCTAGTGGATTTGGGTCTTCCGGATCCATTGAGACACTTATCTTTCAGTTCCGGGCACTTCTGACAGTGATTGATCCAGTTTTACACTTGTTGACCAGATTTGGGGCTGATTTCCAGGCCTGAGCAGCAGGGGCCCTGAGAGGCCAGTTCACCTAGGGCGCTGATGATGGAGGGGGTGGTCCAGCCACTTGTTTTTACCATTTACCCCCCCTTCTGGAGAGCCTGGTGGGCTCAGATGGACAGCGCTAGCACCCTAGGAGGCATTTTTGGCACTTTCACAGTTCCCGAGGCAGTTAAAAAATGGGATAAAGTGGTCACTGAGGAAATCGATTTGGGCAATTGAGGCAAGGTTTTGGCATTTGGTCTTCACAGAGGTCTTCCAGGGTGGCATCACTACCTTCCAGTCAGTTTTCACCATGTGGGTATGCCCAGATTGATCACAGGAGGACATTTGCTACTTGACTGTCATGAATTCTGAGGACAGTTTTGATCATTTATATTATATTGGACATATTTTATTATTTTATTGTGCCTTGGGGATGAGCTAGTAAGGATTAATACCTCCTAGCCCCACCATGAGCTTATATTGTCATGTCCTAGTCACCATGAGGTGGACTTTGGTGCTTATGTTTCTCTAGTGGATGACGTCACCCTCTTATTGTACCTTTTAGTGGGGGCGCTATCATTATGTGGGTGATCCATGTGATATATTGTTATGATTTATTGTTAGCCATTGATTAGATCTTGAGATCTTTTAATCTTAGCCACTCATGTAAAAAGTGGTTAGGATTGTACTCTCTCCCCATCCTATTTAAGGAGGGAGCCTCTCATTGTAAAAGTCATCTAGAGATTTTTGGCTCTTGGCTCTTGGAATAAAATATCTATCTTTTGGAGTACATGCTTGGATTGGAGTGGATGTTGGTTGTTTCGATTGTAAATGCTATTGTCCATTGCACTGGAGGATCTATTGTTGCTATCTTGCATATTTGCCATATTTTATTTGCAGGTTAAGAGGGCGATTTTGACAAGTGCGAATTGGTGGGGAGGCTTGCCCTTCAAGCTTGGAAGAAGTCGTTTTGGGTTTGACAGGGAGTAGTTTTGCCTTTGTGTCAACTATTCTATGTTTCTCTCTCTCTTGCTTGTATCTACCTTCAATTTGTTAAACTAATTGATGCTTTGCTCCTTGGTTTTGACAGGTTAGAAGGAATCACATGTGGCTTGAAAAAAATCGATTTGGCAAGAGGGCTTCAACAATTCTCCATTTGATCTTTGGCAAAGTAATCCTCGTCTCAACCAGCATTCATCTCTTCATCCAGGTATGTTCCAAGAGGTATGATCTTCTACTTCCTTGAATCTTCCATAATTTCTAGATCATAAAAACCCTAATCAATTAAAACCCTTGTTTTGGTATTTCTTAGATCTACTTAGATCTAGCCTTGCTCTTGAAGAGATATTGGAAACCAACTTCTATAGCATCCACCCCTAGTTGGATCTATAGTTTGGTGGTGATTGGCTAAAAATTGTCCCACTTTTCAAGGCAAAAAGCCCTCCTTGACCCAAATCGCACTTCCTAGTGAGAGGCTTGTTTGGTTAGATCTAGCACATGGGTAGGTGAGATCCCACTTGATTTGAAATCTAGACACTTGATAACCTACCCCCAGATCCTTACTTTGGTGAAATCTACCTTGTGGACATCTCTCCATGTTTTAAGGGGTTAAAACCCCCTTTTGAACCTCTTGGCACCTCAAAACTCAGATCTACTAAGATCTAGCCCTTGGATTGACTTGAATTTTTGAACACGCATAGATCGGGGTACTAGCTATTCGGATCTACAATTTGGTGGCCATTGGGCTTGATTTGGTCCACTTAACCCTTGTTTTAGCCCTCCTTAAGCAAAGTCGCATTCCCTTGAAAAATTGAGTTTGTCCACTTCTAGGAGGTGGGTGTTTGAGATTTTCGTGGATTTGGAATGCCCATACCTTGAAACCTAGGTCTAGACTGTCCTTTTGTCACGATCCGCCTTGGGGGTAGCATTCCTTGTTTTAAGGGATTGTGGTCCACTTAGGGTTATTACTTGAAAACCTAGATCTAGCAAAATCCAACCATTAGATCTCATTTTACCCACTTGATTTGGCTTCTAGGTGTCCCGATCTACACTTTGACATACCTTTTGACCCCATTAGCCCAACCAACAAGGCACTAATCCTTCTCTAAGCAAGTCGCACTCCTTGGGAATTGTGTCAAACCCTAGATCTAGTACATGGGTACTCCTAGAATCAACCTAGAGTCATAGATCTAGCCTTTATCCAACCTATAGTACCAACTTCACACATAACTTCACCTTGTGGGCCTACTTAGAACCATTTCACACTTCCCAAAAAAACAAGACCCACTTGTGTAAACACATGGTACTATACCTAGACATCATACCCCATCATGTGGCCTAAACCATACATAGGTTGAAACACTAACAATCTCTCACACCACCTTCAACCATACCTTAACTCTTAGGTCCACTTAGCCTTGCATTGGTTTCCGTAACTCATCATTTACCTACCTTCAGAAACCTTTGTTTGGATCCAATCAACTGTGATTGGTTATAGGGTCTCCCCCTAGGTCTTGCTACACCTTGACCTAAAGCGAAGAGTGCCTCGGTTGACGTGACTCCCACCTTTCATTGGGAACCGTGGCATCTCTTGGGTCACCTCTTTAGTTGCCTATCTCCTCTACCGTCCCGGATGGGATACCACTAGGGGCAACTACAAGTTGTGTGATAACAGTTACTTTTGTACAATACATGTGGTATGAATGATCTCTTAATATTGACATTGATACATTAGCATTCACTGCTCTTATAATTGAATAGTTACAAGACTTTGTTAATGAGATTGATATACTTGCATCTACAACGTTCATAATTTATGTAGTATGTCTTCTTCATTCTAAAGTTGGTTTATTAAAGGCACTGGTCACTAACATCATTGTATAGAAGATATAGTCTTTTTGCCTAGGTGTCTTGCAGAGCATCTAAAGGGGCTCTCCCCTTGGAGGTTACGACACTCCTAAGAAGTTGGAGGTGTGACTGAGGTGACAGTGATCACATTCTCCCTACATTTGTCTATTGGACACTAGCCCTGGTAGTTTGTCCAGTAATAGTTTGGATTCACATGGATGTACATGAATATCTATTTTTCTATCAAAATTTGAATATTTTATTTATTTTCTATTCAACCAATTTTTTTCGGTTCCAGTTCGGTTTCCATCTTTTGGGGTCCACCGATTTGGTGACTGGTCTAGTTTTGATAACATTGCTTGGCAAGGCTATCATGCTTGAGCAAGTCAAACTCTAGAATAACAATCCATCACCTTGAGAACTTTATGAACCCTAAGGGACCTGTTATCAAGTTGCCTATCAAGAGAGCTCCAATGTAATGCAAAATCCTATGGAAGGAGTAATTGTTGAGAAACATAGCTTGGATAGGAACTTCTTGCACAAGTTTAGTATGAATGTGCAAAAAGTGGTTCAGGACTCTTCCAAAGTAACTGTTATCACACAACTTGTAGTTGTCCCTAAATGTATCCCATCCGGGATGGTAGAGGAGATGGACAACTAAAGAGGTGACCTAAGAGATGCCACGCTTCCCAATGCAAGCTGGGAATCACGACAACCGAGGCACTCTTCAGTTTAGATCTAGATGAATCAAGACCAAGGGGGATACCCTATAGCCAATCAAAGGTGATTGGACCAAAACAAAGGTTCCTAGGGATATGTGAAAGACAAGTTACGGAAACCAATGCAAGGTTAGGTGGACCTAGAAGTTTAAGTATGGTTGAAGGAGGCTTAAGGGATGACTGGTGTTTCAACCAATGAATGATTTAGGCCACATAATGAGATCAAATGACAAGATCTAGTACCATGAAATACACAAGTGGGACCCACTTCCTTAGGATATGGAAATGGTCTGAATGGGACCCACAAGGTGAAGTTAAGGGTGCAAATGGTACCAAGGGATATGCAAAGAGTAGATCTGTGGATCTAAGATGAAAATGGAGATACCCACATATGGGATCTAGCACTTAACACTACTCCCAAGAAGTGAGATTTGCCTTAGGTAGACTAGTGCCTTGATATGGATGGGCTAATGGAGTCAAAAAGATGCCAAAATGTAGATCAGGACACTTAAATGCAGATCAAGGGTATTTCTCAAGATCAAGTAAATGGGATGGTTAGATCTTACTAGATCTAATGTTTCACTAAGTGACCCAAGTGGACAACAACCCCCAAAATGAGGAATGATACCCCCAAGGCAAAAATCCACAAAGTGAGACACTAGATATAGGTTTCAAGGTATGCTCTTTTCAAATCAAGTGGGATCTCAAACACCCAAGTCCTTGAAGTGGGACAACTCAAACCCCTAGGATGTGTGACTTTTCCCAAGGAGGGCTAAATGCATGGAAAAATGTGTCAAATCAAGTCCAAAAGCCACCAAACTTTAGATCCGGGTAGTTAAGGCAATTATCAATGTGGATCTTGAAAATCAAAGGAATCCAATGGCTAGATCTCCATAGATCTGAGATTGAAAATGCCTCACCAAATTGACCCAAGTGGGGCACAACCCTCAAAATGAGGAATGGGGCCCACAAGGAAAAAATCAATGAAGTGAAGCACTAGGGGTAGGTTATCAAGTGTGAGGATCATGAATCAAGTGGGGTCTCACCTACCCATGTCTTGGAACCAACCAAACTACCTTCTCCCAAGGGGTGCGAATTGCCTTCAAGAGGGCTAGGTGCCTTGGAAAGTGTGTCAAATGGAACCCAATCACCACCAAACTATAGATCCGAATTGCCGTAGATACTATAGAGGTGGGTTTTCAATATCTTTCCAAAACCCAAGCTAGATCCAAGTAGATCTAAGAAAAACAAAAATGAGGGTTTTGAATTTTAAGGGTTTGTGACCAATGAAGAAGAATGGATGGATCTAGGCACATACCTTGTAGAACTTACCTCAATTGCTTATGGCCACTTTGCAAATTGATAGCATTCTCCTATGTGTATATTCAAGAGTGAGATCCAAGAGCTCCAAGCCAAAACGTCCTCCTCCAAGATGCCAAATCATCCTCCTCCTACAAGACAAGATCAAGTGAAACAAGCCAAGTAAGATGATTATGAAAATGATGGATAGATGTAATAGAAAGCATCAACTATGTCACAAAGATACAATAATGATACTCCATGTCACCAAGATCAACCCAAGAGAGAATATGTGGATCCCTCCAACAATAACCCTCTTCAAATCATCCTCCTCTCCACCAATTCGGCCTCCCTGCAAGAAAACAACGTGTAGCTCCAAAATCCACAATGATACATAGAAGAGATACTGTATATTCAAGATGCAAGAGAATCCATAAGACAAGAGAAATATGCTCCACAAAGGAGTGTTCTATTCCAATATTCCAGAGCTCCAAAGGTGAGCTATACAATAGGGGGTCTCCTCCTTATATAGGATAATAAAGACCAAAACCCTAGATCTCAAAACCACTTTACAAAAGATGAGTGGTTGAGATTAAAAGATCTCAATACATGATCAATGGCTAAGATGAATCATAACAACCTAACACATGGATCACTCAAAATAATGATGACATCATAGCTAAAAGATACTCATGGAGGGTGACGTCATCCTCTAGACGGGGCAAAAGTACATGGGCCCACCTCATATGACTAGGACATGACTCATAAAGCACATGGTGGGGCTAGGAGGCATCAATCCTTGCTAGCTTATCCCCATGGCACAATAAAATAATATAATATGTCCAAAAATAATACAAATGATCAAATCTGTCCTCAAAATCTGTGAGAGACATGCAGTAAAAGGCTTCCTGTGGCCTCTGTGGACCCCACTGACTGATGAAAATTGGCTGGAAGATGGGGGGTTCACCCTGGAAGACCTCTGTGAAAACCAAGTGCCAAAACCTTGCCTCAATTTCCCAAATCGAATTCCTCAGTGACCCTTTTATTCCATTTTTATCTTGCCTCGATAACTGTGAAAGTGTTGAAACTGCCTCCTAGGTCATCTGTGCTGTCAAACTGAGCCCACCTAGCTCTCCAGAAGGAGGGGTAAATGGTAATATCAAGTAGCTGGACCACCCCCTCCTCATACAGCGCCCTAGGTGAACTGGCCTCTCATGGCCCCTGCTGCTCAGGCTGGGAAATCAGCGCCAAATCTAATCAACAAGTGGAAAACTGCATCTACCACTGTCAGAAGTGCCCGAAACTGAAAGATAAGTGTCTCATTGGATCCAGAAGACCCAAATCTACTAAGAATGTGTACTCATACACCATGGGTTTCCCTAATGGACTAACTGTAGGGTCCACCATATATGGACAGTGCATAATCTGATGATCTGAAGCAATAATAAAACCTGTTGAACTACATCAATCATCATCTGAACCATATGTCCATCATATAGCATCATCATCAAGAGTATGTGGGTCCATCTATCATCATCAATAAGCATGCATGGCCCACATCATCACGGATCCCAAGAAATGACCATAGTCAAACTGGGTTTGACTAGGTCAATATACAACCAAAGATAAATCATATCAGTGGACTAAGGCATGTTTCTCCAATCATAATCATAGCTTAACTCAAAGTACAACATCATTTAGTGGCATTAATCATGTTAGCATATTCCATTGTTATTTATAATTACTTGCACAATAGCTTAAATGACAAACTCACCCAATGGACATGGTCTAACTGCTAGCTAAGGATGAAGACTAGGAACAAGGCTGGGCAAAGGGGGTGACTTGTCTAAACTCAACTAAAAGACTATTTGGACTGGGAAAAGGGGGAAGCTACAAACTCTATGCTGGACAAAAATAACACGTGGAAGGGTTGTGCCTCACAAATGGGTAAGTTGTTTAGAGAGTGCTTATTCAACTTATGCATCATGTCTACTTCATAAAAGATGATCCAGTTTCATTTGGATCCATTGATTTCATTTCATGGCCTTTTTGGCCTACATAATCCTTCGGATCTCAGGTGTGCCGATAAGCACAACTAATTGCAGCTTGCATCCAGGGCATGTTTGTATATATATAAGGTCAGCAATCGTTTGGATATGGAATTTAAGAACCATTTCTTTTGGGACCTTTCCTATACTCTTCAAGGAGTATTTTTAGTAGTTCATCGCTCTTGCCCTTTACTCACGTGTGTTGATAAACACATTCTAGAGTTTTTTTAGTTTCCATGGGCGAATTTACATAAGTTTCCATAAGCAGTACATGAGCTTTCAGTTTTAGCCAACATCATCTCAAGTGACTAAAGGGAGTTCGTGCCAGTACCAAACATCGGGACAACTGACCAGAATGATTTAGGCCTACAATCCAACTTACCAAGGCAAGTTTTGTCACCAACTCAGAGCCGAGACACTAAACAAATAGGGATGCGGTCCAAACACAGAGGTAGTAAAAAGGGGGCATCCTCAATATCAGAAAGTCAAGTAAGACAAGTCAAAGGTTAAGGCCAAATAAGGAAAGTCATGGATGGATGGAGTCAAGTGAAGGTAGAGCCTAAGCTAGCAGACAACTGGTGTCAAGAAAGACCATATCTATGCAAGGTAGTAAACCAGTGAGTTTTGTCAAACAACCTAAATGTGCAAGTGAAATGTCCATTTTATAATTCATCATGAAGATAGTCCATTTTAAGTTTTACAAAGTTTGCCACATCATGAATTATATACCAAGCTAATGTTGTGAACATGACTAAAGCAACAAGATAATAATCCACAGTCAATGATCAGAAATCCATAGGTCATACAACATCATCACAAGAATAATCATCATATATCATCTGAAACACTGCTGCAATACATATCTAGGCACCGAATTGAAACTGTATGGAATAAAGGGTCACATCAGTCATCAAATATGAACTCTCAAGGCTTAGCCTTGACACAAGGTCTAACATAAGTCTGAATAATACACTGCTCTGATCATGAATGATCTCAAAATATAAAGTCATCATAGCCAAGCTCTGAATAATCCAAGCTCTGGAATGTGCAGATATCTACTAAGCAAGAATAGTAGCCCTGCTACTATGGTGTGATAACAATAACCACTTAGAAAAAGTGAGTAATTAATTCTATTTTGTAATTTACTTTAGAAAAAAGTAAAAAGTCCTACGTTTTATAGTTGAAACTAATAAAGTGTATTTAATACATTAAAAACTTAGACTAGGACTTAATCTCAACCACCAATCTCAAGTTGATATTAGGGTTTTGGTAGAGTTAGTTTTCAAACAAAGCATAAATACAGACAAGATAGAAAGAATTGGACACAACTGAACAATTGAGCAGGTTAAGTTACCAGAGGAGAGAAAGCAAAGACATGAGGAAGACAATCGACTAGCAGCCAAGTAGGTTGAAGAAGTATTATGTACAGTGTGTACAGTCCATACAGCACAAATTTGTACAATCCATATGGATTCATACATGGGGTCATACAAGCTCATACAACTAATGTCCTCATTTTTGTGTAAGTCTTTCCTTCTCAACAAGGCGCAAGCTCAATTCTAGGGTGATTTAAACAAGCCATACAGCTGCTAAGTTTCAACAGATTGTAGAGATTTCCTTGTAAGCTTTGATTAAGGAATGAAAAGTTGATTTTGAAGGAGAAATTACATGTGTATGTATGGATTTGATTTATGCTTCCACTATTTACTTTTTCTAGCTATTGTGTGATTGAGGCTATGTTCAGAATTTAAATTTCTACATTATTTAAATTATGTAATTAATTGATCAGATTTAAAACATAAGGACAACAATCTCATGGGCTAGGAAAATTTACAGGTTTCAAATCTACATGTTTTAATTGAGTTTCTCAAGGGTTTATGGCAATAGATCAACTATTGGAAATGTTATCACACAACTTGTAGTTGTCCCTAGTGGTATCCCATCCGGGACGGTAGAGGAGATAGACAACTAAAGAGGTGACCCAAGAGATGCCACGGTTCCCAATGCAAGGTGGGAGTCACGTCAACCGAGGCACTCTTCGCTTTACATCTAGATGAACCAAGACCTAGGGGAAGACCCTATTACCAATCAAAGATGATTGGACCCAAACAAAGGTTCCTAGGG
The DNA here is from genome assembly GCA_027924585.1 of Larix kaempferi. Classification (NCBI taxonomy): domain Eukaryota; kingdom Viridiplantae; phylum Streptophyta; class Pinopsida; order Pinales; family Pinaceae; genus Larix; species Larix kaempferi. The sequence continues at coordinate 1,854,104 of BSBM01000322.1, forward strand.
GTGAGTAAATGGTAAGTTACGGAACCCAATGCAAGGTAAAATGGACCTAGAAATTAAAGTATGGTTGAAGGTGGTTTGAGAAATGATTAGTGTTTCAACCAAGGTATGATTTAGGCCACATGATTAGTTATAATGATAAGATATGGTACCATGTGTTACACAAGTGGGTCCTACTTTCTTGGGATATGTGAATAGTTCAAATGGGACCCACAAGGTGAGATTAAGGGATGTAATTGGTACTAAAGGATATGTAATGAATAGATCTATGGATCTAAGTTGAAATTAGGAATACCCATGTACCGGATCTAAGGTTTGACACATCTCCCAAGGAGTGCGACTTGCTTAATGAGGGCTAGTGCCTTGTTGGATGGGTCAATGTAGTCAAAAGATATGTCAAAGTGTAGATCAGGACACCTAGAAGTCAAGACAAGTGGTCTAATTGAGGTAAAGTGGTTGGATCTTGCTAGATCTAGGGTTTCATGAAATGACCCAAGTGGACCACAATCCCTTAAAACAAGGAATGCTACCCCCAAGGCAGATCATCACAAAATGATACTCTAGATATAGGTTTCAAGGTATGCCCGTTCCAAATCCACTGAAATCTCAACTACCCAGGTCCTAGAAGTGGGCAAACTCAGTCACCCAAGGGAGTGCGACCTTGCTCAAGGAAGGCTAAAAGGTGGATAAGGTGTGTCAAATCAAGTCAAATGGCCACCAAATTGTAGATCCAAGTAGCTTAGGCACTGATCTATGTGGATCTAGAAAATCAAGTCAATCCAAGGGTTAGATCTTACTAGATCTGAGTTTTAAGATGCCAAGTAGTTCAAAAAGGGGTTTTAATCCCTTAAAATGTGGAATGATGCCCACAAGGTAGAAATCACCCAAGTAAAAGTCTAGGGGTAGGTTATCAAGTGTGTAGATTGCAAATCAAGTGGGATCTCACCTACCCATATGCTAGATCTAACCAAACAAGCCTCTCCAAGGAAGTGCGATTTGGTTCAAGAGGGCTTTATTGCCTTGACAAGTGTGTCAATTTTAACCCAATCACCACCAAGCTATAGATCCAACTAGGGGTGGATGCTATAGAGGTGGGTTTTTAATATCTCTTCAAAAGCAAGGCTAGATCTAAGTAGATCTAAGAAAAACTAAAATGAGGGTTTTGATTAATTAGGGTTTTTATGATCTAGAAATTATGGATGACTCAAAGAAGAAGAAGATCATACCTTTGGAGCATACCTGGATGAAGAGATGAATGCTAGTTGAGATGAGGATTACTTTTTCCAAAGATCAAATGGAGAATTTTTTGAAGCCCTCTTGCCAAATCGATTTTTCCAAGCCACATATGTGTCCCTCTAACTTGTCAAAACCAAGGAGCAAAGCATCAATTAGTTTAACATGTTGAAGGTAGATACAAGCAAGAAAGAGATAAGCAAAGAATAGTTGGTGCAAAGAGAAAACCACTCCCTATTTAACCCAAAACGTCCTCCTCCAAGCTTGAAGGGCAAGCCTCCCCACCAATTCGCACTTGTTGAAGAAGTCTTCACCTGTAAAAAGATATGGCAAATATGCAAGATAGCTACAATAGATCCTCCAGTGCAATGGACAAAAGCATTTACAATCAAAACAACCAACATCCACTCCAACCCAAGCATGTACTCCAAAAGATAGAAATTTTATTCCAAGAGCCAAGAGCCAAAAATCTCTAGATGATTTTACAATGAAAGGCTCCCTCCTTAAATAGGATGGGGAGAGAGCATAATCCTAACCACTTTTTACATGAGTGGCTAAGATTAAAAGATCAAAAGATCTAATCAGTGGTTGAGATGAGCTCAACAATAAAATACATGGATCAACCATAAAATATAACAACAAGTGGACCAAATCGCCCTAGGAGAGGGGATCCCACCAAATCATGATGACAAAATATAAAAATAAGCTTATGGTGGGTCCAAGGGGTAATTTTAGCCACCCTTGGTCAATCCCCATAGCACAATTATAATAGAATAGTCATCAATATACCAAATCGTGCCTCTATGGACAAATCGTAGGCCTCAAAAGACCTCAAAAATCATCAGAAAGTGCCATAAGTGATGAATGTGGGCCCCGATGAAGCTGAAATTGCTGGAGAAGGTGCGGAAGACATCCCACTCATCATCATTGATCATCCCATGCGAAAACTTTGCCTCAGTAGCCCAAATCGAATTCCTCTGTAGCCATTTCTGCCAATCCAAAACTGCCTCGGGAAGCGTGTACCTACCCCAAATTGCCTCCTAGAGTGCCTGCGCTGTCAAGGTGAGGGCACCAGTGTGTCCGGAAGGGGGGTAATATGGTAAAAACAAGTGGCTGGACCACCCCCTCCATCATCAGCGCCCTAGGTGAAGCAAATAAAAATCATCTCTGCTCTGACAGGGTCTCCGACAGACCAAAACTGCACTAGGACAGCCTACTGAGGCTAAATCATCACTGTAACTGCCCGGAACTGAAAATAGACTGTCTCATTGGACTCAGAAGGTCCAAAACTATCCAAGATGTGTACTCATACACCATATAGCTCTCTGGATGATCATATAATATACCCAATATACCGGAACAGGTGAAATAATAATAATATGTAAATGATCAAATAATGCTGAAAACCATAGACCATCATCATAAACCTGTATCTGATGCATAGAACCATCATGTACATGTACATAGACCATATATCATCTACCTGTGTCATCATAAGGTCCAATAATCTCATGTCCTGTGATTGACCTTGGTCAAACTAGGTTTGACCAGGTCAATATTGACCCAATATAACTCAGACTACCATCTGAAGCTGCTGCAAAGTGTCAAAGGTTAATGCATGCTCTACAACTCATTCAAATAGCAATTATAACACAAAGTAATCATTACTGGCGATCTAAATCCAAATATATATTGTCATTAATTATTTATATGACTCGGACTAGACTTTCAAGACCATACTCACTTCATAGTTGTGATCAATTTGCTAGTGAAGGATGAAGGCTTAGAATAAAATGGCTAGGCTAAAGGGTGACTGACTAACTTAACATTGTGACACTTTGGATATGGGAAAGGGAATACACACCATAGTATATACTGAATGAGCAACAACACAGGGAATGGCGGTGTCTCACAAATGGATAAGTTGTTTAGAGAGTGCTTATTCAACTTAGGCTTCATGTCTACATCAAGTTGATCTAGGTTCATTAGGATCATTCAATTTCATTTCATGGCCTTTTTGTCCTACATAACCCTTCGGATCTCAGGTGCGCTAATAAGCACAACTAGTTGCAGCTTGCATCCAGGGCATGTTTTTTATACATACATAAGGTCAGCAATTGTTTAGATATAGCTTTTAAGAATCATTGCTTTTTGGACCTTTCTTTTATACTCTTCGAGAGTATTTGTTAGCAGTTCATCGCTCTTGCCCTTTTTAGTTTCCATGGGCGAATTTATAAGTTTCCATAAGTAGTACATGAGCTTTCAGTTTTAGCCAACAAAATCTCAAGTGACTAGGGGGAGTTCGAGCCAATGCCAAACATCGGGACAACTGACCAGAATGATTTAGGCCTACAATCCAACTCACCAGAGGTAAGTTTTGTCACCAACTCAGAGCCGAGACACAATAAATAGGGAAGCTCATCCAATACAGAGGCTACAGTGGGGAAAAGATCCTCCATGCCACCAGTCAAGTAGTAAGTCAGGGTGATAAACTAAAAGGTAGGTAACGGATGGATGAAGACAATGAGTAATGGAGCCAACACTAGCAAGCCAAGGTATGGTGGAATGATCACCTCTATTCTCCCTAGGGAGGGTGAAACCAATGAGTATGAGTAGTGAACTTCTAAGTCTGAGTAAGGACAGTAGAATATATACACAATAAGATCAACCAGGTCCGCATATCTATATGATCGCCAGATCATGACACTAAGTGCTAGACATGCCATAAGAATGAATATAAAAGCAATATAACCATAACACCATGATATACCTACTGAGTCATATACCTGAATGCTCATCCTCTGAACCATCATCTGTCCTCTGAAACTGCTACTGTAACTCTGGGCACCACTGACTGCTCTGCATAAATGGTATAATGGCTACATCGGTCATCTCTCTGAGTGTCCTGAGACTCAGTCATGGCATGGGGAATACATATGCTATCCAAAATCTGATAGTGATCCATAGATAGATGCTCATCTCATCATCTCAATGTAAAGGAACTGGCTGAAGAGTGCTCTGGAATCTGAAAAATAATGTGTGGTAGCCCGGCTACTATATATGTGATAACAGGAACCAACTACCAGAAACAAGGACCGGTAGTTAGAGGGATTTCAGAGTTCGTGCATTAGATCTCAAAGATGGCATTAGCTAGCCTCATATTCAAGAATAGATTGGACTCAAATGTCCTATCTTGGAAGTAAGGGTCACACTCTTGTTGGAAGAGAATGATCTCTAGGATATTGTCAAGGATGTTGTGACTCCACTGAAAGATATGCAGGATTTGGCAGTTCATAATAAAAAGAAGTGAAGGCTAAGTGAATGATCACGGATGCTATAAATGAGCATTTGACCCCTCATATATCTGAGAAGAAGATGGTGAAGGACATGTTCAATGCCCTGAGTAGCCTTTACCAATGCAAGAACATAAACAAAAATATGATATTGCAAAACAAACTCAGAGGTATAAGTATGACCAAATCAAACACATTTAACAATTACATAATGAAGTTCATGCAGATTCGTGATCAACTAGTAGCAATTGGGGAGAAGATTGCAAAAGTGGAGATAGTAAAAATGGCACTGAATTTATTCTCAACTTCATGGGAAACATTTGTCTAGGGCATATGTGCTCATGAGCATCTTCCCTCCTTTGAAATACTATGGGATGATTGTATCCAAGAGGAGACTAGGATGGAATCAAAGGCTAGCAAGAGGAGTGGTGATCGTGACCTTGCCCTATTTTGTCAAACAAAGGACAAAGGTAAAGGACCCAAAAAGGGCAAGGCAAACAGTGAGGAGTCAGTCTCACATCCAAGGAAGGACTTGATTAAGATCCAATGCTTCATATGCCATAAGCATGGGCAGTATGCATCATGTCTAGACAAGAAGAAGGGTAAAGGAAAGCAATAGCAGAATTAGGTAGCAGCCTCTATCAAAACATAGATGAACAAGTTTGCCTCCAAGTTCAAGAAGGATTTCTCGATGGTATCTTGTCTTTCTTTCACAACAGTTTTGAGGGATGCGTGGTACGTGGGCAGTGGAGCATCTCAACATATGACATTAACCAGGCAGATGTTTTCAAGCCTCAAAGAGCAAAACTCAAAAGTTCAAGTTGAGCTTGGTGACGATGCCAAGTATCTAGTAGTGGGAGTTGGTACTATTACCTTCCAAATCCAGTTAGGTAACTCTTTAGAATTTGACGACGTTTTGTTTGTTCCAAGTCTAAGGAAAAATTTGCTTTCAATTTCAGTTATGGAAGATAAGGGCTTTGCAGTAGAGTTCAAGAACCAACAAGTCCTTATTAGACCAAAGGAGTTTGACCTATATTCAGCATAGGTGATCGGGGTTAGGGAAGGAAATTTATATAGGTTACAAGGTGAACCTGTTCCAGCCCTAGTTCATGACAGCGACAACCTATGTGAGTTGTGATACAAGATGATGGGGCACTTGCATCATAAGGCATTGCCTATGTTGAGCATGATTGTCATTGATGTCAAGCCATTAATGACAAAGGAGTAACAAGGACATAGATGACATGGCAAGCAGGTTGCACAGGTTTGGATGTGGTAGCTTGGGCATTGGAGCCCATTCACAGATGGTGTGTGCAAATGACCCATAATGTGGTCATTTGTTGATGTGGATCACAAATGTATGGAGCCCATGGTCATAGTATATGATGCTCTTGCTTTGGTGGCTTGATACGCAAATTAAAGAATTTATGAAGAAGATGGAGGCTTCGCTGATTGGATGATGATGATGCCATTGAGTATGGTACCTTGGGCTTTGAATACTTCTTGCTTGATGGTGAAGCTTATACTTGCATGAAGTTGATGGTTCCCTTGCATATGAAAACTTGCAACCCACTCTTGAACCTTGGGAAGAAGTCCCTTTGCAAAGGTAATGAAGTTCCTTATGTGGTTACCCTTTCACTTGGGGTTCTTGGAAACTTCTGTTATATCCTTGTAGTCCTTGGAATATGATGAAGTCCTTGACATGCTTGGACACCCCTATAGCTTGGAGGAACCACAAGATTGATTAAGGTCAGCCCTAAATGACATGTCAAATGTTGGCTTGAAACAAGGCAAATATTTTAAAGAAATTTTAATTTTAAAATTAATGTTATGCTAAAATTGGTGAGTCGGCCCACTCAAAGTTTAATTTAAAAAAAAAGGATATATTTATATAGCAGGTCGGCCCAGTCAAACTCCACGTTGGAATTTATATATATACACTTGTCATTCACTCAAAAACTGAAGAACAAGCAGCTCTGAAATTTGGATCAGTCAGAGGCAGCCGCAGGCTTAAAAGGGACAGCTCTGATTTTCGGATTAGTGACTATGGCAGCAGCAGAAGTTTGAAGTTTAAGTTTATATCCTCTCTGAAATTCGGGTAGATAGAGGACAGCTACAGTCAAGGCAGTGATTGCAAATTACAGTTACTGAAGTATGAAGGAGGAAGGAATACAGTGAACTGCAAGAGATCAGTTTGTTTGCAAGTCACTTTGTTGACTTTATCCTCTGAATTTCGGGCATGTAAAGAGCAGTTGCAGTACACAAGGAGATGGCAAGTAAGGTGATCTAAGTTTGCAAGTCTTATATTGTTCTCTGTGAAATTCGGGCTAGATGACTAAGGTGTGCAAGTAAGTTTTGGAAGCTTTTGGATTATGTGTGAAGTTAATATAGCTCTGAGTTCGGTGGTGAAAAGAAATAGCTAGAGGCCGCAGTCAGTAATTCAAATATCAGATGAAGCAGACCTCTGTAGCAGCATATGAATATCTCAGGCTTTTTGCAAGTGTCCTTGAAGAAAGGCCTAACCATAATCTGAAGCAGAAGTTTGGACAAGCTTTAAGTTGTTTTATGAACTTTTATCTTGTGACTACAGTATTTAAGGACTGAACCTGTGGGTTGTTCTAGACATTCAATGATGGATCCAGTCAACATTTGAAGGATAAAAATGATCATCCTGTAGCTTCACTTCTCAAACTTCAGTATACGAATCAATTTGTGTTGTTTGGAGGAGGCCTCTAGCCCAGGAGGGTTTCTACCATTCTTGGCATTCATGTGATAATCTTATCTCATGTCTGGGTTATCTTGTAACAGCCCTAAGGATACCTAAAATCCTGTGCAGTGTGATGTGAACAGCAGATTGAAGTTCTATCAGTGCGAAGCATTCTGGGTGTCTTACAGTGACAGTATTTGACAGTCTTTAATTTGAGTTGATTTGACATGATAAGTGATAGCCATGATATGACATAAATAGCTGTGTAATAATAGTGATATAAACTGATTTGACAATGACAGAATTGATGATAGTGATCAGTATGTGACTGCAAGCTAGTCTTGCATCTGAGGTTTGGATATCTCAATCTTTCTTAGTTGGAGCTAAGGAAACCAGGTTGGGCCTTGGAATAGGAGTTAGTGCTCTTTGGTCAGTTGGTGCTGATGTAATCGCGAAAATTGAAGTCTTCATTGTAATTCATATCAAATTATAAATAAAGTTTACTATACTTGTCTTGTGATGTGTCTCTTATGATTTATGTTGATGACATGCTTAATTGATGAATGTTGATGTACTTAGTAGCTTAATGTGAATGATGAACTCTGCTTAAGTTTTGAGAAATGAAATTTGTTAAGGGTTCTAGCACACTGATTCACCCCCCCACTCTCAGTGTGTCATTGTGTCCAACAGCCTATTATGATGGAGATAGTCACAAGCCTTCCAAAGTTCAACATTGAGCAACAGGGAGTATGCAGAGGATGCACACTTGGAAAGTTTGCCAAGGCTGCTTTCCCAAGTAGCAAGCATAGGTCTAAGGAAATTCTAAAACCTATAACATTCAAATGTATGTGGACCAATGTTAACAACGTCAATCTTATGAAGCATGTACTATGTTTCTTTTATTGATATTTTTTCTCACGAGACTTGGATCTACTTCTTAAAAACCAATGATGAGATCTTTAGCAAGTTTTAGGAGTTCAAAGTTGCAGTTGAAAACCAAACAGAAAAGAAGATCAAATTCTTGAGATCAGTCAATAAGGGTGAGTATACTTCCAAGGAGTTCGAGGGTTTCTGTAAGGAGGCAGGAACCAAGAGGGAGTTGATTGTTCTGTACAACCCACATCAGAATAGGATTGTAGAGCGGAAGAAACAATTCATCATAGGGGTTGCCAAGGCCATGATACATAACCAGGACTTCCCAATGTTATTTTGGGCAGAAGCATGCAACACAACAATCTAAATACAAAACAGGTATCCTCGTGAGATCTTGGGGGACAAGACACCAAAGGAGGCATTCACTAGAGTGAATGCCAGAGGTGAGTCATTTGTGTATCTTTGGTTGTCCAGGATGGGCCTTGGAATAGGATTTGGTGCTCTTTGGTCTGTTGGTGCTGATGTAATCGTGAAGATTGAAGTCTTCATTGTAATTCATATCAAATTATAAATAAAGTTTACTATACTTGTCTTGTGATGTGTCTCTTATGATTTATGTTGATGACATGCTTAATTGATGAATGTTGATGTACTTAGTAGCTTAATGTGAATGATGAACTTTGTTTAAGTTTTGAGAAGTGAAATTTGTTAAGGGTGCTAGCACACTGATTCACCCCCCCCCCTCTCAATGTGTCATTGTGTCCAACAGCCTATTATGACGGAGATAGTCATAAGCCTTCCAAAGTTCAACATTGAGCAACAGGGAGTATGCAGAGGATGCGCGCTTGGCAAGTTTGCCACAGCTGCTTTCCCAAGAAGCAAGCATAGGTCTAAGGAAATTCTAAAACCTATAACATTCAAATGTATGTGGACCAATGTTAACAGCATCAATCTTATGAAGCATGTACTATTTTTCTTTTATTGATATTTTTTCTCACAAGACTTGGATCTACTTCTTAAAAACCAAGGATGAGATCTTTAGCAGGTTTTAGGAGTTCAAAGTTGCAGTTGAAAACCAAACAGGAAAGAAGATCAAATTCTTGAGATTAGTCGATAAGGGTGAGTATACTTCCAAGGAGTTCGAGGGTTTTTGTAAGGAGGCAGGAACCAAGAGGGAGTTGATTGTTCTGTACAACCCACATCAAAATAGGATTGTAGAGCGGAAGAAACAATTCATCATAGGGGTTTCCAAGGCCATGATACATAACCAGCACTTCTCGATGTTATTTTGAGAAGAAGCATGCAACACAACAGTCTAAATACAAAACAGGTATCCTCATGAAATCTTGGGGGACAAGACACCAAAGGAGGCATTCACTAGAGTGAATGCCAGAGGTGAGTCATTTATGTATCTTTGGTTGAGGAAGACTTTGCATCTAGGAAGTACCATGAGCCTATTCATATGACAAAGGATAAGAAGTAGGAAACTCCAAAGGTTGAGGTAGATTCACCATTGAATTCCAGTTTAGGACAACAGCCTTCAAGTGAAGAGGAGCCAATAGCTCCTTCCAGTTCTATCAGGAGAGCTTAATGGTTTACTCTAACATTGAGCGATGCTCATTCCAAAACAAAGAAAGACAATAAAAAGCAAGGACGTAAAGTTTAAGGAAGACTTTGCATCTAGGAATTCCCATGAGCCTATTCATATGACAGAGGATAAGAAGTAGGAAACTCCAAAGGTTGAGGTAGATTCACCAATGAATTCCAGTTTAGGACAACAGCCTTCAAGTGAAGAGGAGGAGCCAATAGCTCCTTCCAATTCTATCAAGAGAGCTTAATGGTTTACTCTAACATTGAGCAATGCTCATTCCAAAACAAAGAAAGACAATAAAAAGAAAGGATGTAAAGTTTGAGGAAGACTTTGCATCTAGGAAGTCCCATGAGCCTATTCATATGACGGAGGATAAGAAGTAGGAAACTCCAAAGGTTGAGGTAGATTCACCAGTGAATTCCAGTTTAGGACAACAGCCTTCAAGTGAAGAGGAGGAGCCAATAGCTCCTTCCAATTCTATCAAGAGAGCTTAATGGTTTACTCTAACATTGAGCGATGCTCATGAGTTAGATGAGACTCCTAGGAGCACACTAAAGGAGAGCAGACCTCCTAAGAAGTTTCCAAACTACAAGGCATTGATGAGAAACATCATAGATTATGAGCCTTCCAGCTTTCAATAGGCAACAAACAAGTAGGTTTGACAAGATGCCATGGTGGAGTACACCTCCATCATGAAGAATGATGTATGGGTGCCAAGACCAAAGAGGAAACAATAGTGAGTTCCAAGTGGCCCTACAAGGTCAAGCATGTGGCAGATGGCAGCATCACAAAGTTCAAAGTGAGGTTTGTCGCAAGAGGGTTCTCCCAGAAAGAGGGAGTGGAATACAAGGAGACTTTTGCTCCAGTGACTAGGTACACTTCCGTTAGAACGATTATGTCTTTAGTTTTGATTATGGGATCAAGGATCCATCAAATGATGTGAAGACAATTTTCCCCAATGGGATAATTGAGGAAGAAGTGTACATAGGGCAACCTCAAGGCTTTGCAATAAGTGGAAAGGAGTCCCATGTTTGCAGGCTAAAAAAGGCCTTGTACAGACTCAAGCAGGAATCGAGAGCATAGTATTCCAAGATCAATGAATACTTGCAAAGTATGGACTTCACCAAAAGTGAAGTAGATGCCAACTTATAATTTATATTTGTTGGGATTGATTTACTTGTTTTGGTGTTGTATGTAGATGACTTGTTTCTTACAGGTTCAAAGAAGCTCATTGTAGGGTGTAAAGAAAATATGGCAATTGAGTTAGAGATGAAGGACATTGGCATGATGCATTACTTCTTGGGGTTGGAGGTTTGGTAGAGACTAGGGGAGATTTTCCTTGGGCGGGTAAGTATGCAGTTGAGATCCTGAAGAGGTTTGGGATGGAGGATTGCAAACCTATGGCCACCCCTATGATCACTACTCTGAAAAAGGTAACAACTTTAAATTCAGAGATGGTGGACCCTACGTTGCAAACACAACTGATAGGTTCCTTGATGTATTTGGTCAACACTAGACCAAATATATGTTTTATAGTGAACACCTTGAGTCAATTCATGGTGGAGCCAAGGCAGGAGCATTGAGCAACAACAAAACATGTTTGAGCATGAATATTTCCACAGTGTATCAACATTGTTCTTGATCTTCTAGATTGGAACTATGTTAAAGTTTACATTGTGTGGTCATGTAAACTTTAACACAGTGCCAATCGAGAAGATCAAGCACAACAAAACATGTGCTCAGATACTTGAGGGGAAAAGTGGAGGATGGTTGAGATATCTTGGATATGGTGAAGTGAAGTTCAATGATCCGAATTTTAGGGGGCATATGGTCTAAATTCGGATGTATAAGCCATAAAAGTATTAAATTGAGAGGCCACCCTCTCTCATCCATGGTATTTGGTAGCACATAGTTTTGGCCCATGGTATGGTCTCAAGACACATTGTAATAATGCTGTATAAAGGCCTAGCAAGCCTTCTCATATAACAAGTTACTCATTTGGTTTCTCTCATATTTTCTATTGTTCATTGTGAGATTATTTAGATCTGAGTGAGTTATTGGTAATTAGTTTTAGAGTTGGGGCTCCTCTTTGAGCCTCACCTCCCATTCACTTCATGTGTTTTTGTTCATGCTTATTCTTATGCAATATTAGGGTTTTCATGTGAATTTTATGACAGATTTGCATGCTTAATCTCCTCTTCTCTTGGCATTCAAGCCTTCCGGGTCTTAGCTCCCAAGATCTGGATCAGTGGTATCAGAGCGGGTACGCTCTCCATTGGGACAAGATTTTGAAGCATTATGTGGGTTCAACGGAGGTTCCACAACCTCTACAACAACCCATGCTTCTCTACAAACCCTTGGCATCTCTATACTCAACACTCTCACATTCAACAAACTTTGAACAGGTGCCATGGGCTTCATAGGACGTTTTAGAGGCTCTACCATAGCTCATCAGAAAGGTATTTCCGTCGGCTCAAATGGGTATTTCACGGAATTTCCTTTCGTTTCCCGGTTTGTGAGATATGCTTGTTTGAAGTAGCAAGTGTTTGTGCATAATGCGGCCAGATGTACAACAACTTTAAACAAGTGCTACAGACTCCACAAAATGTCTTTGAGGCTCTACCATAGCTCATTGGAAAGCTCTTTCCGTCAGCTAAAATGGGTATTTCGTGGTTTTCCATTTGACTTTCTGGTTTGAGAGATATCATCGACTGAAGCAACATATGTCTGCAAAATAGTGTGTGCGCATCTCTTAAATTTCAACAAACATTTTCTCAATCTCTGGGCCACCCCAGAGCAAGTATGCTATATGGATGGAAAGGTCTCTTCGAGATCTCAAATGGGTCTTCAATAGAATTCAATTTCAGTACATGCATCATGAATTTTCGATTTTTATGTAATCACGGTTATGGGTCAACCACACAAAACCCATGGATATGGGTTAACCACACAAAACCCATAGTTATGTATTGTAATCATGGTTGTGGGTCAACCACACAAAACCCACGGTTATGGGTTAACCACACAAAACCCTTCTCTTCAGTGGAAACAAGCTTGTCATTGACACCATGGTTATGGGTCAACCACATAAAACCCACGGTTACGGGTCAACCACACAAAACCCATGGTTTTGAGTCAACCACACAAAACTCTTCTCTTCATTGGAATCAAGCTTGTCATTGCCATCATGGTTATGGGTCACCCTTGAAAAACCCATGGTTATGGGTCAACCTTGCAAAACCCACGGTTATGGGTCAACCACACAAAACCCTTCTCTTCATTGGTAACTAGCACATTGTAATCATGGGTCTCTTTTTAGCATGAAATGATGGGGACCATCATTTTCTAAGGGGGGGAGGAATGATCCGAATTTTAGGGGGCATATGGTCTAAATTCGGATGTATAAGCCATAAAAGTATTAAATTGAGAGGCCACCCTCTCTCATCCATGGTATTTGGTAGAACATAGTTTTGGCCCATGGTATGGTCTCAAGACACATTGTAATAATGCTATATAAAGGCCTAGCAAGCCTTCTCATAATAACAAGTTACTCATTTGGTTTCTCTCATATTTTCTATTGTTCATTGTGAGATTATTTAGATCTGAGTGAGTTATTGGTAATTAGTTTTAGAGGTGGGGCTCCTCTTTGAGCCTCACCTCCCATTCACTTCATGTGTTTTTGTTCATGCTTATTCTTATGCAATATTAGGGTTTTCATGTGAATTTTATGACAGATTTGCATGTTTAATCTCCTCCTCTCTTGGCATTCAAGCCTTCCGGGTCTTAGCTCCCAAGATCTGGATCAGTGGTATCAGAGCGGGTACGCTCTCCATTGGGACAAGATTTTGAAGCATTATGTGGGTTCAACAGAGGTTCCACAACCTCTACAACAACCCATGCTTCTCTACAAACCCTTGGCATCTCTATACTCAACACTCTCACATTCAGCAAACTTTGAACAGGTGCCATGGGATTCATAGGACGTTTTAGAGGCTCTACCATAGCTCATCAAAAAGGTATTTTCGTCAGCTCAAATGGGTATTTCACGGAATTTCCTTTCGTTTCCCGGTTTGTGAGATATGCTTGTTTGAAGTAGCAAGTGTTTGTGCATAATGCGGCCAGATGTACAACAACTTTAAACAAGTGCTACAGACTCCACAAAATGTCTTTGAGGCTCTACCATAGCTCATTGGAAAGCTCTTTCCGTTAGCTAAAATAGGTATTTCGTGGTTTTCCATTTGGCTTTCTGGTTTGAGAGATATCATCGACTGAAGCAACATATGTCTGCAAAATAGTGTGTGCGCATCTCTTAAATTTAAACAAACATTTTCTCAATCTCTGGGCCACCCCAGAGCAATTATGCTATATGGATGGAAAGGTCTCTTCGAGATCTCAAATGGGTCTTCAATAGAATTCAATTTCAGTACATGCATCATGAATTTTCGATTTTTATGTAATCACGGTTATGGGTCAACCACACAAAACCCATGGTTATGGGTTAACCACACAAAACCCATAGTTATGTATTGTAATCATGGTTGTGGGTCAACCACACAAAACCCACGGTTATGGGTTAACCACACAAAACCCTTCTCTTCAGTGGAAACAAGCTTGTCATTGCCACCATGGTTATGGGTCAACCACATAAAACCCACGGTTACGGGTCAACCACACAAAACCCATGGTTTTGAGTCAACCACACAAAACTCTTCTCTTCATTGGAATCAAGCTTGTCATTGCCATCATGGTTATGGGTCACCCTTGAAAAACCCATGGTTATGGGTCAACCTTGCAAAACCCATGGTTATGGGTCAACCACACAAAACCCTTCTCTTCATTGGTAACTAGCACATTGTAATCATGGGTCTCTTTTTAGCATGAAATGATGGGGACCATCATTTTCTAAGGGGGGAGGAATGATCCGAATTTTAGGGGGCATATGGTCTAAATTCGGATGTATAAGCCATAAAAGTATTAAATTGAGAGGCCACCCTCTCTCATCCATGGTATTTGGTAGCACATAGTTTTGGCCCATGGTATGGTCTCAAGACACATTGTAATAATGCTATATAAAGGCCTAGCAAGCCTTCTCATAATAACAAGTTACTCATTTGGTTTCTCTCATATTTTCTATTGTTCATTGTGAGATTATTTAGATCTGAGTGAGTTATTGGTAATTAGTTTTAGAGGTGGGGCTCCTCTTTGAGCCTCACCTCCCATTCACTTCATGTGTTTTTGTTCATGCTTATTCTTATGCAATATTAGGGTTTTCATGTGAATTTTATGACAGATTTGCATGTTTAATCTCCTCCTCTCTTGGCATTCAATCCTTCCGGGTCTTAGCTCCCAAGATCTGGATCATTCAAGGGGTATACAGTAGTGTTCCAGGGGGACGCATCCCCTAGGGTGGGGAATGTGCCCCCTCGCTCCCCCACGCTTCCAAGACAGGGAAACCCCTGGGGAAATGTTTCCCCGTGTCCCCCTTTTGGGGGAAACTCAAGGAAACGTGTTTCCCCAAGTGCACAAGGCATTCCCCCCAGAAGCCCCCCCGATTTCCATCTTTTACAACAAAAATAAATGCAAATTAAAATATTAAAAAGTGTTAAAAAATAAAACATAATTAAACGAAAATTAATTTAAATCCTAGACTAACCTAAGAGTCTAAGACCTTCCGAAAAGCTACCCTCTCACAATTTCATTTCATAATCATATTGCAACTAAACTTGGAGCATTCGTCACTGTTATAGCTTCTTTGTGTTCATTGTTTAGTATTTATTTGACTATTTCAGATTTCAACATCTGTTGCATTATCTTTTACAAATTTGAAATTTGAATTTAGATATACAATGCATAATGATAATGATGATATTTAGTTTTTAGTTTTTACATCATAATAGTAACATAGTTAAGTATCATTTACAAATTGGAAATTTGATATGGTAATAACTAATAGATGTACATTCCATAATGATGAATTTAGTTTTTAGTTTTACTTTTTACATGGCAATAGTTATTTTTGGGATTTATCATTTTTATATTTTGAATTAATTTTTATGACTCCGACGTCCCCCTGTTTCCTCGAAATTTCCCTAAAATTTGGGGTGGCTTCCACACATCCCCCTTGTGTGTTTCCCCTCTCCCACACTCCCCCGTCCTAGAAACTCCATGGAACATTGGTATACAAACTCAAATTAGGCAAGCAATGCAGTGGACAAGAAGAGCACCTCGAGGTGTTGCTTTAGCTTGGGATCAACAATGATATCTTGGTTCAGCAGGAAGCAAAATTCTGTGCCATTTAGCTTAGCAAAGGCAAAGTACATAGCAGCCAGTGCTGCTAGTTGTGAAGGCATCTGGCTTCAAAAGTTTGCTTGTGGGATTGTTTGATCAAAAGTTGGATCCCACAGTTATTTACTGTAATAATCAAAGTCGTATCAAACTCTCTGAGAATCCATTGTTTCATGATAGGTCCAAACACATAAAAATCAGATATCACTTCATACAATACAGAATTTAGAAGGGGGCAATAAAGCTCCAGTATATTCCCACAGATTAGCATGCAGTTGATATTCAAACCAAGCCCTTAGCCAAAAAGAAGATTGAAACATTCAGGGACAAACTTGGATTGGTGTAGAATTCATTCCTCATTAAAAGGGTGTGTTGAGGAATGTAGCTCTAACAGGAACTTCTTGCATGGGTTCAGTATGAACATGCAAGAAGTGGTTCAAGACATTTCGAAAGTAACCATTTAGGAAAAGTGGGCAATCAATTCTACTTTGCAATTCACTTTAGGAAAAGGTGAAAAGTCTAATGCTTAATGATCTTATACTTTGCAGCTAAGTCTAATAAAGTATATTTAATACATTAATGACTTAGATTATCATTTAATCTCAACCTTCAATCTCAAGTTGAGATTAGGATTTTGGTAGATTAGCTTTTCAAAAAAAGCATAAATTATTAAATACAGACAAGATAGGAAGATTCAAACACAGTTTAACAGTTGAGCAGGTTAAGCAACTAGAGGAAAGAAAGCAGAGACAGGAGGACGAGGTTGGCCAGCAGCCAAGCAGGTTGAAAAAACAGTCGGTACAGTCTATACACTACAGATCTTGTATGGATTTGTACATCAGACTGTACAAGGTCGTACACATCAGACTGTACGAGGTCGTACCGCTGATGTCCTCGTTTTCTGTGCAGATCATACCTTCTCAGTAGGCCACAAGCTCAGTTCCAGGGTGATTTGAACAAGGGCGTACAGCTGCTAAGTTTCACCAGTTTGTGGAGGTTTTCTTGTAAGCTTTGATTAAGAAATGAAAAGTTGATTTTGAAGAAGAAATTAGCTCTGATGTGTGAACTTGTTTTATGTTTCCACTATTTACTGTTTCCAGCTATTGTGTGTGAACTTGTTTTATGTTTCCACTATTTACTGTTTCCAGCTATTGTGTGATTGATGCCATGTTCAGAATTTAGATTTCTGCATTATTTAAATTCTGTAATTAATTGATCAAAATTAGAACATAAGGACAGCAATCACCTGGCTACGAAAATTGAGAGTAATTCCTAACTCTTATCACCCTCTAGTCTGTCGTAATAAGAAAATAACATATAATGCCTGTCCCCGAATTGAGTTCAATTGTTGTCTAGAGATGACAGAGGGTCATGCAAACTAAGACCCAATGTCATTCTGTCATGCAAGAAACCTACTGCTGATTAAGAACTTCAACCGAACACCTGATCTAGAGGACATGTATTAAAAGTACAATACCTGTCAATTTCAGATTTCTGCAAAAGCTCTAAGAAAATGAAGTATTGAAGGAAAGTCTAAGAAGAATCTCTTAGCACAACAAAATCAGGAAAAGCTTGAAGGAAAACTCTCTGACGATATTATAGTGATCTTAACACTCGGGTTATGTTCCAAAAAGGCAGGGACGCTGATTTTAATAAACTTTTTACTAGGTAAAGGCGTTTATCAAATAATTTATTGCATAATAATAAGGGATTGTTGAGAAGTTTAGTCCACTCACTTTAAATACGTAGTTCTCAGCATTCTTCTGATTGTGGTCATCAGAAGAACATTTGCAAGATGATCGTCTACTGCTGCCATTGTTTGCAAATGAGAATTTCAGCCCGCAAACACTGAATTTAGCGAGGTAAACTTTAGTAGGAGGAACGGTCGATACGTTGAAGGTGGCTGTGTGCCTATGGAACAGTTGGAATGTCGTCCTGCAATATACTTTGTGGTGGCGTTGGTGGCCGTGTGGATTTGTAATCAATACCGCGGGAGAGAAGTGGAACCCCCCATATGGATATGCCGTCGCCATGAGATCAATTAAGATAGATGTTCTCATCCCACATCATTTCATGAATGGTGCTCATTTCCAATTTACAAATGCAACTAGAGCCTTTCAATGGTGCATTGGTAGGGATGAAATGATGTAGTGGTTGGGTATGGATCTCAGAGTATCAAAAGTCTGCTGAACCATCACATTATTATTATGTTGTCATAATAACGTCACACTCAACTTTATCTTTGGATATTGTTTACTTTTTAATAAATTGATGGGATATTGTTTACTTCTTAATAAATTGATTAGATTAAATTAGATTGTTTATTTTTTAATTAATCAGATTGTCTTTATTTGTGTACAAATTGAAATGCCACACTAAACTTTACTTTTCGATAAATTGATAGATTAGATTGTTTACTTTTAGAATGATGATATTAGATTGTTTATATTTCAATTGATTAGATTGTTTACGCGTGGTTCAAAATTATGTTTAAGTTCAAAATTATGTTTAAGCTTTTTGATTCATCATATTATTTATTTGTGGTTAAAAACTATG
Source organism: Larix kaempferi (assembly GCA_027924585.1). Taxonomy (NCBI): domain Eukaryota; kingdom Viridiplantae; phylum Streptophyta; class Pinopsida; order Pinales; family Pinaceae; genus Larix; species Larix kaempferi. The sequence goes on from BSBM01000322.1 coordinate 1,872,639, forward strand.
AGTATGCAAGTTATTCTATAGAAGGTTATTTTAATTAACTTAGTTAATTAGATTTGAGTTTAAAGTGTTACTCAAGCAAATAACAAGGAAAGATAGGCGTAAGTGGTTCAAAAGAATTCTCATAGCAATAAGTTGGTTGGGGCCTTAAAGGCATAGCATTCCACATTGGTTGTTGCCATTACATCAACATCAAGCAAGCCCACTACCTTGATCATTGGGAAGGAGACATTGAATTATTCCTAGTACTATTCTCTTTCATAGTGGAGGTTGAAGGATATACTCCCCACCTCATATGTTGAACCCTTGAGCAACTTAGACTCTAGAGTTTTTGAAAAGGCTAAACATTCATAACTTGGATGACTAGATTTAGAACACTAGCCTTTAGTTTTTGACAAATTGAAACGTCACACTAAACTTTATTTTTCTACAAATTGAAACGTCACATTAAACTTTAGTTTTCGACAAATTGAAACGTCACACTAAACTTTACTTTTCGATTGATCAAATTAGATTATTTACTTTTTGATTGATCTTATTAGATTGTTTATTTTTTCAATTGATCAAATTGTTTATTTGTGGTTAAAATCTATGTCGAAATTTTTTATTGATCGGATTGTTTATTTGTGGTTAAAAACTATGTGTATGCAAGTTACTCTATAGAAGGTTATTCCAACTAACCTAGCCACTTAGACTTGAGCTCAAAGTGCCACTGGATCAAACTACAAGGAAAGATGGGTGCAAGTGGTTCAAAAGAATTATCATAGCAATAAGTTGGTTGGGGTCATTAAGGGCTAGCACTCCAAGTTGGTTGTTGCCACTGCATCAACACCGAGCAAGCCCACTACCTTGATCATTGGGAAGGAGACATTGAGTTATTCCTAATATTACTCTCTTTCATAATGGAGGTTCAAGGGCACACTCCCCACCTCAATTGTTGAACCCTTGAGCAACTTAGACTCTAAAGTTTTTGCAAAGGCCAAAGGTTCATAACTTGGATGACTGGATTTAGAACACTAGCCTAAAAGTGTGGTCACTCTCAACCCATATGGAGTGTAGGTTGGACTTGAAGATGAATCTATCCTTAATGAAGGGAACATCCTAGAATGTCAAGGAATGTTGTAACCCTATAGAAAAATCATGGTTTAGAGGCTAAGAACTTTGATTTATGATCTTGGCATTTTGTGCTCACGAGAAGTAAAGGTTTATGTTTTTTTACTCATGACAACCTTAAATGTTACTTAATCAAGTGTTGTTGTTTTTTTCTAGTAGCATTAAAGGAAATGGGGAGTGCTACTTTGGTCTCCCTGACTTTGTCCATGTTGTTATGGTGCGGAGTACAAACCCATTACAAAACATTATTTAGGTAACATTGAATTTGGACACAGAATTGTGGGCATTTCCAACCTATATGCATTTGAGGATGCAGTGGGCCACTTTCTAGCATTGGTTGGTTAATGAATTACTAAAACCCCAATGTCTATTCTATAGTGATTTCAACATAGTAGAATAAGAAAATGGCACCGGGGGTATGATCCTAATTCACATGTCCAATGGGGAGAATGTGGCCTTGAATGCCTTTAAATCCAAGCTTGGCCTCTGTGACTCCAACAAATTAAGGAGAAAAGACTCATCATAACTTTGATTTATGTGATCAAAGTTACCAAAAAGACAATGAGAGAACTTTGAAGAGATTGAAAAAGGGAATACTAGATAAACATAACACTTTCCTTTTTTATTGAGGTGGGTCAAGGTAAGTTTATGTACTAAGCAATATGACTGTCTCAAATGAATTACCATTTACTTTTCAATCACATGGGGGGTGAGAAAATAAGAATGCCCAATGTATTCTAAATTGAAAAGCACTAGTTGTGTGAACTAAAATAGGGACCTAAAGTTTTTGAAAAGGCCAAAGGACTCTCTCAAATGAATTACCATTTACTTTTCAATCACATGGGGGGTGAGAAAATAAGAATGCTCAATATATTCTAAATTGAAAAGCACTAGTTGTGTGAACTAAAATAGGAACCTAAAGTTTTTGAAAAGGCCAAAGGTTCATGACTTGGATGATTGGATTTAGAACACTAGCCTAAAAGTGTGGTCACTCTAAAACCATATGGAGCATAGGTTGGACTTGAAGATGAATCTATCCCTAATGAAGGTAACATCCTAGAATGTCAAGGGATGTTGGAACCCTATAGAAAAAAATGGTTTAAAGGCTAAGGACTTTGATTTATGATCTTGACATTATATGCTCACAAGAAGTAAATGTTAGATTATGACAACTAAGGAAGGTCTTATGTGCATGCGTGTGTCCTTGCATGCAGAAGACATTAATTGGAAACCATTTGTATTTAATTAATTCTTCCTAAGTTTTGGAAAATTAATTAAAGTGATTATTAATTAATTATTGGAATACTTTTTTATAAAAGTAAAAGTGAAAAATAAAAAGTAAATGGTTGATTTAATCTTAGCCATTGACCTCATCGGAAGATCTCATCCATAGATCTATAGTGAGATTAGGTTTTTTGCTTAGCCAATAATTATAAAATAAAGGTCAATTGGTGGAGAGGACACACATTCATTCCGACAGAGATTGAGAGAGCAACATTGTGAGAGAGAATATTTTTTAGAAGAAGATGGAGGAGCAGCGAAGCGAAGAAGAACAACGCAGAGGAAAGAGAGAAGCAGAAAGGACATGGCAGAGGAAACCGTACAGCAGGCAGACCGTATTGTCGTACAACATCCAGTCGTGATGTCTGTACAAACCGTATGGAATCTGCACAACAGGGCCATACGAATCCGTACAGCAGGTCATACAGGCCATACAACTGCAGCAGGCAGCTGCATCGGGATCCATGCCAAACCGACAGGTTTTTCTCAGTATTTCTATGTGTTTCGATTTCTCCATTTGGTTGACGGACAATCTACCAAGAGTGGACTCGAGGCCTAATCTCCCTAGCTTAACGCAAGTCTAGAACAAATAGAGACAGAATATAAATAACTCTCCTAGATCTAATTAGAGATCAAGGAACTAGATGCTTTACCTTTTTCAGATCGTTGATCCTTTCTCCTTGAATGCTGCTCCAAGCTTGATGGTCTTCAGATCTCAGCTACAAAACCTGTCAAGACAACACAACAACACAAGCAGTAAAAGGAATCTACACAATAATAGATCTAGGTAAGTAGTTAAGTAAGCAAACTACACAAAACATCATTAATGCAATGAGATTTGGTGGAAAGCATTTATATTACTGTATCAAAGGGAAATACATAGAAGGAAGTGATTACAACCAATGACTTAACGTAGCAATCCTTCTCCAACCAAGCCAATGCCAAAGCCTCCAAATGGATGATGGATCTCTCAAGGGATGAGTAGAGATCTCCCCTAAGCTAATTTCACCAGCGTATAGATACTATAGACTTACTCCCTTTGGAATGGGAGTGAGCTTCACTTATATAGGACTAAGTGGATAGGGTAGGTTGAGATATGGTAGGAGAGAGATAGGGGATCCTTCAAAGAGGCTAGAAACTGTTGATGTATATGTAACTTCGGAATGTATTTCATCTATGTATTTTATTGTACTCTTATAGAGATGTATTATTCCTCTATACGAAAGTGTCGTCATTTGTATTGACAAGTGTCGCAAGTGTTGTAACTTGCTGATGGGTTATTAGACCACCTAGTAAGGGGTCGGCCCGGATTAATGTAACCACGGGTTATTAGGCTAAGTTAGACAAGTCGGCCCACTGGTTTATTGGGCAGGACAGGACAAGTATAAATAAAGATCGGGAGATCTCTATTTGATTATCTCATTACTCACTCTTCTATCACTCGGAAAGTGGCGCACATGTGAGGAGGAGGATCGGCTACTAGGAGAAGACTATCTCTTGTACTTTGGTTTTATCATTGCTCTTTCTATCTCTGAGGAAGTTGTGGGGTTTTTCACCTTTATGGTTTTCCCCAGTGAAACTCTGTGTGTCCATTGTCTTATGTGATTGCTTGATATGCTTGATACATGCTTGATATGATTTATATGTTGTACATGTTATTCTCTCAGTAAAGATCCTAGAGTATGCTGAATTAATGCTCAAAATATAGCATGGTACCAGAGCCTTCCTGAGAAGAAGACATTGTGCAGTGGCAAAAACTAGGGTTTCTTGTTTATTGGGTTTCTCTCCACATATTTTGGAAAAGAAGTAAGGTATATTAACTCTACTCATCAAGGAGAATCCTTCTGTCCAATCATAATTCAATTTTGAGCACTTTTAGTTTTGGCCCTAAAAATTAGGGTTTCCATAAAAATAGGAATATCTGAAATCTGAAGACATAGCTGGAAGCTCCTTGGAAAAATCAAAGTTTAGAGCTTTGGATTGAGATTTTTGGTTGGGTGAATCTCCGGTAAACTCAAACCCTAATTCAGGGTCCTCCCTAGTGAATCGAGAAGATTGAAAAGCATTTATGAAGGGTGAAACTTTGTAGTTCTGAAATTCTGAGTATACCAGGCTGATCAGCTCATCAAGGCGCATCTTGCTATCCTTTTAGAAATTTGAAATTCATCTTTTGAATTTTTAGGGTTTCTCTGAGAAACTCTAATCCGGGACCAGATCCAGTTTTCAGCAAATCAAGTGGTAAGACATAAAACTTTTTAATTTCCATTTGAAGTACTCTTTAAAGAGGTCTCACCACACCAAGCTTGAGGATAAGCTTGAAGGGGCTGATAACTTTCGAGCATGGAAGTATAGGATTGGGTTAATCTTGGAAGAAAATGAGTTGGACATTTATATAAATGAAGTGGTCCCTATCCCAGAAGAAGAAGAGGCTAAGACTCCTCACAAGAAGAACTTGGTCAAGGCAAAGAGGATCATTGCTAATTCTATCAAAGATCATCTCATACCCCATGTGTCTTCCCTAAAGACACCAAAGGAGATGTTTGATTCCCTGACCAAGCTATTTGAAGGGAAGAACATAAATCGAAAGATGACCCTGAGGAATCAATTGAAGAATGTCAAGATCCAGAATGCGGAGACCATGCAATCTTATTTCTCAAGGGTCTCCCAGATAAAAGAATAACTTGAAGCTGTGGGAGAAGACATAGAAAATGGAGAAGTGGTAATGACCACTCTTAATGGCCTTCCTAGGTCATGGGATTCCTTCATCCAAGGAATTTGTGCCAGGAAGAAACTTATCACTTTCAGTAGTCTGTGGGAAGAATGCTCACAGGAATAAGCTCGAATTGTAGCTAGAGAAGAGAAGGTGGGGAATGAAGATCAAGCTCTCGCAGCACACTCCAAAAGTCATGGTGACAAAAAGACTCACCATCATGGCAAGAAGGAAAGACATCACCATCAGAATCAGAAAGAAACATGTCCCATGCCCGTTGCTATACATGTTATGAAAAGGGACACTATTCCAGAGACTGTCCCAGAAATAAGAAAGATGGTTCTCACAAAAGGAAGAACACCAAAAGAAGACATCATGCTCACGCTGCAAAGGATGATGAACCTCCCAGGAAGAGGGCTAGAGAAGATAGTGATGATTCTTCTAGTGATGAAGAATATGTTTTGATTTCTGCTCTCACTGGAACCATTACTCATGGAAGTAATAATTGGCTTATAGATAGTGGGGCTTCCAAACACCTGACAGGATTCAAGGAATCCTTTATGAATCTATTTGAACATGAATCACCCCACAAGGTGAAACTTGGGGATGACTACCAGTATCCCATAAAAGGAAGTGGTGAAGCCTCGTACAAGCTAGACTCTAGAAAGTCTATGAAGATGAAAGATGTACTATATGTTCCAGGTCTCAAGAATAATCTACTCTCCATATCTGCATTAGATGCAAAAGGCATGAGGGTTGCATTTGTAGATGGCCAAGTCCTAATGTGGCCAAAGGGTAAGACTATAGATGATGCAGTGATGATTGGAGAGCAAGAGGGAGGATTATACAAATTGAAGGGCCAACCAGAACAAGCCATGGTCCATGATTCAGTAGAGCGAAATGAACTTTGGCATAAAAGGCTTGCACACATGCACTATATGGAATTACCAATTGCAAGCAAAGCTATAGAAGGTCTTCTTGAAATCCAGACAAAGCATGAAGGCATTTGCAAAGGTTATGCAAAGGGAAAGAACACAAAGAAGACATTTCCAAGCAGTGAAAGCAAGGCAAAAAGAATCTTGGAAATCATCCACTCTGATGTATGCGGTCCGATGTCATCCAGTTCTCTGAGTGGGTATGTATACTATGTTTCCTTCATTGATGATTTCTCTAGGAAGACTTGGACTTATTTCTTGAAGAACAAGGATGAAGTATTAAGCAAATTCAAGGAATTCAAAGCCTTGATAGAAAACCACACTGAAAAGAAGATCAAGATATTTAGATCCGACAATGGCGGAGAATTCACTTCAAGGGACTTCAAGGGACTTCAAGAAGTTATGCAGAGATTAAGAGGGAGTTGAACACTCCTTACAATCCACAACATAAAGGAGTAGAAGAAGCTACTTCTGAATAGGACTCCAGCAGCTCCTGCAAGGAAGCAAAGATTCAGAGGGAGTCCACCCAACAAACAAACAAAGATAAGTATTTGAATTATCACTTCTTGTATATTTGATCGTTCAAAGATGTATATACTTATGTTCCTAGACTTAGGTTGTGTATTATGCATATTAGAATAATTGCATTAATGAACAGTATACTACTAATATGCATGTAATGGGTAAGTGGCCTATGGCACTGTACAACATTCCATTGCTACTTATCTAGAATGAAACCTCTTTGCTGACATGTTGGGAGTTGTGCACACTCTTAACAATGTTTTGGTAGAGATTGGAAGGAATCTAGAAAGTTACGGGATATGGATAAATGTTGTATTGAAGCATTGGCTAAAATAATTGCATGACTATATGACATATTTCTTTATGTGTAAGAATATGTTCTGAAAACTATGAGATGTTTCTAATCATGCAATTTAACTTGTTTTTGTAGGAAAGATCGTATACGAGTACCTACAAAAGAAGGACTAACATTTGTGCAGCAACAAATATATCTATTGAAGAATCTAAAGTTCCCAGGATCTAGGATGAAGTAACGATGCCATGATCCATCGATCATGAAGAATGATGTTTGGGATGTGGTCCCAAGACCTGAAGGGAAGTCTGTTGTGACTTCCAAGTGGATCTATAAGATCAAGCATGCTTCAGATGGCAGCATGGAAAAATACAAAGCGAGATTTGTAGCTCGTGGCTTCTCCCAGAAAGAAGGGATTTATTATGAAGAGACTTTTGCTCCTGTGGCCAGATACACTTCCATTAGATCAGTACTTGCTTTGGCTGCAGTGATGAAATGGAAGGTACACCAGATGGATGTCAAGACAAGCTTTCTTGAATGGTGTAGTTGAAGAGGAAGTGTATGTGGAGCAACCACTCGGGTTTGAGACACATGACCAAGAGACACATGTGTGCAAACTGAAGAAAGCCCTGTATGGTTTGAAACAGGCACCCAAGACCTGGTATGGAAGGATAGATGGATTCCTATCCAGTTTGGGCTTTACCAAGAGTAAAGCGGATTCCAACCTTTACTATAAGATTGAGGAAGGCAATCCTGTGATTCTACTATTGTATGTGGATGACCTGTTTGTAACAGGTGATGATAGATTGATTGCCGATACGAAGAGGAAGCTTGCTGCCGAGTTCGAGATGAAGGACTTGGGTATGATGCACGACTTTCTTGGTATGGAGGTGTGGCAGAGTGCAGATGGAATCTTCCTTGGACAAGGGAAGTATGCAATAGAGATCCTGAAGAGATTCGGGATGATGGACTGTAAGGCCATGACCACACCTATGGAATCAAACCTGAAGCTTCTGTGTGATGCTTCATCTGAGCCGGTTGATGCTATGATGTATCGTCAGATGATTGGGTCCTTGATGTACCTGACGAATACGAGACCAGATATTTGCTTTGCAGTGAACACCTTGAGCCAGTACTTGACAGATCCGAGACATGTTCACCTGATAGATGCAAAGAATATTCTTAGGTACCTGAAGGGTACAGTTGACTATGGGCTCAAGTATGGGGCGAATCAAAAGTTTAACCTGGAGGGTTATGTTGATTCGGATTGGGCAGGCAGTGCCATTGATTGGAAGAGCACTTCGGGGTGCTGCTTCAGTATGGGATCCGGTATGATCTCTTGGTTTAGCAAGAAGTAGTCCTGTGTGGCACTGAGTACAGCCGAAGCAGAGTATGTCACAGCTTGTTCGGCCAGTTGTGAGGCAGTATGGCTTAGGAAGCTATTGTCTGATTTGTTTGACCTCCAGCTGAGTGCTACTTGTATATATTGCGACAACCAGAGTTGTGTGAAGTTGTCGGAGAACCCAGTGTTCCATGACAAGTCGAAGCACATTGAGATCAAGTATCACTATATCATGGATATGGTGAAGAGAGGAGCAGTGAAGCTCCTGTATGTTGTGACGGACGAGCAGATAGCCGATGTGTTGACCAAGCCACTTGCCAGAGTGAAGTTTGAATACTTTAAAGGGAGACTTGGTGTACTTCAGATCGAGATACCTTCCAAGAGGAAGTGATGAGTCTGGAGACACAGATGCACACGAGCCATTCTCACATAGTGGTAGGTTCGTTCTCCTATGGTGTAGATGTAAGGGCTGGGCCATTCTCACATAGTGGTAGGTTCGTCCTCCTATGGTGCAGATTTAAGGGCTGGGCCATTCTCACATGGTGGTAGGTTCTCCCTCCCATTGTGAGTTGTAAGGGATGAGTGGGATTTTCTGACATGGGGGTAGGTTCGTCCTCCCATGGTTGTTGATGTAATTGCCGAGCTTTTTCGACATGGTGGTAGGTTCATCCTCCCATGGTCGTTGATGTAATTATTGAGCCATTTCGACATGGTGGTAGGTTCGTCCTCCCATGGTCGTTGATGTAAGTATTGTGAGCCTTTCACAGATGGTAGTAGGTTAGTCCTCCCATGCTGGTGAGTGTAAGTGTTGTGTGTGTGCATCTGGTTTGTTCTCTGTGGATGATGACGATGATCTGAAGACAAGGATGTGACAGTATGGTACACAGGTTTTGCAGAGGCATATGATCAGTCCTGAGATGCTCTTGCAAGTTTTGCATAGGCAGTGTAATCAGTCCTGGGAGATCTTGCAGGTTTTGCAGAGGCAATGTAATAAGTCCCAAGGTGTACCTACTTGATGGATTGCTCGCAGAGATGTTGATGATGTTCATCCAGCATGAAAAAGGGCTGTCTCTATAGTTGATGAAGACCTGCAGGTGGCGCGGGCCTACATCCAGTATGAAAAAGGACTGCCTCTGTAGAACTTCCTATGACGAGTAGATTGGAGATTGATTGAGATAGAAGCAGTGATGATGATTCAATGACGATGATCCAGTGATGATGATCCAGAGAAGAAGACTTGTGCTAGTAGATCTGTGTCGAGAAATACCTTCCTAGTTAAGAGGGAGTGTTGATGTATATGTAACTTCGGAATGTATTTCATATATGTATTTTATTGTACTCCTATAGAGATGTATTATTTCTTTATATGAAAGTGTTGTCATTTGTATTGACAAGTGTCGCAAGTGTTGTAACTTGCTGATGGGTTATTAGACCACCTAGTAAGGGGTCGGCCCAGATTAATATAACCACGGGTTATTAGGCTAAGTTAGACAAGTCGGCCCCACTGGTTTATTGGGAAGGGCAGGACAAGTATAAATAAAGATCGGGATATCTCTATTTGATTATCTCATTATTCACTTTTCTATCACTCGGAAAGTGGCGCACATGTGAGGAGGAGGATCAACTGCTAGGAGAAGACTATCTCTTGTACTTTGGTTGTATCATTGCTCTTTCTATCTCTGAGGAAGTTGTGTGGTTTTTCACCTTTATGGTTTTCCCCAGTGAAACTCTATGTGTCCATTGTCTTATGTGATTGCTTGATATACTTGATACATGCTTGATATGATTGATATGCTGTACATGTTATTCTCTCAGTAAAGATCCTAGAGTATGTTGAATTAATGCTCAAAATATAACAAGAACCGAATGCCATCTTCCTCAAAGGCTAGGGATAGGGATCCACATCTGCTACCTTCGATAATGAGCTCGAAGAAGCTATTTTAATCAATTAACTGACATCATCGCAGGCTAAAAGAGGACAACCCGCGACGTCGCAGGTTGCATTAGGACAACCTACGACGACCTCTCAAAACCTAGTAGGAAAAGGTTAATATCTCTTCCAGGTTGATGACTTAGTCAAGGAACTTCAGGGATGTATACACCGAGTCTCAGGGTAGCAAGATTTAGGTGTAACAGAATGCCTCCCAAAGCATGAAGCTGTTTAAAACTGGACAGGTGAAATGATTTGATAGAAGGAATGGCAATGGCTCGTCGGATGAAGGACATTGCTATAGTACATCTGACTCTAAGTACATAGACTCGTATGACTCACAACATGGCTGCCGACCAATACAATGCAGATCCATGGTAGTAATGACCGACTAAACACCATCATGGATACTAGACACAAGTGTAGATCCATGATGAGATGATAACACAGCCACGACCAATACAAAAGTGGATCTGTGTAATATGACTCAAAACAATCTCCATCGCAACCTGGGTAAAACATGACTGCCTAGGGTCTTCAAACTGAACCCGCAATGATACAAATCTATCCATGTGATTACAAATGTCTTGATGTCGAACATGGTATAAACCACTTGATTACCGGCCATTGATGTATACTGTTAACAAGCGCGAGGGAAATAACGATTAATGTCAATGATTCCTAAGGTATCACAATACATATCGTCGAGCGTGAATAAATGAGTTGAATTCAAACACTTAACGAAATATTTCAATCAAGAATCAATGATGTAAACTCATGTCGAGAGCGAAGTAACCTGCCATTGAGACATGCAGGCCCAAGGTACTTGATTTGTTTCTAGATTCAATCCTCGGATGATGATTTGGAGTCGACAAGGATGACTCCATCGAAGGAGGGCCATGATGAATCCCCCATCATCGACACGAAACATGACAACAAATGTTTGGAGTAGATTGGATGGTACAGTAACATACAGGACTAACTCAGAGTAGACAGACATGGTGGAAGGTGTACTGACTGTAGATAATGAGTGGTGAAAGTATTCTTGAACATGGGCATGGCATGACTTGGCAGTATTGACATGACGAGTATGACATTGACTCCTAATGCAACTGATGGTGGAAGTATTCTCTGGACGACCCAAAGGACTAACAAGACTCGGGAAGTAGGAAAAATTCAAGGAAAAATGGATGATCCAAGTGCAGTATGCAAATGCAAATGAGTGCCATGTTCAAGAACGACTAGGTACTGCCACAGATAAAGAGTGTAACATAAAAGATTTCCTTTTTCCCCATCATGAACGATGAGTGCCTCATGTGTTTTTAACGAGCTTGATGAGGGTAACCAGATGCTTGGTATAGCTCATATCATAGATGAGTCCAATCCCAAATGTTTTCCAAAACTGGGAGAGGAGGGGTTCGTCCCATGGAGGGCCCTTCAATGTTAGATTTTAACGAGTCCATAGAAGGTAAATTCGGTCGTCATTTCATGTTTAGAGAGTCTGAAAAGAACTAAAGAAGACTCCAATGGTCCTTTTTCGTAAAGCTATCCTCATCGCCCGAAAAAGGGTAAAACAACGCGGGAGAGGACTCTTCCAGTCATGATTGGCTGGAGTATACATTTTTCATAAATAGTGCCCCTAGTCCGAAAAAGGGGTAAACGATCACCAGGGAGACGACTGCTCAAATACTTTTAGCAAGCGTGAACATGACAAGTTCGCTTGGCGATCTTTTTGTATTTCGAGAGCCTAAAAAGAGCTTAAAGATAGACTCCGGGGGGGTTCCTTTTCCGTAGGAGTTTAACGAGCCCGGAAAAGTGATAAATCGTAACTCGGTGACTTATTCTCATGGTTTTAAGAGCACGAGAAAGAACAAAAAGTAAGCTCATCATCATTAAATAATTGAAATCTAACGGATAAAAATTAACAACAAAACATTCAAGGGGTTGTTCATACCTGAGATGATCGCTACGGTGTGAAAACGGTGCAAATGGAACACTTAACGTCTCCTGCATGCTTGAAACTAGGTCAAACAGTTAACTAGGCTTTCAAATGCAGTACAAATGATCCAAACTATAGCAAATAACCCAAAGAGCATCTGAATTTGAAAAAGAATATTCCCTTTTCGTTTATAAAATAGAAAAAATGACCAAATATAGTTACCATTGTTTATTTGCCAAATTGGGGAGAAGAAAGTGCCATTTGGAGCAGAATTTCATTTGTCGACTACCGAAGCTACGAGTGACCATTTCATGAACCGTTCGGAGCAGGTAAACCTAAATCTCAGCCAGCAACTTTCTAGTGGTTTACAATTTCATTTTTTATCCATTTTTTAGGTTTTTTGAATTGATTTGTGGGGAGTTTGTGCACCCTCGGGTCGTTGCAGGCCCCCTTACGGGAACTGCGACGAACCCAAGTCGTCGCAAATCCCGCAAAGGTGTCTTGCGACGATGTCGCCCTGTCTGCAAAGACGGGGTGCGATGGCGGAAACGTCCATGTTCAACTCAAAACCCAACCCAAAAGAAAAAGTTTTAATGGCTTGAGTAAGTTCTAATGATGTTTAAATGCTCCCTTTGACAGGTTTGTGGCTGCTAACATGGTTCTAGAGTGGCGTGAGCGAGAACATGAGGTGGAAGATGTTCAAAAAGAAAATGATCCAGTGTGTGTGGAGGCATTGAGGAACTGTGGGCTACTGAAGTTCTTCCAGGTCCAGGAAATGAGGGCCCAAGTCCCACCACTGGAGCATATGCTTCAGAGTTGGGATGCATCATAGCAGTACTTCACGATCAGGGAGCATATATTGACTATAGATGTTGATGACATCTATTTCTTGACTGGATTATCCTAGAGGGGGGATAATGTATCACTCACTGGATCACGAGGGAGTGACCAGATGGTAGATGACTTGATTTCCCAACACTGTACTCCACATGCCCGTGCCTCTAGTGGGAAGATTCCCATGAAAGAGGTGCGAGATCATCCACTGCATGCTATACTCTTCACCATGGTGAGGATAGCAGGGAGCCAAGCGGCTCACTTGGATACAAAGTCCCAGATGTTGTATGCGGAGGACTGTATATCTCTGAAGGTGTTCAATTGGTGTGAGGGACTCCTCACCAACCTTCAAACTCAGCTGACCAAGTGTCGGCGTGGTGAGCTCAAGCAGTTTGGGGATGGGTCGGTAGTGAACTCATTCTTGTTGCAGCAAGTTCCCCTCTTGCGCCCGCAGGTGACTTTGGATGACAGGGATCCCAAGGATCCACACATGGCCCAATGGACGGAGGTGATGGCCTGCCATGGTGGCGGGGGTCCGATCATCGGGTATGGTTCCAGATTCTTCACCCTAGATGGAAGGCTAGCTACTCATGATTGAGGACTATCCGTACAGCGATACAGACTTCAGGGAGGACCCATATTTTGTACTTCCTGAGGGAGCAGAGTGGGGAGACATCGATAAGAACAATGACGCTTGTACTTTTTCATTTTGTGTATTTATAATTTTTTTGGATAGTGATGATGAGTTAATAACATGTGTGTGCAGATGTGGGTCCTTCACGACCTGTGGGAGTTTTGATTCTCACAAGGAGAGGAGAGGCACCACTAGTAGCCCCGACCATGCACGATGCCATCATGGAGATGGAGGATGTCTATGAGAACCTTACCAGGTTGACATTGAGCGTTCCAGATGCAGCAGTGCATGAGTCACCGAGCCCCATGCAGAGGTACACAGTTGGTGTTACCTTGCACTTTAGTGAGCTGCTTCACAAGGTAGCGAGAGCGGTAGATTGCTTCCACGGTTAGTAGGAGAGAGATGGAAGACCTAGGGGTGCACGGGCCAGGTGTTAGGCCTTGTGATGTTATTATGTATGTACTGAGAGCTTGCGAGCCTCAGATTTTGTACTACTAAAATCTATCAGGCTTCAAATTTTGTATAGACTCACTGAAATCCGTCGTGCTTCAGACTTTTGTATCAGCACTACGTTATCTTGATTATATATATACAAACATTTGGGCGGCTTTATTCATTTGTGTTTGATATGAGATCTTGTTTATGTGTTTGCTTATGTGATGAATTATTTACATGTTATGTCTACTTTTATAGTTCATGAATATGCTCATGTGTGTGCAATGTACCAATCTAAAATGAAGTCGGCCATGGAGTCGACAACTGTGTTTATGTCTCGTGGAATGTGCAGGTACTGAATGGATTCGAAGGACCTTTCCAGAAGACGAAATCGTCTATAGAGACGGAGTAGGGTAGGATCGCAGATGGTGTGAACCCGATTAAGATGAGAGATCACCAGTTGAGAATACAAATGGATGACAACGTGGTCCATACCCAAAGAAATAGTGTCGGTTAGGGTTCCAATGACTGCCTGATATTCCGCAGCATTGTTGGTCGCAAAACCTAGACACATTTCTCCTGAGCTGATAAGCTCGCCGGTAGGTGAATAGAGCACCCAGGCTATCGAGGTAAGGTTACAGGTATGTCGGTTGGTGTTGTCCGCAAATCCGTAGCAAGTTGTCATCTACACACGCAGACAGAACATGGTATAAGTAACGAAATAAGACCTAAGCATGCAAAAAATCAAAGCATCACACCACACAAAACACACGCCATGTACAATGTATACAAACTACTTATGCATGAAAGACTTAGGCATAGTACCTCTTCAGGTAAATCCCATTGCGGGGTTCACTTAAAGATATATCGTCGTAGTCTTCAAGCTCGTAGGCTCCCTTCTCTAATACATGTTTCACTATGGTAAGGTCCATGCCACATGGACTCAAACTTTCCTGCCCCCAACTTATCATGTCTTTGGTCGTATGTAAGGACCAAATCACCTCCACTATAGATGCAGGGTTCTACCGACTTGTCGTAATACGCTTTGATGCGTTTCTTATGAGCCTCGTTGGCAAGAGGGACATCGCAGCGAGTCTCGTCGAGTTTAGCTAGGTAGAGGAAGCATTCTTCCTCATCAGTAGTGTTAGGGAGAAGTTCAACTGCGAGTTTGAGGGACAAAATCTCGCACTCAATCAGAAGGACAGCCTCCAATCCATAAACTAATTGGAAAGGAGTAAATCTAGTGGCGGTCTTAACGGAAGTTCGATAAGCCCACATTGCAGAGAAGAGCATATTATGCCAGTTGGACTTATGTGTACCCACCATGCGTTGGATCATGGTTTTCAAGACCTTGTTAATGGCCTCTACTTGTCCATTCGACTGTGGGTAGTACGGTGTTGAGTTTTCATGGCAAAAACCCAATCTAGTGCTCAACTCGTCAACCACGTGGTTCATAAAGTGAGAACCATGGTCGGTAACTATAGCTTGAGGAACTCCAAACGCACTATAACATGATTAAACATGAAGAGTGCAGCGGTTTTTCCATCGTTCGTGTATGTAGGCATAGCCTCGACCCACTTTGTGAAGTAATCCATGGATACTATGACGTAACCATGCCCCTCGGCCGAGGTAGGCTTACAGTGCATGAATTCGATACCCCATTTAGCGAAGGGGCCAACGCCAATAACCAGTTGTAACAGGGTGGGGTGGGTGCGCTTCTTAGTTTGGAAGTGCTGGCATGGAGGACATTTTTTGACGGCCTCGATACAGTCTTTAAAGATAGACGGCCAAAAATATCCTGCGCGAAGTAACTTCTGGGTTGTAGCCATCCCAGAGAGATGACCGCCACACGCCCCAACGTGACAGTCATTTAGAATGGGTTCAGCCTCTTCATGAGTGAGACAACGACAAAGAATAGAATCGATACCGTGACGGTACAAAGTATCACTAATGATTAGATAATACTTTGCATGGTGGCGTATTCGACGACGGTCGTCTCACGAGAGTTAGGGGATGAAACGTTGGGTCTGAAGATATAAAGTGATATCTCCATACCACAGATCAGACGTGCTGATGAGGAACAATGATTTGTCTGGAAGAGAATCATTGGGCTCAAAATTGACATCATCCCGGGGAAGATCACAGATCAGCTCAGCAAACACCAAATACTTTTTAGACTTAACGTTTTAAAAAAGGAGAGCAAATTCTTGCAGTATCATGATCCAGCGTGAATACTTGCCCCCAAGCACCTGACGTGTCAAAACGTGGTACATGGGGTTTGAATCAGTAATGATGGTGGTGGTGCGAAGTAAGAAATAATGTCGAACTTTTGGACAGCAATGACTACCGCGAGAGCGAGTTTCTTGACATTTGAATAACTAGTTTCGACATCAATGAGACCCTTAATTGCGTAGTATATCACATGCTCCTGGGCGTTGTTGTCTTCTTGGACCAGGACCATGGAGATTGTGGTGGCAGAAGCAGTAAGATAAAGGATATAATCCTTGTAGTAATTGGGCGGCTGGAGCACAGGGGCATGCGTGATAGCATGTTTTAAGCTTTCAAAAGATTGTTGATCTTGGTCATCCCATATGAACGGGACATCCTTCTTCATCAATCTCATGTATACCTACATCTTTTTTGCGAAATTACAGACAAAACTCCTTAAATAAGTTTCCTTCCCTTGCAAAATTTGAAGTTTCGTTATGTCAGTGGGAGGTGGGAGAACGATGATGGCTTCCACCTTCAGGGGATCAATGCGGATCCCATCTTTCGAGACTATGAAACCGAGGAGGCGTCCAGACTCGACGTAGAAGATGCACTTGTGAGGGTTCAGGAGGATGTTATACCGCCTGCATCTGAGGAAAATCGTCGTCAGATGGTCAATGTGGTACTCGCACTGCCGTGAATGGGCAGGTAGATCGTCCAAGTAAGGTTCCACAAAGTCCTTCATGTTAGATTTTCAGAATTTACTTCAATCTGATCTAGGATATTAACTGAGAGAACAACATGTACAACATATCTATACCATATCAATCATGGACACAATAATGCAAGCACACAAGAGACACAAAGTTTACTTGGGGAAAACCATAAAGGTGAAAAACCCCAATAACTTCCTCAGAGATAGATAGAGAAATGATACAACCAAAGTACATGAGATAGTCTTCTCCTAGCAGCAGAATCTCCTCCTCACAAGTGCGCCACTTTCCGAATGAGAGAAGTGTGTGTAATGAGTGATCAAATAGAGATCTCCCGATCTCTATTTATACTTGTCCTGTCCTGCCCAATAAACTAATGGGGCCTACATGTCTAGCTTAACCCATGGTTAACTTAATCCGGGCCGACCCCACACTTAGTGGTCTAATAACCCTTTTACCCACATGACTCATACAGGGCCGACTCCATCAAGGTGGTCTAATAACCCATCGGCAAGTTAACACACTTGTGACACTTGTTGTTGGAGAGAACTTCCGCAGCATTTAGGAAGCTGCTAATTTTGGGGAAGGATAACTAATTTTGGAGAGAAAGTACCAATTTTGGCGGTAAGACAAAGATATCGCCGTAGCGCAAATCCCGGCGGGAATCACGGCGATAGGTACAGAAAAGTCAAGCATGTGGTACAAAGAAGAGGCCGAAGGGAGAGCTCAACCACCGCAATAAAGGCGTCGGAGATGAAGAGAGGGTTCAGCTACCCTCATTAAAGAAGAGGGACTACAGTCAGCGTTGCTTGAACCAAGAAGAAGCGACGGGCCGATGCATTAAAGACTAAGGACTGCAGGAAGCGGCGACGAGACAGAAGGCGGCCATGGAAGTACAACCAGTTGACTGTAAGTGGTTAGGGTTGAGTCACTGTTGGGATAAGGCCCACAGTTTTGTAACTGCGATGAGACCTTCGGGCCATCTATATATAGTAGTCTTTTTATATGATAAGGGGTTGGCCACATAGTGATAGAGACATCAGGTAGAGGTTAGTCAAGCCTTTTGTGGTTGCAGAGTCTGGACATCCCTGAGAGAATACAAGGGCCAACCTGTTGAGAGATAGTGCGATCCGCAGGGATTGTGAGAGAAAGAGAGTGCATTGTAAAAGGCAGGAAGAGAAAGAGGTCTATAGAGAAGGGCTCCCATTGAGGTGGAGTTTCCCAGAAGACCCTTGTTGTAAAGAGTGGAACGGAACTGTGTTTATTCTCCAGAGTTGTAAACAAGAACCGTAGTTCCCCTGGGCGTAGTTCTCGCCCTGGGAGTAACAACGTGCTTATTTAAGTAGCACTATTGTATTTGTGTAGCTACTGCTCTCATTCACTTGTCTGTGTTATATATGAATGCTTCAGTCTGTTATAAGTAATGTACATGGTCGTCAGTTTAACTTCTGAATGATGTATAATAATTGCGATAATCATAGCTACCCGCATAGCAACTAGATAATTGTTAACAGAGGATAATGTGCGAGTAGGAACTGAATGTAAGTCACGAATGGTCTACTTAGACACTGCTCAAAGTGATATTCTACTTAGTTACGTTGTTGCGAGATATCAAGGGTCAAGTTCATTAGCGAGGGTTAGGCTTGGAGACTGAATGTTGTAGCTAACTGCGGTACCAGGATAAGGATAGCGGAGACCACTTATTAATCCAGGAAGCGGTCAAGATCCACTTACCGCAGGAACTAGAAGGGGACGATATCGCGCCTACGATATCTTAGGTATCGCTAGACGGTCTCACATAGGGGGAGGACTTATCGCACCCCCTGCGTAATGCGATCAGACAGAGGCGTAGCCGGAGTAATGGAATGAGATAGACAGCTCCAGTCAAAGGGGTTAAGGTCGGTTTAAGCACCCTGGATGCCTCGGAACTTGGCTGAGGACACTTGAGTCTTCCGCCTCCCATTAGAATCACTTCGGGTGAGACTTCAGGTTGCCTCTGCGACCTGTTGCCGAAAGGGCCAGTGAGCTAAGGGTTCTGTTGGTCTAAAAGATTACCGCAAGCCCGGGTCTGCTAGAAAGATGAAGAACCAACAAATGGTTCCGTTGCCGGTTTGAACACATTGAACTGATGTTCTGTTGGCATCCTACCAAGCAAGAACTTAACCAGTGGGTTGAGTCAAAAGAAAGAGAGTTTGCTGCAAAAGAAAACAAGAATCCTAGACTGAGCACTGAGGCTTGGCTACAGAAGCACATTTTTACAGATCTCCATGAGATATTCTTCGTAACTTATGCTATTGAGTTATATGGTTGGTTATCAAAGCTTGTTGACAACAGCGGTGTCAAGAAGAATCGAGAAGTTGTCTGGACAGCAGAGCTGATTCAGACCTTGAAAGGTGTCGATAACCCCATCTCACGCGCAGTAGACTTCTGGCTTGCGAGTCTGCTGGAAGGCTTCATTACAGAGTTCGCGGTTGATCAGAGAAAGAGTTTCAGCGCAGCAGAACGGTACTTCTTCAAGGGTTATCGCGGTAAGTACCTAAATTCTCTAAGTCTGTCCATTAAGCAATTACTATATGAAAAAGGAGTACTGGATATACTCTCAGATGAATAGTAGCATGATATTGTAATGTCAGTAGACTCTGAAAGTGATTACGAGTATCTTGGACATACACGTAGTGGTAAAAGATATAGAGTCAACGATTCATCTTCTTCTGAAGAAGACAGTTCAGATCACCCAGGACAGCAGAGTCAGAACCCTAGGACTCCTCAAAAGCCAGTCGGAACTCAGAATAATCCCGCAGGAACCCCGTCCAGTAGCTCTTACACAGCGAATATTGCCGCTACACCCTCCACATCTACACAACCGAGTGGTAATCATACAGCAAACCAGAACCCACCATCTAGAAACAGAATGGGAGATGATATGAAGCTACCAACATTTAAAGGTACAGGGTCGGAGGACCCTGAGCAACACTGGTTCTTATGCGAAGCCATATGGACCATTAAGCAAATACAAGATGATAATGTCAAGCTTGTCCAGCTGGCCACCACATTTAGAGAAAGAGCATTAACTTGGTATATGAAGTATACCACCGGCCATAACAGAACGCTTGCACAGGTTAGAACTGCTATGATTAAAGAATTTAAAAAACCTAAATCCGAGTCACAGTGCATAGCAGAACTCAAAGATATTAAACAATTGCCTACGGAAACGGTTTGGGATTTTGACCAGAGGTTCAAGACCCTCATTGATCAGGTAAGCTTTGAGCTTGCGCCTCAACAGCATAAAGAATGGTTTATCGCAGCAATATTACCACACATCAGACTTCCGCTAATGCAACAGAAATTAAATACACAAGATGAAGCATTAGAAATGGCAATGAAACTAGAGGCTTCACCTATAGCAGAAACTAGCACCGGTATCACTAATCTGCAGAATCAGCTAGCTAACCTCACCTTACAGCTGCATGAAATTAAGAAAGGAAAGGAGGTTGCGCATGAAATTTGGTGTACTAAGTGTAAAGCACAGGGACACAGTAAGGATAACTGCCCTGTCTTTGCTAACTATATCGCCAGTGGAGCTCCTAACCCGTTGATGCAGAACCAGGGGCCATGGTGCGAGATTTGTAGAACCAGAGGACACAGCCCTTAGGAATTCCCTCTTCTTCAGAAATATGTGCAGACACCAAAGAACCTATATTGCAACTTCTGTAAATCTGTAGGACATGACGAAAACAACTGTAGAGCTTATGAGTTAATGATAGAAAGGAAGCATGACCTTTACAGAGTTCAGTCAGAAGCATCCGGACCAGCAGTACGTGCACAAACTTATCCGAATCAGGGAGGCCGTGGAGGAAATTTCAGAGGCCGAGGACGCGGAGGAGGCTATGAATCTGGCCGTGGCCGTGGAACTATCACCTGTTATAACTGTGGAGGCACAGGACATTACGCTAGAGACTGTCAGAACCCTACTACAACGTGCAAGTATTGTAAATCTTATGATCACACAATAGAGGAATGTCCCATACTGATAGCTAAGATCAAGGACGCCAAGCCAGCAACCAATCAGACTATCCAGTTTATCGCTGCTGAGCAGAACGAAACCGAACCACGGGTCAATATTGTAACTCGCAGTGGTCTCTCCACAAGCAACATATCGCAGGACGTGGAAAAAACGACAGGAACGCAGTGGGTGCGCAAAGCTCCAGGAAAACCTATCCCACTTGATCTACAGAAGAATAAGGAGGCATTTCAACAAACTAAGACTTCCTTTGCTGAACAGACACCGCCCAGATCACTATTATTACCATCTCAGGGTATACCACGGAAACCACCGCAGGATGTTAGTACTGCGCAGATACCACAGGCTAGCACATCTGGAAGATGCGACGAAGAGGAATTGACCGGGAGTGTACAGTCCTTCTTGCAGAGTTGTTTGAAACTTCTAAGAAACGGGAAAGCTGTAGAGGAACTTCAGAAAGTTATTGACCAATGTCAACAGAGCCCTTCTGTGAGCAATACACAGCGCACCATTCACCATATAATGGGCCATACAAGGACAGGAAGAGAGATGAGGCTCACAGCGCAGATCGGACTATTTGAAATGGATGAGGTTATCCTAGACTTAGGATCAGAAGTAAATGTCTTGACTAAGCAGACATGGGAACAGATGGGAAGTCCAAAACTAAGCAGGTCCCCTATCCATCTTAGACTAGCTAATCAGCAGAGAATATCACCGATGGGTCGCTTATCGCATGTCCCAGTGGACATCGACGGAGTTCACACATATGCCGATTTTGAGATCATAGAAATTATTGGTGACACCAAACCCTATCCAGCTCTATTAGGTATTGATTGGGCTTTTGATAACAAGGCTGTTATCAACTTAAAGAAAAGGCAGATGACATTTGAAGATGCTCAAGTCCGGGTTATCGCACCATTAGACCCTTTACAGGGTCCTCGCTACATTGAGCCAATCAAAGCAGAAGAGGAGGTGCATAACATGGAAAATTTGTACCAAATGACTTCTAATCAGACAGATTACATTGACCCTACAGCTGATGGACATATCAGCTGGAGATGCGATAGCTCCTGCACATCAGATTCAGAGGTTGGCTTAGAGAATTGGCAAAATAGACTCCACGAAGTCTCTATTCGCAGATGCGCATTCATGACTAAATCACTGCGATGGATTGGGACTGAAAACAGGTATATTCCAACTTTTGATGGATTAGCAGACGTCAATTATTTTTGCCAGCAGTTTGAACAAGAGATTCCTCAAGAGCAGAGGATGGAGGTTTTTGACCTTGCAGTTCGAGCCACACCTGCAAGATGGTGGTACACACACAAGGAACATATCGCATCATGGTATGATTGTAAGAGATTGATGCGCATTAGATTCTCTAAAGAAAGAGACTGTACACAGCGGAAATACACAGGGGAGAGTGATCCCAGAACACACATTATGAACTGTGAACAGAGTTGGCTAGAAATTCCAGCAGAAGAATGGGTTCATTTGTTTATCCACACACTGGATACAGTTCCACGGAACTGGTATACAGAAACAGAGCTAAGAAAAGGAACTATCTCATGGCCTATTATGATTGAAAACTTTTTGGTCACGTTCAGTTTTGAATCTGAGCATCCAAGCATTGATCGGGCCTTGAAGATCATAAAGACTAAAATATTTGAGGATTGCCCATCACCAGCGGCTTCGCAACCCGAGTGGGCTATTCAGATGGAACATGCACTGGAATGTTACAACTGCGCACAAGATTCAAGCGATGAGGATGAAGATCCTCGCAGTATCAATATCGCAGAAACAGAAGGTACGCGTGAAGTTGAAGGTCCACACTTAGAAATCCCAGCTGTAACAGAACCAATCAAGATTAGAAAGAGCAATATTGGCACAGAAACAGATCCTAAGTTTGCCTCTATTGGAGATTATTGGGATGATGAGACAATTGGCCAAATCACAGACCTATTACACGAGTATCAGGACCTATTTCCTACCAACTTTACAGAAATGAAGGGAATAGTGGGTGACCTCGGAGTCATGAGAATACCGCTTAAGGAGGACGCTAAGCCAGTTAAGCAACGTCCATACAGGTTGAACCCGCGGTATAAAGCAAAAGTAAAAGATGAAATAGATAAGATGCTAGCAGCAGGCATCATTGAACCTGTTGAAGAAAGTGAGTGGGTTAGTCCCATGGTAGTACAAGAAAAGAAAACAAAAGGAGACATCAGGATCTGTGTCGACTTGCGCAAACTGAATGATGCATCGCTGCATGACCCATTTCCGACACCATTCACTGATGAAGTCTTAGACAATGTTGGAGGACAAGAAATCTATTCATTTACTGATGGCTTTTCAGGCTATCACCAGATAAGAATCCATCCAGATGACAGGCACAAGACCACATTTGCGACAGAATGGGGCTCCTTTCAGTATACGGTAATGCCCTTTGGTCTTAAGAACGCCCCAGCAATTTTTTCTAGAGTAGTTGTTGCTGTCTTTAAGGAATACATCCATCAATTTTTAGAAGTTTATTTTGATGATTGGACTGTATTTGGACTAGTCAAGAAGCACATAGGAAACCTGCGATTAATGTTTGAAAAATGTAGACAGCACCAGATTTCCCTTAACTTAAAAAAATGTATATTTTGTGCGCCTTTTGGTACGTTGTTGGGTCACATTGTGTGCAGACAAGGCTTGATGGTAGATCTCGCGAAGATCGCCATCATTGTCAATTTACCAGCACCTAACTCAGTAAAGCAGCTGAGAACTACACTTGGTCATACCGGGTATTACAGAAAGTTTATCAAAGGTTATGCCAAGATTACCGCACCAATGGAGAAATTATTGAAGAAGGATATCAAATTTCAGTGGAATGAGGAATGTCAGAAGAGTCTTGACGCTCTAAAAGAAAAAATGGTTACAGCACCTATTCTGGTCTTTCCAGATTGGAACAAGCCTTTTCATGTTCATGTGGATGCATTTGGCATCGCACTGGGCATTATTCTCACGCAACCAGGCGAAGGGGGTATTGACCACCCTATCGCATATTCGAGCAGGAGACTATCGACAGCTGAGAAGAATTACACCACCACAGAGAGAGAAGGGTTAGCAATGGTGTATGCTTTACAGAAATTTCGGCACTATCTGTTGGGTGCCCCGTTCAAGATGTTCACCGACCATTCTGCATTAAAGTACTTGGTCAATAAGCCAGTGTTAGGGGGAAGAATATGCAGATGGCTATTGTTATTCCAGGAATATGATTTCGAAATCATTGTTAAGCCAGGAAGACTAAATGCAGGACCTGATCACCTGTCAAGGCTAGACTCAGGTGAAGAACCAAGTAATTTAGAGGACAACTTGCCTGATGCGCAATTGTTCTCCATTCAGGTCACAGATGAATATTATGGAGACATAATTCAATTCCTTACTACAGGGTGGGCACCACCTGAGTTTACCAAGCAACAAAAGAAACAATTAGTGGTGAAAGCAGCAGACTTCACCCTGATTGCAGGACACCTCTATAAGTTAGGACCAGATGAAATCTTGCGCAGATGCGTTATGCCCCACGAGAAACAGACCATTCTTCAGGAGGCACATTCGGGCATCGCAGGAGGCCATTTCGCAGGGAAGCCTACCGCTCGGAAGATCCTAGCAGCCGGACTATGGTGGCCTACATTACATAAAGACAGTAAAGAGTTTTGCAGATCATGCGATATCTGCCAAAGGACAGGAAAGCCCTCCAGAAGAGATGAAATGCCGTTGCGACCACAGATAACGCTACGCGCATTCGATAAGTGGGCCATAGACTTCGTGGGTCCTATTAACCCCCCAGGAAAACGAACTGGTGCGAGATATATTATTACAGCAACAGAATACCTCACCAGGTGGGCTGAGGCGAAAGCAGTCAGGAATTGTGATGCTGCTACAGCAGCACAATTTATTTTTGAAAACATCATCACTAGATTTGGATGCCCAGTGACTTTGATGAGTGATCAAGGCACACACTTTTTGAATAGCACCATAGAAGCCTTGACAGAGGAATTTGAAATACAGCACCATAAGAGTACACCTTACCACCCTCAAGCTAATGGTACGGTGGAGGCTTTCAATAAGATATTAGAACAGGCTCTTACAAAGATTTGTAACAGTCAAAGGGATGATTGGGACCTCAGAGTTAATGCTGTCTTATGGGCTTACAGGACCACGTGTAAGAAACTAACAGGGCACACACCTTTCAGCCTGGTATATGGACAAGAGGCTGTTATGCCTATGGAATACATCTTACCCAGTCTAAGGATTGCTCAGCTTACAGAGATGGCTGATTCTGATACTTTAGAGGAGAGATTGGCGCAGCTGCTCAATCTGGAGGAAGACAGATTTATCGCAGGATTCCATCAAAAAGTGCAGAAAGCACGAGAAAAAGCTTGGCATGATAGGCATATCAAGAACAAAATCTTTCAGCTTGGAGACTTGGTACTCCTTTATGACAGTAAGTTTATAAAGTTCCCTGGAAAATTCAAAACTCATTGGTTAGGGCCATATCAAATTCAGCAAATAACAGATGGAGGTGCTATACAGCTTCGTACTATGAGTGGGGAGTTTCTTCCTACCCTGATCAACGGCAGTCGGCTTAAGCTGTATCGCGATGGCCATGCCACCTCCCAGCCCTAGCCCAGAAAGGAAGCTAATGGTGCAGATGTTCAGTGTAGTTGAAATGAAGCATCGCACCCTAAGGAGTCTACACCGGGAAATACTTTAGGTAAGAAGTCGCAGCCAGCTTTCTTGGTGGTTGCGATAATTTTGATATGAGGCGAGTTTGTGGCACTTTCCATCTCCAGACGATGCGATATCTTATCGCAGAGGACAGAAAACAGATGGATGCGCTACCAAATTTTGAATTCATCAGAGGGCTAGTCACTTCGCCATCTGACAAGCATTAACTGCACGGCTGACAAGTATCTGTTGTACTAAGATTTGGCAGCAGTACGACGATTCTTCTAGATTTGGAAAATCCGATGCGACACCACTCCGGCGCACAGTTCCCAGCGAAAATTCAAACGGCGTTTGCAATAAATAGGCGCGGGGTGCTGTCTTGTCTATGCATTAAATGCCGCCAGCGGGTCCAGTCACTGGTCCGTTGCCATTTAAAATTCCGCCTTATGATAAATACACGTTCTATTCAAAGCACGGGGCTACTTGGTCACTTTCACCAAAAGAGTTGAGCGCAGTTGAGCCGAGCCAAGCGTATTCTTAGCAGAGTTCTGAGCAGGGAAACCAAAAACAATTGCAGACTCTGATTTGCATTAAGATTAGCAATCATAGGAAGTCCAGAGTACCACAGGGGAAGGTCCCTCGCGCCAGACGAGCCTCTCGAAGACGTGTTGCAGAGATTCCAAAGGGGTGGAATCGAGTGCGCTATGACTTCGGTTGTGGCGAAGAAAGGGAAGAAAATTGCTGCTGGTTCTCCGTCTACACGCCAGTCACCAGGAACCTTAGCTAATATGGAGCGTAGCGAGACCCCGAATAGCACAGACTCAGAAGAACCGACGCAGGAACTTCCGGAAGAAGTTACAGTCACTACCATATACTTCCCACCAAGAATAGAGAATGCGCCAGCCATTGTTCTTCCACGAGACTTTAAATATGAACTCATACTCCCACCGCTGGATAACCGAGTGAAGGAAGAAGGTAACTTGTGGGGGAATATGCATGCTGTTAAGTTTACTGATTATAATCTGAGAGATTATACGCTGTACCCACAATTCCGCCGCGATCGTTATATGACGATTCAGAGGAACCCAAGGACACAGCACGATGAGTTCGTCCCCATGGACCATGTAAGCCATTTAGCACCGTCGGGACTGCTCAATCTCCTGGAGATTCCACACTTTGGACGGGGCCCGGAGGTCAATGCTGTGGTGCGGACGCTACTGTCATGTGTGCATGGTGGTTACTTATGGTTGGGTAACCGAATTGATGTCAACGTTGACCTCATTCACCGCATTACCGGTCTGTCGAAGACTGGTTTCGACCCACAGATAAATATTGATGGCGCCACAAAGGATACCAGGCTCTCAACCAAGCAGGTTGCGGAGTATAAGCTGCAAAGAGGAGGTCGCGCCTACGATGTCAATTCAATACAGGATGACGCCTTGCGGTTTACTGTTAGTCTGTTGGCCGGAAAACTCCTCCTCAAGGTGAGGCCGAAGGAGGTCACAGGCTCAGTTATCCGCCTCGCCATTGAAGTCATAAAATGTAAACCTTACAACTGGAGCTTATTTTTGTTAAATAGTTTCTTTCAAGACTGTGCGCAGGCGCAGCAGGATCCACTTCACAGCTTCCACTTCTCGTGGCTGCTGATCCTTATGGCTTTCATTGGATGGAAAGAGCCGCCCAATTCGCAGTTTCCACAACTGCCACCAGGGGCGTGCAGAGGGTCGAGGTACTCAAATCTTTGGGCGAGTAGTCACCCCGAGAAGCACAAGAATAACGCAATGGTATTCCATGAATATTATATGCTATTGCTTGAATCCGTCGCAACAATTCCGCGTGTCGACTCGCCGGTCGTTGATCTTTATCAGTCCAAGCTGGAATTTAAAGTCGACAGGGATAAAACCTACATCAGACCCAAAGGATTCAGGAAACATAACGAATGGGCCCCCGGCCCATATCGCATGGAAATCCAGCAGGTTGAAGATACCATTAAGAATTGTTTTGATGAGGACATGAAACAAATGTATGATGACCTATCCTCTGGCCTAGTTCCAGCTGATCCCCCAGCTGAGGACCCAGAAGATGTTCAGGAGGTAGATCCTAAAGACAAAGAGAAAGAACCAATAGGTTCTAAGAGAAAGGCTATTGAAGGCCCTTCTCCGCTGCGAGCAAAGAAGAAGAGAACAAAGGCGGTTACTTCCGATGAACCGCAGGCACCAGTCATGACAGAGGATGAGTATGATCTCATCGCCAGCCGAATACAGGAGAAGATGCGGGATAAATTTGCTGCGATTCAGTCATCGCAGGATTGTATGCGCATCAGCCTTGACAACAAATTGCGAGAGTTGAAGGCAATCACTGAGAAGACTGCTTCCATGCAGATTCAGCCAGCTCCAACTACAGTCGCAGAAAGTTCGCAGCCCCCTCCACAGAGCAGAGAAGAAAGTATTGCAAGGGACCGCACGAACATTGTTCGTATACCGCCAGGAAGTATCAAGTTCCCTGTACCTATGGAAGTGCAGATGGTTCATCCTCTTGAGGTGAACCTACCAGAAGTACCTGTGGATCAGCTGTACGAAATTTTCCAGCAGATAGGCACGGAGCTGAGGCACAGAGAACAAGTTACATATGAGCAAAATGTTTTGCTGTCTAACGACAATGTGCAGCTCATTGCACAGCATGAGGCAGAGAGTGCCCAGTTGACGCAATATGTTCAGCGAGAGCAGGATGTCTCTCTTGTTTTAAAGAATATTGCAGCAGAACTTCCGCAGTGCGATATCAGGCCTGAGTTAGAAATAACTCAGAAGATCAGAAAAATAGCGGAAAGAGCAAAGGCTCTAGATGGAGAGAAGAAAAAGATGGAGGAAGACTACGAAGCAAGGATTGCTGCACTTGAAGCAAATAAGCCACCCACTCCAGAGGAAATCCAAGAAGCACGAGTGCAAGCTTTCAGAATTGTACAGACACAGATGCACTGTCGGGTGGAAGCAGCAGAGGCTATCCTGGAAGATGCATCAAAAACATGGCTGGAGCTAGAGGAACTCCCACAGAAAGCCGAGCTCGATCAGCACATTAAGCACTGTGAAGATGCGATAGCAAGAGCTGAAGAAGAGTACAAGGGCTTGAGTGCTCTTGCGAAGATAAGAAAGAAAGGAGAAATCACGCAAATTCAGCAGCAGGTGCAGAAATACAGAGCACAGCAGATCAACCTGGCTAACGAAGTTAGCCCGCACGAAAGCAAAGTCGCACATCTGGTTGATGAACTGGAGCAAAAGGTGAAAAGCTTCACTTCAAGTAAAGGAGTCATTGAGGGCACAGAGGACTCCTTGGTAACTGCTGAGCTGCTCAGCGCAGCGCAGGAAGAAGTAACACACATGGATGAAAGTATTAAAGCGCTGAAGGCACAGTTCGCAGCAATCTCACGAGCAGCAAAGGATAAGCTTAGGCAGATGAATCAGGCTGTTGTTGCGAGTGGCTCGGGGACGAGCCACAAGTAAGTGTTAGGGGAGTTGTTGGAGAGAACTTCCGCAGCATTTAGGAAGCTGCTAATTTTGGGGAAGGATAACTAATTTTGGAGAGAAAGTACCAATTTTGGCGGTAAGACAAAGATATCGCCGTAGCGCAAATCCTGGCAGGAATCACGGCGATAGGTACAGAAAAGTCAAGCATGTGGTACAAAGAAGAGGCCGAAGGGAGAGCTCAACCACCGCAATAAAGGCGTCGGAGATGAAGAGAGGGTTCAGCTACCCTCATTAAAGAAGAGGGACTACAGTCAGCGTTGCTTGAACCAAGAAGAAGCGACGGGCCGATGCATTAAAGACTAAGGACTGCAGGAAGCGGCGACGAGACAGAAGGCGGCCATGGAAGTACAACCAGTTGACTGTAAGTGGTTAGGGTTGAGTCACTGTTGGGATAAGGCCCACAGTTTTGTAACTGCGATGAGACCTTCGGGCCATCTATATATAGTAGTCTTTTTATATGATAAGGGGTTGGCCACATAGTGATAGAGACATCAGGTAGAGGTTAGTCAAGCCTTTTGTGGTTGCAGAGTCTGGACATCCCTGAGAGAATACAAGGGCCAACCTGTTGAGAGATAGTGCGATCCGCAGGGATTGTGAGAGAAAGAGAGTGCATTGTAAAAGGCAGGAAGAGAAAGAGGTCTATAGAGAAGGGCTCCCACTGAGGTGGAGTTTCCCAGAAGACCCTTGTTGTAAAGAGTGGAACGGAACTGTGTTTATTCTCCAGAGTTGTAAACAAGAACCGTAGTTCCCCTGGGCGTAGTTCTCGCCCTGGGAGTAACAACGTGCTTATTTAAGTAGCACTATTGTATTTGTGTAGCTACTGCTCTCATTCACTTGTCTGTGTTATATATGAATGCTTCAGTCTGTTATAAGTAATGTACATGGTCGTCAGTTTAACTTCTGAATGATGTATAATAATTGCGATAATCATAGCTACCCGCATAGCAACTAGATAATTGTTAACAGAGGATAATGTGCGAGTAGGAACTGAATGTAAGTCACGAATGGTCTACTTAGACACTGCTCAAAGTGATATTCTACTTAGTTACGTTGTTGCGAGATATCAAGGGTCAAGTTCATTAGCGAGGGTTAGGCTTGGAGACTGAATGTTGTAGCTAACTGCGGTACCAGGATAAGGATAGCGGAGACCACTTATTAATCCAGGAAGCGGTCAAGATCCACTTACCGCAGGAACTAGAAGGGGACGATATCGCGCCTACGATATCTTAGGTATCGCTAGACGGTCTCACATAGGGGGAGGACTTATCGCACCCCCTGCGTAATGCGATCAGACAGAGGCGTATCCGGAGTAATGGAATGAGATAGACAGCTCCAGTCAAAGGGGTTAAGGTCGGTTTAAGCACCCTGGATGCCTCGGAACTTGGCTGAGGACACTTGAGTCTTCCGCCTCCCATTAGAATCACTTCGGGTGAGACTTCAGGTTGCCTCTGCGACCTGTTGCCGAAAGGGCCAGTGAGCTAAGGGTTCTGTTGGTCTAAAAGATTACCGCAAGCCCGGGTCTGCTAGAAAGATGAAGAACCAACACTTGTCAATACAAATGATGTCACTTCCTTATAGAGGAATAACACATCTCTATAAGGGTACAATAAATATATATATGAAATATATTCCGAAGTTACATATACATCAACACTCCCTCTTAACTAGGAAGGTATTTCTCGACACAGATCATCGGGCACAAGTATTCTTCTCTGGATCATCGTCATCGAATCATCATCATCGTCACAGCTGTTGCTATCTTGTCCAATCTGTGAATATACTCATCATAGGAAGTTCTATAGAGCCAGTCCTTTTTCATACTGGATGTAGGCCCACCACCTGTAGGTCTTCATCATCACTGGTCATACTGTGGAATCCTCAGGACTCATCACGTGCGTCTGCAAAACCTCGCAAGAGCATCCCAGGCCTTTTACGAGCACACAGCTCAACCTCTCGAATCTCTCAAGATCTTTTACATGTCACTGCACAACCTGTCCATGACCACAGAGTATCAAACTGATACTTCACCATACATCCAACTGATGTATATCATCACATGATCAACCTGATCATCATCATCATCTGCGAGCAAGCCATCAAGTAGGTACACCTCAGGACTGATTACATTGCCTCTGCAAAACCTGCAAAATCTCTTAAGACTGATTACACTGCCTCGACAAAACCTGCAAGAGCATCTCAAGACTAATTACATGCCTCTGCAAAACCTGTGTACCAAACTGTCACATCAATGTATTCAGATCACCACAAAGTCCACGGAGCACAACCCATATGCACACACACAGCACTTACACTCACCATGGGAGGACTAACCTGCCACCATGTGAAAGGATCACATCACTTACACTCACCAACATGGGAGGACCAACCTACTAACATCTGGGAAAGGCTAACAACACTTACATCAACAACCATGGGAGGACCAACCTACCACCATGTCAGAAAGGCACAGCACTTACATCAATGACCATGAGAGGACCAACCTACTATCATGTCGAAAAGGCTTCAGCACTTATATCTCACCATAGGAGGACTAACCTGCCACTATGTGAGAATGGCCCAGCACTTACATCTCACCATGGGAGGACTAACCTGCAACCATGTGAGAATGGCCCAGCCCTTACGTCTTACCATGGGAGGACCAACCTACCACCATGTAAGAATGGCTCAGCCTTTACATCTTGCCATGGGAGGACTAACCTACCACCATGCAAGAATGGCCCTGTGTGCATCTGTGTCTTCGGACTTCATCACTTCCCTCTGGAAGGCATCTCGATCTGAAGTACACCAAGTCTCCCTCTGAAGTATTCAAACTTCACTCTGGCAAGCGGCTTGGTCAACACATCGGCTATCTGCTCATTTGTCGCAACATACAGGAGCTTCACAGCTCCCCTCTGCACCATATCCCTGATATAGTGGAACTTGATCTCAATGTGCTTCGACCTGTCATGGAACACTGGGTTCTCTGACAACTTCACACAACTCTAGTTGTCGCAATATATACAGGTAGCACTCAACTGGAGATCAAACAAATCAGACAGTAGCTTCCTAAGCCATACTGCCTCACAACTAGCTGAACAAGCTGCGACATACTCTGCTTTAGTTGTACTTAGTGCCACACAGGACTGCTTCCTGCTAAACCAAGAGATCACACCTGATCCCATACTGAAGTAACACCCAGAAGTGCTCTTCCGATCAATGGAACTGCCTGCCCAATCCGAATCAACATAATCCTCCAGGTTAAACTTTTGATTCGCATCATACTTGAGCCCATAATCAACCGTACCCTTCAGGTACCTCAGAATATGCTTTACAGCAACCAGGTGAACATCTCTCGGATCCGTCAGGAACTGGCTCAATGTGTTCACCGCAAAGTAAATATTTGGTCTCGTGTTCATCAGGTACATAGAGGACCCAATCATCTGACGATACATCGTGACGTCAACCGGATCAGATGAAGCATCACACATAAGATTCAGGTTCAATGCCATAGGTGTGGCCATAGCCTTGCAGTCCATCATCCCGAACCTCTTCAATATATCTACTGCATACTTCCCTTGTCCAAGGAAGATTCCATCTGTACTCTGCCACACCTCCATGCCAAAAACAAATAGTGCATCATCCCCAAGTTCTTTATCTTGAACTCGGCAGCAAGCTTCCGCTGAATGTCGGCAATCAATCTATCCTCACCTGTTACAAACAGGTCATCCACATACAATAGTAGTATCACTGGATTGCCTTCCTCAACCTTGTAGTAAAGGTTGGAATCCGCTTTACTCTTGGTAAATCCCAAACTGGATAGAAAGCTGTCTATCCTACCATACCAAGTTCTGCACATATATGACTCCCTGTCATGTGTCTCAGAACCAAGTGGCTTCTTGTTGGAGCATAGGCCGCAGCTATGGCAAAGCTGCCAAGTTTTGGGAAAAAGCACTAAGTTTTGAAGGAAAAGTGCTAATTTTGAGGAAAAGCACCATTTTTGGACAGAAATGAACAGTGCGCGGTACGGCGCCAGATGGACGAGCTCACCGTAGATTGCGGGCCGGAAATCGTGGAGCTCGCGCACACAAGTCAAAGGAAAGAATAAATAAGGT
The DNA here is from genome assembly GCA_027924585.1 of Larix kaempferi. Taxonomy (NCBI): domain Eukaryota; kingdom Viridiplantae; phylum Streptophyta; class Pinopsida; order Pinales; family Pinaceae; genus Larix; species Larix kaempferi. The sequence goes on from BSBM01000322.1 coordinate 1,905,888, forward strand.
GGCCGAGTAGAAAGCTCAACCACCATAGTAAATGAAGCGGTGGAATAGAGGGATCAACTACCGTCATTAAGGAAAAGTACAGGAGTTATGGTTGCTCGGACCAAGGAAGAGCAACGAGCCGAAGCATCGAAGGCGAAGGACAAGGAGCAAAGAACGATGAAGCGGCGCCCATACCCGTGATCAGCGCCGAAAATCGTGGAGTCTGTAGGAAGCTGCGGTGTGACTGCAAGAGGCGCCTACAGTACACCTAGCCGTGTCCGCGATTAGGGTTTTTGGGGATCACTGTTGGGAAAGGCCCACAGTTTTGTAAAGGTGCGACCCTCAGGGCCACCTATATATATGTGTAATTGAAAAGGGAAACGGGTTAGAGAGTTAGATAGTTATTGAGTTACACGGACAGTCTAAGTTGATGTCTGAGTCATTTGTATTGTTGTATATTTTAAGCTGTTAATGATCATTTTGTGCATGTAAGAAGGCCGCGATCTCGCAGGAAGACCGCTTGGCGTAAGGGCCATTGCATGTATCGACCAGTCACAAGAGTACTGAGGGGAATGTAATTGTATGTCTTTGTCATGGCAATATCTGTAGAAGAAGAGAATAGATCTAAGAGAAGGGCTCCCAGCTGTGTGCATGGAGTTTCCCAGAAAGATCTAAGGCTGCAGCTGTGTGCACAACGGAACTGTGTTATCCCCATCTCAAGATAATATAAAACATAGTTCCTGTGGACGTAGCTTCCCTCCTGTATGTGAACCATGTAATTCTTGTTGTTGTGATGATGCTTTATGTGATTACATTTCTTTGCTTTACTGTCTATGTTTCTATGAATGTTTCGCTATCTTTATGAATGAGTATGTAAAGTAAATCCTGGAAGCTCCCTTAGAAGTTGTACTTTTGCATTGTCGAAGGAGTCTGTAAGAACATTGTCGCCGCAGCGCTAAAGGAGTGTGTTACTGCGCTGTGGCGCAAGGGCAGAGACGATACATAGTGTATCGGAGGTAGCGGGTAAAAGGCTCATGTGCAGGTGCAGAGCTACCGCGCAGCTCGGCTGAGAAGAGTGACTTCCAGCGCTGTAGCGCTGGGAGACCTGTGAAAGAGTAAGACACTTTGTTCAAGGGTTACCTCCAGGAAGGGAAAGAGAGAGAAGACTGTAGACTCCACACCACCTAGGTTAAGGAAACCTGATTCCTTAGCCCCCCATAGCCACTTTGGGTGATACTTCAGGCTGCTACGCAGCTCATTGTCGAGAGGGCCAGTGCGCCAAAGGGGTGTTTGTTGCTGCGCATCTTGAAAACCCGGGTCTGTCCAGAAAGCAGCCAACAAATGGTTCCATTGCCGGCTTTAACCCTATTATTTTGAAGGCAATGTGGTGCTGGAATCCTACAGCTAAAGAAATTCAAGAGTGGTTTGATTCAAAGGCTAGAGAGTTCGCTGAACGTGAAAATAGAAGCTCTAGGCTTCAGACAGAGGACTGCTTGCAGAAGCATATTTATACTGAGCTTCACGAAATCTTCTTTGTAACATTTGCACTCGAGTTGCATGAGTGGGTATCCAAGCTAGCAGATACTGGACCCACTGTGCATGTTGATCAACCTATCGTTTGGACGCCTGAGCTAGTTAGCATTTTGAAGCGGGTAGATAATCCTGTGTCCCGCACAGTAGATTTTTGGTTGAACAGTCTGCTGGAAGGCTTCATCACTGAGTTTGCAGTAGATACGAGAAAGAGCTTCAGCGAGGATGAGAGGAGCTTCTTCAAAGCATACAGGGGTAAGTTCTTAAATTCCTTGAACTTGTGGATTAAAATGCTCTTATATGAAAAAGGAAAACTATGCATAGCTTCCGATGAATAGCATAGACAAGTAATGTCCGCAGATTCTGATAGTGATCTTGAAGTTATTGGTTGCACTCGTAGCGGAAAATGGTATAAAGTAGGCCTTGACCAACATTCTTTTGAGTCTATCCCAGAAGATAGCCGAGCTCGTAGAGCGAGCCATATAGAGAGACAAGGGAGTGCTCATATCCCTTATCACCCTTTTACACCGCAAAATCCAGACGGGGCTCAACATAACCCCGCAGTAACAACCTCTAGTAGCCCGCACGATACTTCTAGTACCTCAACCCCACCTTTGTTTAACCATCCCGGAGGCAGTGCCACAGCACCTCCACGTCAACCTAGCGCAAGAAGGATGGGTGATGACATGAAGCTACCAACCTTTAGAGGAACAGGGCTAGAAGACCCTGAGAAACACTGGTTTCTATGTGAAGCCATTTGGACGATTAAGTAAATTAATGATGATGTTGTTAAGCTGGTTCAATTAGCAACCACACTAAGAGAGAGAGCCTTAACCTGGTTTATGAAATACTCAACAACACAGAATAGGACGCTTGCTGATGTAAGAAGTGCTATGATTAAAGAATCCAAGAAACCTAAATCAGAATCACAGTGCATAACAGAACTCAAAGACATAAAACAGTTACCTACAGAATCAGTATGGGACTTTGAACAGAAGTTCAAAGCCTTGATAGATCAAGTAAGCTTTGAGTTTGCACCGCAACAACATAAGGAATGGTTCATTGCTGCGCTGCTTCCCCATATTAGACTTCCTCTTATGCAACAGAATCTCACTACTCAAGAACAAGCTCTAGATATGGCTATGAAACTAGAAGCTTCACCAATTGCTGGAACAAGCAACGATGTTGCACAGTTGCAGAACCAAATAGCAAACCTAACTTTTCAAGTGCATGATATTAAGAAAGGAAAGGATGTTAAAGAAGAAATTTGGTGTACAAAGTGTAGAGAACAAGGACATTCAAAGGACCATTGTCCTGTTTTCATAGATTATATTTCAACCGGAGCACCTAACCCTTTAGCACAGGCTCAAGGGCCTTGGTGTGAAATCTGTAGAACTAGAGGCCACAGACCACAAGAGTGTCACTTGTTACAGAAATATGTACAAACTCCAAAGAATCTATATTGCAATTTCTGTAAATTAGTAGGCCATGATGAGAACAATTGCAGAGCATATGACCTTATGATAGAAAGAAAACATGAAGTTTATAGAGTACAGTCAGAACCACAGGGACCCACAGCAGGTCCGCAGTATGATCCAGCTCGCGAAGGCCGAGGAGGAAATTACAGGGGCTGAGGTCGTGCAGGAGGTTTTGGTCGTGGAAGAGGACAGATCACTTGCTATAACTGCGAAGCTCAAGGCCATTATGCAAGGGATTTCCAAAACCCTACAACCACCTGCAGATACTGTAAATCTTATGATCATGTCATTGAAGAATGCCCTCAGTTGATGGCCAAGATGCAAGAAAAGAAGCCACAGGTTAACCAGAATATTCAGTTGATTGCAGCAGAAAAAAGAGAACCAGATCCCACAGTTAATATAGTGACGCGCAGTGGTGCAACCACTGGTGCGCCAGAGTCGGGAACTGGAAAGCCAACAAGACAATGGGTGCGCCGCGCTAATATTAAACCATCCCCGCTCGACCTACAGAAGCAAAAAGAAGCATTCAAGCAAGCTCAAGAGTATTTCTTAGATCCGTGAGCTTCAAGTTCTGTCGCATTACCACACAATGATATCAGACCACATGTGCCAAGTCAAGAGAACCTGGTACAAGAGCAGGCTACTACATCTGGAAGGCCTGATGAGGAGGATACACTAGGCAGTGTTCATGCTTTCCTGACAAGCTGCTTAAAGTTGTTGCACAATGAAAAAGAAACTATGGAACTCCAACACCTGTTGGATCAGTGTCAACAATCTGCTTCGATGAACACAGCACAGCATGCTGTTCATCAGATCAGGAGTCATACTAGAACTGGAAGAGAGATGAGACTCACAGCGCAGATTGGAGCATTTGAAATGGACGAAGTCATTTTGGATTTAGGATCAGAATTTAATGTTCTCACCATGCAGACTTGGGAATAGATGGGTAGTCCTCAGCTTATTAGATCTCCTATCCATCTAAGACTAGCAAATCAGCAACGAGTTTCCCCATTGGGTAGACTACCCAATGTACCCATTGATATTGAGGGAGTAAGAAATTCTGCAGACTTTGAAGTAATCAAAATTCTGGATGACAGTAGACCTTACCCAACACTTTTAGGCATAGATTGGGCATTTGATAATCTATCTGTCATTAATTTGAAGAAAAGACAGATGACCTTTGAGGATGACCAGATTAGGGTCATTGCACCACTTGATCCCCTTCAAGGACCACGGTATATTGAACCCATTCGAGTAGAAGAAGAAGTGCGCCACATGGAAAGTTTGTATTAGATGACGGCTAGTCATAATGATAATGTCAATCCCACAGCGGACGGCCATATCAGCTGGCGATGCGATAGCTCATGCACATTAGATTCAGAAGAAGGACTGGAGGACTGGAAGAATCGCTTACATGAGGTTTCTGCAAGGTGTTGCACCATGACGACTAAATCCATTCGATGGATTGGCACATAATTGAATAACACTCCAATATTTGATGGTTTAACTGGAGTAAGTGAATTCATACATGCATATGAACAAGAAATCCCAGATGAGCAGCGCATACAAGCATTGGATGTAGCACTGCACGCTACACCCACAAGATGGTGGGGTGCGCATAAAGAAAATATTGACACATGGAAAGACTGTCGCAGGTTGATACTGCACGGATTTCAAGAGACTACAGTAGGAGTTTTGCGCAAATATGATGGACAGAGTGACTCCAGGTCACACGTTGAAGCATGTATTCAGCAATGGTCAGATATTCCAGAGGATGAGTGGGTTCACCTATTCATCCACACGTTGGATATAGTTCCAAGGAACTGGTACACTGAAACAGAATTGCGCAGAGGCACTATCACTTGGCCTCTCATGATTGAAAGTTTTCAACTTACTTTCAACTTTGAGTCAGAACATCCAAGCATCGATCAGGATTTAAAGTGTATTAGAAAGAATATATTTGGAAGATGTCCTTTACCAGAGTATTCTCAACCAGATTGGGCTGTCCAGATGGAACATGCCCTGGAATGCTATAATTTCACCACTGGAGAAGAGGATGATGATCCTCGCAACATCAATATTCCAGAGTCAGAAGGGACATGCAAAGTCGAAGGCCCTCAGCTTGACATCCCTGCCATTACAGAACACATCAAGCTCAAGAAGATTAACATTGGTACAGAAGCCAAACCCAAGTTTGCCTCTATAGGAGATTATTGGGATGGTGAAACTGTTGTCCATATTGCAGATTTACTACATGAGTACCAGGATATCTTTCCTACCAAGTTTACAGAAATGAAAGCTATCCTAGGAGATTTAGGAGTTATGCGCATACCTTTGAAAGCGGACGCTAAGCCAGTAAAACAACGCCCGTATAGGTTGAACCCGCGATATAAAGAAAAGGTCACAGAAGAAATTGATAAGATGCTTGCAGCTGGTATCATTGAGCCAGTAGAGGAAAGTGATTGGATTAGTCCTATGGTGGTACAAGAGAAAAAGAAAAAAGGTGAAATAAGAATCTGCGTGGACCTGCGCAAGCTCAACGACACATCAGCGCATGATCCATTTCCTACACCCTTTACAGACGAAGTGCTTGATAATGTTGGAGGACAAGAGGCTTACTCCTTCACTGATGGCTTTTCAGGATACCATCAGATCAGAATCCATCCAGAGGACCGCCATAAGACCACTTTTGTGACTGAATGGGGCTCATTCCAGTATACGGTAATGCCCTTTGGTCTTAAAAACGCTCCTGCTATTTTCTCTAGAGTCGTTGTTGCTATTTTTAAAGAATTCATTCATAAGTTTCTAGAAGTCTATTTTGATGACGGGACTGTGTTTGGTTTACTTAAAAACCATATAGGGAATCTAAGGATGATGTTAGCAAAATGTAGACAGTATCATATTTCCCTTAACTTGAAAAAATGTATCTTCTGTGCTCCTTTTGGTATTTTGTTGGGTCACATTGTGTGCAGACAAGGACTCATGATGGATCCTGCAAAGGTTGCCATCATTGCTAACTTTCCTGCGCCCAACTCAGTCAAACAATTGCGCACTACATTGGGACATACAGGATACTACAGGAAATTTATCAAGGGTTATGCAAAGATCACTGCGCCTATGGAAAGACTACTGAAAAAGGATTCGGAATTCCAATGGACAGAAGAATGCCAACAAAGCTTGGACACACTTAAAGGAAAGATGGTCACAACACCTATTCTAGTTTTCCCAGACTGGAGAAAACCCTTTCATGTTCATGTAGATGCTTCTTCCATAGCATTGAGGGTTGTACTGACACAACCGGGAGAAGGAGGTATTGACCACCCCATTGCTTACTCTAGCAGAAAGCTGTCTACAGCTGAGAAGAACTACACCACTACAGAAAGAGAAGGACATGCTATGGTGTATGCCTTACAGAAGTTCAGACACTATCTATTGGGTGCTCATTTTAAAATGTATACTGACCATTCTGTTTTGAAGTACTTGGTCAATAAGCCAGTGTTAGGGGGAAGAATTTGCAGATGGCTACTCCTCTTCCAGGAGTATGATTTTGAGATTATTGTGAAGCCAGGAAGATTGAATGCAGGACCTGACCATTTATCTAGGATAGAGTCAGGGGAGGAACCTACAAATCTGGAGGACAATCTGCCTGATGCGCAGCTGTTTTCTGTTCAAGCAACAGACGAGTATTATTCCGATATTCTTGAGTTTCTCACTACAGGGCAAGCGCCAGTTGAGTTCACAATGCAGCAGAAGAAACAACTTGTTTTCAAAGCCGCAGACTTCACTTTGATAGCAGGCCATCTCTATAATTTGGGCCCTGATGAAGTCTTGCGCAGATGCATTTTACCGCATGAGAAGAATTCCATAATCGCAGAAGCGCACTCAGGAACCGCAAGAGGCCATTTCGCAGGAAATCCGACTGCGCAGAAGATCTTAGCCACAGGTCTTTGGTGGCCAACATTGCACAAGGATACTAAGGAATTTTGCAAGTGTTGTGATGTGTGCCAGTGAACAGGAAAACCTTCAAGAAGAGATGAAATGCCGCTAAGACCCCAGATAACAGTGCGTGCTTTTGATAAGTGGGCCATTGATTTTGTGGGACCTATCAACCCACCAGGAAAGAGAACCGGCGCAAGATACATCATCACAGCTACTGAATACCTCACCAGATGGGCTGAGGCGAAGCCAGTTAAGAATTGCGACGCTGTCATTGCCGCGCAGTTCATTTTTTAGAATATTGTCACTAGATTTGGATGTCCACGGATTCTAATGAGTGATCAGGGCACACATTTCCTGAACGAGACTATAGAGGCCCTTACTGAAGAATTCCACATTAGTCACCATAAGAGTACACCCTACCACCCTCAAGCTAATAGTACGGTGGAGGCATTCAATAAGATTCTGGAGAATGCCTTGACCAAGATCTGTAATCAACAAAGAGATGATTGGGACCTTAGAGTCACAGCTGTGTTATGGGCTTACAGAACCACATGCAAGAAATTAACAGGTCACACACCTTTCAGTTTGGTGTATGGACAAGAAGCAGTCATGCCCATGGAATACATTGTTCCCAGTATCAGAATTGCTCAAATTACAGAAATGGCAGATACTGATACTATGAGTGAAAGGTTGTCACAATTGGTTTCCTTAGAAGAAGACAGGCTTTTAGCTGGATTCCATCAACAAGTGCAGAAGGCGAGATAGAAGGCTTGGCACGACAGGCATATTAAGAATAAAGTCTTTCAGGAAGGAGACTTGGTACTCCTCTATGATAGTAAATTCATCAAGTTTCCAGGCAAGTTTCATGTACATTGGTTAGGCCCTTTTCAAGTGATGAAGATAACAGAAGGTGGAGCAGTTCAACTTGCGAAGCTTAATGGAGAATTGTTTCCCACAATGATCAACGGGAGTCGTCTCAAGCTTTATCGCGACGGCCACTCCGCCCTGTCGAGCTAATCAGCTGCTAAAGTCGTGTAGATGTCCAGTGTAGTTGAAAGAGGCATTGCATTTATCACAGTCTACACAGAAGTTGTGAGACATTTTCAGTCTCTGGCTTCCCGCGCAGTTCCCCGAAACATTCACGCAGTCAATAAAGCCTGTTCTAAGCGAGCCTATTTTCGCTCTTGCGGAGTTCCCCGAGTTGTCGAATTTTTGCTCTTGTGGAGTTCCTTGTTGTCGATTTGTTGCTCTTGCGGAGTTCTCCTCGCCGTGGAGCCCTCCATGTGCACAGTTACCCATGTTGAAGTTACCCGCCGAAAATTTGAATTGCGGTAGTTCTGTAGCCGCATCTGAGTCTTAATGAAGGATGAGACCGCCATCTAATTGTACTTGCTCTGACAGATTCGGCTTGATTTCCCTAAGATTCACATTTAATTAAGGAGCCGAAGGCCTTAGCACATCTCCCAAAGGCTGTCAGAGCCCATCCATCGCATTTAATGCACCACAGAGGCACGGGGGGGGGGGGGGGGGGTTGTCAACTCATCCGCTTAGGCGCCAACGGTTATTAGTGCCACCTGTCCGAACCTACTACTGTCCTCAGCTATAAATACTCCTCATTCGTATATGCTTGGGTTACTTTCCCTGCTATTGAGTTGTATAGTTGTCCTGTTTGAGAGTCTAAGCCATTGTTTTCAGAGCCGTGTCGTGCAGTCTGCTTCCCTCTGTTTTCAGAGTTCGCATCCTACGCTGTTCCGCCCTTTTCTGTTCAGTGTTTGTCGTGTATGTAGGTTCATGATGGAGAACCTGTCAACTGAAGAATTCATCCGTCAATTCAGATGCAGAGGGTTAGACTTCGATATGGCTACCCCAATCAAGATTTCCAAGCTTCCTATTTTCTCGGATCCCAGACAGTCCCCGGGCACAAGGGCGTCTCAACAACAGCCCCAGCAGCAGCAGTAGCCGGAGGTACCCATTCCAGAGCCCTTGGCCACTTTGGTTAACTACATTCCTCTGCGCCCAGATGATGCACCCGAGGTACGTATTCCCAAGAACGCCAAGTATTCGATTCCGCTGCCACCAATGGCAGAAATCATGGAAGAAGAAGGATCCCTGCTTGGACATCTCCCGCTGGTTAAGTTTTATGACTACAACTTGGGAGATTATAGAACGTATCCTCAGTTCACGCCAGATCACTATCTGACGGTGGTCCATAATCATGTTAAGAAGATTGATGAGTTCGTCCCGCAGGAATTTGCAGTAAATCTAGAAAAGCCTGGACTGTTGAACCTGTTGAAGCCACCGCACTTCGTGCGTAGCAATGAAGTTAATGCGGTTGTCAAGGTCCTGTTATCCTGTGTTCACAGTGGTTATCTTTGGCTAGGGAGGCCAATTGATCTGAATGTGGACCTGATTCATCGAATTATCGGCGTATCTAAGGTTGGTAAGGACCCCAGCGTCCATTTCGTTGGTAAAGACAAGGACCGAAAGCTGGCTGCACAGGTGGTGCAGAAATACAAATTGTCGAGAGGAGGTCGAGCGTATGACCTCACTGTAGTTGAAGATGAAGCACTCAGATTCACAGGCAGTCTGTGCGCAGGCAGACTTTTAATGAAATGCCGACCTAAAGAAGTCCCTGGAGCTGTTGTAGAGCTCGCAATTGCAGCTGCGGAGGGAGAGCAGTATAACTGGTGTCTCTTCCTCCATGATTTATTCTTGGAAGACTGCCGAAACGTTCACGACACCCCCAATCAGCTGTTTCATTTCTCTTGGCTCCTGATCTTGTGTTCCTTTGTCAGGTGGAAGGAACTGCCCAACACTCAGTTTCTTCCGCGTCGCTCAGGAGAGGTTACAGGGATGCGCTATGTCAACCTCTGGGACTCTAGTAATCCCGTGAAGCGCAAGATGAACCGCGCTGTGTTCTTCGAGTATTATCATCTCCTCAGGGATACCATCTTGGAGATGCCGAGGCTTACTGAGGAGACGACAGAACTCTATGGAACGAAGTTGGTCTTTTCTGCCAACTTGCATGAAATCTATTTCTCCCTCGCGAAATTCAGTCGGGAGAATGGGCTGTAGGGCTCTACCGAATGACTACCCAGGACGTGGAGGACACTGTGAAGTCCTGACTAGATGAATGGAGGCAGGCCGCTGAAGTCGCTGCCACGATGCCACCCCCTGAGGCGCCAGAGAAAGATAAGGGCAAGGAAAAGAACGGGAAAAAGAATAGTGAAGGTCCGTCAGGATCGGCTACCAAGAAGCAGAAGCTGTCGCACCCCGCAGAAGCGACTGGAGATCCCTATGAGATCCTTGCCGCGAGGCTCAACCAATACTTGAAGGATCCATTTCAGGAGCTGCGTGCCTCTCAGGACAATATCAGAAGTGCTCTGGATCTGCAGCTCGTGGAGTTGAAAGGTCTCGCAGGATGAGTTGCGCAGACCCATGCGCCAACATCCGGCTCGTAGACGCCGCAAGCATCTATAAGCACCGAGCGGGTTGAAGTACCTAAAGAAAGGCACACTATCATCCACATCCCGCCCGCAAGCATGACACTCCCGGATCCTCTGGCTGCACCGCAGGCAAGCGCGGTTGGCCCTGTTGAAATAAATTTGTCACTAATTCCATTGGAAACTCTACAGTTGGTTCATGAGCAGGTCTCTACTGAGCTGAGAGCTAGGGAGCTCTCCACATTCCATGCCAATCAAAGACTGTAGGCGCAGGAAGTAGAGCTAAGGGCAGGCTATAAGGAGATCTCTATGCAGCTTACACTTCACGAAGTGTGAGACGCTGGGCTAAAGAATGCCGTCGATGAAATCGCCCAGGAGCTGTCGGCTTGCCAGATTCAACCAGACCTTCCTTTAGTTGAGAAAGTGCAATGCATTGGCAGAAGGGAGAAAGCCCTAGAACAACAAGTAGTTGCTATGGCTGAGGACCATAGAAAGCAGCTCGCCGAGTTGGAAGCTCGTGTTGTAGTGCCTCTCGCAGATGATAAGCAAGAATGCCTTGAATCACTGCGCATAGATTCTACCCAAATGAAGTGCAGAACAGATGAAGCCCAGCAGTTAATGACGCAAGCTATGCAGGCTTGGGCTGAGCTCGAGAAGCTCCCTTCTAAAGTTGCCCTTTTGGAACAGGTGAAAGTAGCAGAACAGTCCCTAACTGTTTTGAACGAAGAAGCTAAGCCCTTGGAAGGCTTAGCCAAAATGAGAAAGATGAGCGAAGTCTGCAAAGTCCAACAAGAACTGCACAGGCTCAGAGAAAAAGATGCTACTCTCGCCAACATCATTCAGCCGTTTATGGATGAGTATGTTGAACTTGCTGCCCAATCAGAGGCCAAGGTCAAAGAATTTGCTGAGTCTCAAGAGTTAGTCGATGGCGCGGAAGGAGAAGAAGCTACTTCAAACCTGGTGCAGACAGCCACGAAGTGCGTGCAAGACATGGACTCCGCTATTGCGCAGTGGAAGCAAGCCTTCGCTGTGACCCAAGCAAAGTCATATGCACAAGTAAAACGACCGCAAGCTAGTGCGAGTGGCTTAGGGACGAGCCACAAGTAAGTGTTAGGGGCCTGTTGGAGCATAGGCCGTAGCTATGGCAAAGCTGCCAAGTTTTGGGAAAAAGCACTAAGTTTTGAAGGAAAAGTGCTAATTTTGAGGAAAAGCACCATTTTTGGGCAGAAATGAACAGTGCGCGGTACAACGCCAGATGGACGAGCTCACCGCAGATTGCGGGCCGGAAATCATGGAGCTCGCATGCACAAGTCAAAGGAAAGAATAAATAAGGTGGCCGAGTAGAAAGCTCAACCACCACAGTAAATGAAGCGGCGGAATAGAGGGCTCAGCTACCCTCATTAAGGCAAAGTACAGGAGTTATGGTTGCTCGGACCAAGGAAGAGCAATGGGTCGAAGCATCGAAGGCGAAGGACAAGGAGCAAAGAACGATGAAGCGGTGCCCATACCCGCAATCTGCTCCAGAAATTACGGAGTCTGCAGGAAGCTGCGATGTGACTGCAAGAGGCACCTACAGTACACCTAGCCGTGTCCGTGGTTAGGGTTTTTGGGGATCATTGTTGGGAAAGGCCCACAGTTTTGTAAAGGTGCGATCCTCAGGGCCACCTATATATATGTGTAATTGAAAAGGGAAACGGGTTAGAGAGTTAGATAATTATTGAGTTACACAGACAGTCTAAGTTGATGTCTGAGTCATTTGTATTGCTGTATCTTTTAAGCTGTTAATGATAATTTTGTGCATGTAAGAAGGCCGCGATCTCGCAGGAAGACCGCTTGGCGTAAGGGCCATTGCATGTATCGACCAGTCGCAAGAGGACTGAGGGGAATGTAATTGTATGTCTTTGTCATGGTAATATATGTAGAAGAAGAGAATAGATCTAAGAGAAGGGCTCCCAGCTGTGTGCGTGGAGTTTCCCAGAAAGATCTAAGGCTGCAGCTGTGTGCGCAGCGGAACTGTGTTATCCCCATCTCAAGATAATATAAAACATAGTTCCTGTGGACGTAGCTTCCCTCCTGGATGTGAACCACGTAATTCTTGTTGTTGTGATGATGCTTTATGTGATTGCATTTCTTTGCTTTACTGTCTATGTTTCTATGAATGTTTCGCTATCTTTATGAATGAGTATGTAAAGTAAATCCTGGAAGCTCCCTTAGAAGTTGTACTTGTGCATTGTCGAAGGAGTCTGTAAGAACACTGTCGCCGCAGCGCTAAAGGAGTGTGTTACTACGCTGTGGCGCAAGGGAAGAGACGATACATAGTGTATCGGAGGTAGCAGGTAAAAGGCTCGTGCGCAGGTGCGGAGCTACCGCGCAGCTCGGCTGAGAAGAGTGACTTCCAGCGCTGTAGCGCTGGGAGACCTGTGAAAGAGTAAGACAATCTGTTCAGGGGTTACCTCCAGGAAGGGAAAGAGAGAGAAGACTGTAGACTCCACACCACCTAGGTTAAGGAAAGCTAATTCCTTAGCCCCCCATAGCCACTTCAGGTGAGACTTCGGGCTGCTGCGCAGCTCATTGTCGAGAGGGCCAGTGCGCCAAAGGGGTGTTTATTGCTGCGCATCCTGAAAACCCGGGTCTGTCTAGAAAGCAGCCAACACTTCTCCAAATACAATTCTTCTTCAACTAAACCATTCAATAAGGATGTATTGAAATCCATCTAGTGTATCTTCCACTTCATCACTGCAGCTAGAGCAAGTACGGATCTAATGGAAGTGTATCTGGCTACAGGAGCAAAAGTTTCTATGCTACCACTTGCAACATGCTTGATCTTGTAGATCCTCTTGGAAGTCACTACAGACTACCCTTTTGGGACTGCATCCCAAACATCTTCATGATCGACTGATATTCCTCGATCACGGCATTCTTCCCAGATCCTGGGAACTTCAATATCTTCAATATTTTCAATAGATAACTTTGTTGCTGAACAAATGTTGTAGTCCTTCTTTTGTAGGTGATGGTATACGATCTTTCCTACACAACAAGTTAAATTGCATGATTAGAAAACATCTTATAGTTTTCAGAACAAACTCTTACACATAAAGAAATATGTCATACAGTCATGCAATTATCTTAGCCAATGCTTCAATACAACATTTATCCATATCCCGTAACTTTCTAGATGTCTTCCAATCTCTACTAGAACATGGTTAAGAGTGTGCACAACTCCCAACATGTCAGCAAAGATGTTTCATTCTAGATAAGTAGGAATGGAAGGTTGTACAGTGCCATAGGTCACTTAACCATGTATATTAGTAGTATACTGTTCATCAATGCAACTATTCTAATATGCATAATACACAACCTAATTCTAGGAACATCAGTATATACATTATTGAACATTATTATTTAAACAATAAAATATGCAAGTAATGACAATTCAAATACTTATCTTTGTTTGTTTGTTGGGTTGACTCCCTCTCAGTATTTGTTTCTTTTCTGCAACTCCATTCTGATGTGGATTGTGAGAAGTGGTCAACTCCCTCTGAATATCTGCATCCTTGCATAAACTACTAAAGTGTGCTCCTTCTTGATCTTTGCTTCCTTGCAGGAACAACTGGAGTGTGCTCCCTCTTGATCTTTGCTTTCTGGATTACCTGTCCTTGAACTTATATCCATCACTATGCATGCTTATTAATATCATCATTGTGTTATCCTCGAGGTCTCATACATAATCACACATTCATTAGTATAATATTAATAGTATTAAAACACAATAATCTTAAGCATGTATAGTCATGATCATTTCAAACAGAAATAATAAGTATTAGTATTCAAGGTTTATATAGGGCTGTTATGGTTAGTCATATCATCAATTATGGTAAGAAACATAATATGCATACAACCATGACTATTCAAACCTATGACTTCATGCATAATCATTATCAACAACACAACAGTATAAGATCCTAACACAAGGTAGGATTCTAGCTTGATATAGGAAAACATACCTGGATTAGTATACTTGCTTAGTTATGTCTAACATACCTAAACAATATCTTCTTTGTTCTCTTCAATGATTTGGAGATCTTGTGCTAGAACCTGCATATCTCATAGGTTAAGCATAATAGAACAAAGTCATACATACCTCGTAAGTAGAACTTCCATGTGATCAAATATTATGGATGAGTCTTTGTATTCATGTTGTCATGGAACTTGATTTGTCTTTTGTGATGTACCTGTATCTTGTTAGCAGACAACATCAACCTCATACAACACCACAGTGCATTAATACAATCATATAACCCTAATCAATGAATGTCTTCTATCATTCACATGCATTCATAATTTTACTAGGGTGATAAGAGAATTCTAACATTAATCAAGATTGTACTAACCTAAATAATATGAAGCCAAACATATTATGAATTTAATCAAGAATCAGATTTTAAGACATACTTGTATCTCCTTAAGTCATACCTGTCGAGATTTCTTGTAGTCTTCTTATTTAAGGCCTTAGCCTCAACTCCCCCTGAAACTGGATCTGGAGCTCGATTAGGGTTTGTTAGAGAAACCCTAAAAATTCAATCTTTGACTTTCACACTTCTGAATGGATGGATAGATGTGTCTCATTGAGCTGATCAAACTTGCATACTTCAATTTTGAAATCTCCAAAATTTGACCCCTCAAAATTGCCTTTGAAACTTCTGGATCTTCTGGACATGATCCCGAACTAGGGTTTGATGGAGCCCACCCTTCTTCTCAATCAAAAGGTTTGATCCAAAGCTCTAAACTTTTAATTTTCTAAGGAGCTTTCAGCCGTGGTTACAGACTTCAAAAATTCCAATTTTTGCAGAAGCCCTAATTTTCCACTTTTTCGATCAAAGTCCCGAACTAGGGTCTGATCAAGCTCGTCCTTCTGCCCAACCAAAATTACGATCTTGGTCTCTAAATTTATATTTTGATGAGTAGCATTCATCCATAGTCTTCGATTACAAAAATTCCAACTTTCTCCGAAACCTTAAATTCTGAAAGCCATGAATGAAGGTGCTAAAAAATAATTATGTTTTGACAGAAATATGTACCTGATTGTTTCTGGTGTAACTCCAAACTTTTCGATCCAGAGGGTCTAAAATTTTTTGTTGTGGTAGCCTGACTTGTCATCTTTCCATCACGACAGTTTTGACCTCAATTGGATTCTCTGAGAGAGAGTAATTCTAAGTGTCGCAACGTGACCTGTTTATGGGATAAAACAGGAGAGAGAACTTGTACGACGTTCCACGTGTCACTGGTTCAACTTCGGCCTCTGAAAAAGTTTCTTGAGATAGTACAATCTGTGTACTACCTGTCACTTTTTACGAAATTTCATTTGGAGCTTCCTATCCCAAGTTATCACCTTTTTTCCAAGGTCACCTGTTTATGTCTGAGATTTGGAAGAGGCAGAAACCCTGTATTGTACAGATCATAAATCACAAATTACAATGAATTAGAGGTTGTCCTTTGGAAACAAGGTACATGGGGATCTTAGATTCGACCTGTAACAATTTCAGATCTGAAAACTTTGCCAAAATGGATTTATAGCGAAAGTTCTATGATGATTGGTTTTTGCTATATCAAGCCCTAGCATTGCAAGTGCAACAAGTGTCATACATGCCATACCATGCCTTCTTTAAGGCTAGCTCTGATACCATGTTAGATTTTCATAATTTACTTCAATCTGATATAGGATATTAATTGAGAGAACAACATGTACAACATATCTACAACATATCAATCATGGACACAATAATGCAAGCACACAAGAGACACAAAGTTTACTTAGGGAAAACCATAAAGGTGAAAAACCCCAATAACTTCCTTAGAGATAGATAGAGCAATGATACAACCAAAGTACACAAGATAGTCTTCTCCTAGTAGCAGAATCTCCTCCTCACAAGTGCGCCACTTTCTGAATGAGAGAAGTGTGTGTAATGAGTGATCAAATAGAGATATCCCGATCTCTATCTATACTTGTACTGTCCTGCCCAATAAACTAATGGGGCCTACATGTCTAGCTTAACCCATGGTTAACTTAATCCGGGCCGACCCCACACTTGGTGGTCTAATAACCCTTTTACCCACATGACTCATACAGGGCCGACCCCATCAAGGTGGTCTAATAACCCATCGACCAGTTAACACACTTGCGACACTTGTCAATACAAATGACGACACTTCCTTATAGAGGAATAACACATCTCTATAAGGGTACAATAAATATATATATGAAATACATTCCAAAGTTACATATACATCAAGACTTCATGTCGTGAAAGGCATACGACATGGCCCGCTGGAATGTGGCACCAGCATTTTTAAGATCAAAAGGGAGCTTGTGATAAGAAAACGTACCCCAAGGACAGATGAAATATGTCTTGTGCTGATCAGCCGAGTGGATCTCAATTTGGTTGTAGCCGGAAAATCCATCCATGAATGAAAAGATGACGCTTCCTGCAAAGTTGTCGATGATCTGGTCGATAAAGGGAGTAGGGTAATTGTCCTTAGGACAAGCCTTGTTGAGATCCCTATAATTGACGCAGACACGAATGGTACCCTGATTTTTAGCTACAGGGACGACGTTCGAGACCCATTCTGTCAACGGGATAGGGTAAATAAAACCAACTTTCAAGAGCTTTTCAATATCTACCTTGATTGCCACAGTCTTTTTGGGGTGCACCAGTTGCAACTTTTGTTAAACTGGTTTAGCGTTGGGATAGGTTTGAATCGTGTGTGAAACAATAGTAGGGTCTATCCCGGGCATCTCCTTGCAAGTCCAAGAAAATCGTCTCGAAATTGCTTGAACAAGGCCGTAAACGTTGTGATCTCTTTAGGGGAACACTTCTGGCCTAAACGAATGTGCTCCACTACACCAGGAGTAACCGATATGTCGACCGAAATGGTAGGCTCGATGTTGGCCAGGTTGCCTTCAGAATCCGTTTGATAGGTGAGTATCGAGGACTGAGAGCAAGGGTAGACATCCAGTGTAAATATGGTGCTAATTCTATTCTCCACAGTATCCAATGAAGGAAGAAAAGACGAACGATGATGGAGGTATTCCCATGGAGGATCATCCGCACTCATGATTTCCATAATGGACTCGTCAGAATGAAAAGTCTGCAGCAAAGGATCGGGTAGGGATGATGTCCGCTGTAGAGAATAGGAGGTGGAGGCCACAACTAAGTGGTCCTCTGGAGCTAACTGGATAGCCTCGTACATGAGTTTGGCAGGTGAAAGAGGCATAGTGTGTCCAATCAGGTGTGTGGTGGCTTCATCAGGTATAAGCCATGAATCAGTGGAGTTGGGGATAGATGAAATATGGGAGGAGATCATGTTCACCGTGGCAACATGATTTGGGGGATCCGAAGTAGGAAAAACACCCATAAGGGATGATTTCTTGATGAGGCCAACCCCCACGCTCTCGTACTGATGTGAATATTGTCCAAGTAATGGAACATTATCGCTCGAATGAGTAGCGGTGTCAGGGGTGCAGAAATCCAGTTGGTCGACAGTAACAATTCGGCCTTGATGAGGGAATTTTACTATGAGGAAGACAAATGATGCGACCGCAGTCATGGCGTAAAACCAATTACGACCAAGCAGAATGTTGTAATCTAACGGGGAAACGACCACTTCCACGTTAATGGTTGCGGTCTTGCCCCCCAACTCGATTGCCAAAGCTTGTAATAGGCCATGACGTTGAAAGCCACGTCCGTTGAATGCTTTCAAGGTGGTAGGAGACTGGTTCAACTCGGGAGAGCCAATTGCTCTCCAGCATGAGATCGACATGACTAAAGTAGAGGAACCTTCGTCCAATACGGTACGATGGATTGTCTTCCCAGCAATGTTTGTGGCAACTTGAAATGCTAACTGATGGGAAAGCTTTGGTTTAAAGTATTCCGGCCGGAACATGATGGTATTTGACGAATACGGATCAACCATGCCGATGGCAGCGAGGAGAGTCTTGCGTTGGTTAGGACAGTTTTGCAAGGCCTCGAGCGTCGACATAGCACAAGGAACTTGTGCCAGGTCCTCTATGATATTGTAGTTCTGAGTGGCCTGAGCATTAGGATTGAAAACAGATTTTCTAATCGTGCTCTTGGGCGGATGCAACACTGACTCGAAAGAGGGCTTCTCAATGGTGAGAGAAGCATATGGTACGGTGACATCAGGAATCAAAGTGGAAGATTTTTCAGTATTACTTCCAATGGGTTCTTTCAGCGGGATGGAGTCATACAAATGAGAACGGGTGTTCAAGTTGATGGTCTCACTACGCATCATGAGAACATGCGCGGTGGAGGATGCTTCTCCTTTGGAAGGAGAGGTGTCTGCGATTAGTTGTTGGTTTTGAGTGGGGAAGGGATCGTTGAGAACTGTGGTAGTAGAGTTTCCCTTAAGAAACTTTTGAACTTCGTCTCAGTGGGGACATTCTTTTGAGAAATGGTCTCCACCACACAACAAACAAGGATACTTTAACTTCCTCTTATGTTTGGTGTCTTCCTGAGTGGGCTTGGGCTCCTATTGATTAGAATATTTCTTAGGTTTCCCCTTGTTCTTCTTCTTACCATCGGATTTCGGAGATGAAGCTGATTGCACAGAATTCACCTCTTCAGTGGAAGCAGGAGTGGTGGAATTGGTAGTGCTGTTGCCAGCCTATGGTGGTGAGGGGGAAGAACCTTGGGGGTTCGATGAGCCACCGGTTTGAATAGAAGGCTGGGAGGAAAGGGAATCAATGATGCCATCAATTTGTGGTCCCTTGGGTGGTTTCACCAGATTGTACGTAGGGCGAGGGGCATCAGGAACAATTTCATACAATGTGCCGGATTGAGCATATACCAAGTCTAAGTAATGGGCACGGGAAATAGCCTTCTCCTCAGTGACGGCTCCCCCCATAGCTACGACAGGTAAAAGTGACTTTGTAAAACAATCAGCCAAGAGTTGGTCCAGAATATGAGCCTTATTAAGACGTCGTCTTCACTGCCATTCATGAATATGATCGGAAATATGAGTGGCATTGTTCTGGCGAAGGGAGGTCAATAAGTCTGTACCAGTCTCATAACGAATGGGCAATTGGAAGTGGGTAAAAAATGACATAGCAAGATATTGAAAATCGAGGAAAGAATAGGGTGGCAGCTCAATGTACCACTTGGTAGCTAGGCCAGTGAGAGTCCGTTGAAATAACCTAAGACGGATCGAGTCGTCCATCAAGGAGTTGGATGAACACCATAAATGGTATGTAATCACATGGTTTTTAGGATCCTCACCAGGTTTACCATCAAATTTGGGGATATCTGATGGTAACTTACTGGAATGGGTGACCAGTTATGCCCATGGAAAATGGTATCATTCGTTAGACGAGACAAGTCGGGCGAGTCCAAAGTAGCAAAAAAGGGCAGCTATTGGTTCAGCTGGGGGTATTGATAGTACTGATAAGGCATGTATGGACCAATCGGATCTTGAATCGACTTATTGTAAGGTGTTCCTGGAGGAAACTGACCATAAGGGGGTGTGCCACCTGGACCGTAAGTAGGTCCACCATTGTAAAAATGTGGTCCATTACCATAATAAGGTGGCTCATTACCATAAGGTGGGGGCCCGCCTCCGTTGCCATGAGGGGGTGGGCCACCTCCAAATGGTGGGGGTCCACCATTGCCGCCAGGATAGGATGGGTCTCCATCACCTCCGCTAGGAGGAGGTGGTGGTCCGCCACCGCTGCCGGAATAGGGTGGGCCTCCGCTAGGAGGGGGTGGTGGTCCACCGCCGCTGCCGAAAGGGTAAGGGCCTCCTCCACCACCTCCACCATAGTAGGGTGGTCCTCCACCACCACCACCATAGTAGGGTGGTCCTCCACCACCACCACCAGGATGGGATGGTCCTCCACCATCGGGGGAGGTGGTCCTCCGTGTCCGCCTGAAGGGGGATACCCCCCACCTCCACCGCCAAGGGGGTGGGCCATGATGGCAGGAATGAGGTGGTACTACGCCAGAAGGTAGAGGTCCGCCTCCTCTAGAGTTATGTGGGGGCTCGTCGCCTCCAATGGGAGGTGGGGGTGGACCAAACGGGGGTGAAGGGACTTGAGGGATTGTAGGTGGGGGTCCATGTTGTAAAACATTTTGCTGTCCCCATAGAGTGTATGGATTTTCGGGGTAGGGTACCCCGTAGAGTGCGTTTCCGGGATTGAGTTGTCCTGAAACAGGGTTAAGATAACCTGGATACGCTTGACTCGATGGTGGTTGAATTACATTGGACGGTCCCCCAACATGGGATAATCCCGTAGTGGAATGTCTGGTAGGTAAGGAATTTGCAACGGAAGGACTGAGAGGAACTCCTCCTGCAGTATTATGGTTGAGAGACGGGGGTTGTCCCCCAGCAACAACTTGCTGACCACTAATTAAAAGTTGACCCAAGACGGGTTGTTGATTATCTACCGTAGGATAAACATTACCTGTAAGGAAGGTAGGGGGTAAAGAGTATCCTCCCCGCGAGTTTTGAGGTGGGGAAGGAATGGGTAATGTAACCATGGTAGTAACAGGTGTGTTGGATTGTTGTCCTTCAACGGGTTGAGTCGTCTGAGGTATCGGATTGGTCTCCTATCTAGGGTGTGTATGTGTAGGAGTTGAGGATTGACCAAACTCAGAAGTGGTCACGTGTTGTGTGGATGATTCCGGTGAATCATAAGATAAATAATGATTGTGATAAGGAGGCAACGTTGGGTCTTCCACCCTTCGTAGAAGACTTTGTCTTTGAAACTCCTCACCCATGGCACGTAATCGATTCAACTGTTCACGATAAGGTGCCAGACGGTCGTTGGGAGTATCCCAACTAGGTGGGGATGCAATGGAAAAATGAGCCACTGGGTGGCCTAGAGATGATGTCCAATAAGCTGTTGTTGGACCAACAGCTGCTGCAGGACCGTCCTGGGGTGAATTTAACCATTCCATCGATCCAGGCTCTCTCGATACAACGTAAGGTTGGTCTTGTGAAGTAGAAGTTTGTGCCTCTTCACCCTGTGGGGGGGTGGAGGTTAGTGAATCTGGAGGAAACATATGTGCTCCAACATTCAAGGTAGGGTTTTCAACTTCAGGTGACATGATTGTGGCTTGTGGGTCCATTCTTACCCTTGAAATTACCTCTTGGTTAAGGGGATATTTGGGCGGTAAGTTTTGAATCCTACGGGACCTTCTCCGAGGAAATTCAGCCAGAGTGACTGAAACAAAAGTTTCTCCTAGGGCAAGCTAAACATAAGAAAAGCAGTCCAGAAAAATCCTACACAAACTAAGGCCGCAAGAAAACTTATGTGATAGGAGTGGATTCAAAAGTTTGGAACCTCATAGGATTGTCAAGGCTTCGCAAATCGCTATATACCGTAGGGTCCAACAGTAAAATGTGACAAGGAGGATTGGGACCATACCCTTGTTTGAATACCGGATTACCTGGACAGTACGTGCATAGTAATCTCCCCGAGTGTTGTTCTCGGTGTATTGCTCTGCCAAGATGACCAAAAGGTTAACTTAGTTGGTTTCAGGAATCCTAATGGTGTCTCCCGATATACACAAGGTACATGGGAGCTCAGATCCGTAGTGGTGCTGTCTAATGCACAACCGTATGGCATGAGACCTTCCTATATACTACTGAGTATGTGAAACACCTTTCTATATACGCCAAGTACATGAAACACCTTTCGATATACGCCAAGTACACAAAGTACTTGGTGCGTACGTGAAAGAGCTTTGATATACCTGGTTGGTAAGTGAAAGAGCTTCGATATACTGATAAGTACGTGGAAGACTACAATACCCCCGGAATACAGTGTTGGCAAGTAACGATAGCTGCCACATTTTACGATGTCAGAACATGTCTCTAACTTAACACACAAGTTACTAAAATTTTTACCCTAGTTCTACCATTAATTTTAACTGGGTGGTTAGTGAACGCATGAGGTGAGTGCATAAATGTAAACATAATGCAGGCCCTAACTACATGCAAAAATATACTTTTCTTTTGATGAACTCTATGTATGGGAAGGAGAAATTTCTTTCCAAGTGATTTTACCAAAGCAACACAATCCTAAAATCTACCTAATTTGATAAAAATACTCTTTTCATTTTTCTGTTTTTTCAAGCAAAACTCAAAAATCAAGCATGACAACTAAATCCAAACATTTTATTTTGTCTTTTCGAATCAAAACTTTAAGAGATGAAAAGAGAGAAATTTCCTATCTAGAGCACTCTAACTTTTCAATTTCACTATAATGGCTTAAAAGCATAAAAAATCGACATGCATACAATTTCTCCAAACATGGAATCACTTTTGTAAAAACTTGATCTCACTCGAATTTTTCAAGAAAATGAATGATTCATAATTCTCGAAAAGCACAAATGATTGATTCTTCTCAAACTTTTGCAAAAGACTAATAAATGACAATTTCCAATGTATGAAGCGATTCCTTCTACATTTCCCAAATGCACTTGAAAATCATTAAAAATGATGCACCTTCAATTTTCCAATGATATGCCAAGATAATAACTTGCTAACAATGATATTTTTAAGCACAAAAAACTGAAAAGAAAGTTGATTTGCAGCACTCTAAACACTCAGGAAAATATCAGAAAATGACAAGCACTCATATGGATTGAAAACACTTCAAAACACTCAAAACACTTAATCAAGAAATTGAATGCAAACGAAGTTAAATGACAAGTGCAAAAAAGAAGTTTGGGATCAGATCTAATGCAAAGATCAGATCAGGTAAGGAGAGGAGGGATAACAAGGTCAAGTGGATGAAGGTGGGGGAACCAAAGTATCCACCACTACCAAACTGAAACTTGTTAAAATGGGACCCAATACAAATCCACACAAATACCAAACACTTTCAACACACAAATCAAAAATAAATCTCTGACTGGATCTTGCAGCACAGAGGGGATTTGCACACCAAATCAAAACTCAAATAAAAAAATGGAGGGGGGATTCCCTTATACCAATTCTAATAGATCAACGTAGTTTGTGTTCATACACAGAGCGACCGTCGCAGGTCACTAGTGTGGGAATTGTGACGATGTCGTAGTGCACCAGTGGATAGGTTGCGACGACAGGCCAAAAGACAGAGAACAGAGGTCAAATCAACGCTCTGTTTGCACTTCCTAGGTGCGGCGGGAGAGATGCAAACTCTAGGATCAATAGATCTCCAAGAAATGAGCAATAAAATGGTTTAAGAATAGTGAGTACAGACTCATAGGAGGACTACAGACTCTTCAAAGTGAAGATTTGATGGTGAAAAAGACTTAGGAGGCAAGTAAGATGGCTTGCAAAAGAAATCAAATGAAAATGACATTCAAATGAAAACTAAACGATGTATCTTCCCCAGTATGGTCGCCAGATTTGGTTGACGGACAATCTACCAAGAGCGGACTCGAGGCCTGATCTCCCTAGCTTAACGTAAGTCTAGAACAAATAGAGACAAAATATAAATAACTCTCCTAGATCTAATTAGAGATCAAGGAACTAGATGCTTTATTTTTTCAGATCGTTGATCCTTTCTCCTTGAATGCTGCTCCAAGCTTGATGGTCTTCAGATCTCAGCTGTAAAACCTGTCAAGACAACACAACAACACAAGCAGTAAAAAGCATCTACACAATAATAGATCTAAGTAAGCAGTTAAGTAAGAAAACTACACAAAACATCATTAACGCAATGAGATTTGGTGGAAAGCATTTATATTACTGTATTAAAGGGAAATACATAGAAGGAAGTGATTACAACCAATGGCTTAACGTAACAATCCTTCTCCAACCAAGCCGATGCCAAATCCTCCAAAGGGATGATGGATCTCTCAAGGGATGAGTAGAGATCTCTCCTAAGCTAATTTCACCAGTGTATAGATACTATAGACTTCCTCCCTTTGGAATGGGAGTGAGATTCACTTATATAGGATTAAGTGGATAGGGTAGGTTGAGATATGGTAGGAGAGAGATAGGGGATCCTTCAAAGAGGCTAGGAACCGAATGCCATCTTCCCCAAAGGCTAGGGATAGGGATCCACATCAACTACCTTTGAGAATGAGCTCGAAGAAGCTATTTTAATCAATTAACTGACATTGTCGCAGGATGAAAGAGGACAACCTGCGATGTCGCAGGTTGCATTAGGACAACCTATGATGACCTCTCAAAACCTAGTAGAAAAAGGTTAATATCTATTCCAGGTTGATGACTTAGTCAAGGAACTTCAGGGATGTATACATTGAGTCTCAGGGTAGCAAGATTTAGGTGTAACACCATTGTTGACTGGAAATCGATATTTCTATTTTGTAAAAGGCTCCATATTTTCTGAATAAAATATCTCTTATACTGCTGCACCGGTTTTCCCATCTTGGGTTTTTCCGGGGGTTTATACCCAAAAATATTTTGTTGTTTCTATTGGTGTGAATGATTGGTATATCTCTTAGTGTTTTAATTCCGCTGCAAATTTATGAGTGAAGAAACCCTTGGTTGATTGAAAGTAAATAATTGCATGCTTTTAGTCCTAGCTGGGTTTTAAGGAAAATTTACAGTAAAGGTTTATGTGTTTTTACTCAAGATAGCCTTAAATGTTATTTAATCAAGTGTTGCTATTTTTTTTTAGTAGCATTAAAGGAAAGGGGGAGTGCTACTTTGGTCTCTTTGACTTTGTCCATATTGTTATAGTGTGGCGCATGCCCATTACAAAACATGATTTAAGTAATATTGAATTTGGACATAGAGTTGTGGGACTTTCCAACTTATATGCATTTGATGAGGCAGAGGAGTACTAGGCCACTTTCTATAGTTGGTTGGTTGATGAATTACTAAACCCCATTTCCTATTATGTGGTGATTTCAACATAGTAGAAATATAATATGAACCTAAGGGTATGATCCTAATTCACATGTCCAACTGGGAGAAGGTGGCGTTAAATGCCCTTAAAGTTGAGCTTGGCCTCTATGACTCCAACACATGAAGGAGAAAAGACTCATCATAACTTTGATTTATGTGGTCAAATTTACCAAAAATACAACGAGAGAACTATGAAGAGATTGAAAAAGGCCATGTTATCTAAACATAACACTTTCCTTTTTTATTGCAGCGGGTCAAGGAAAGTTTATGTACTAAGTGATATGAGTCTCTCAAAGGACTTATCATTTACGTTTCAATCACATAGGGGGTGATAGAATAAGAATTCTCATTGTCTTCTAAAATTGAAAAGCACTAGTTGTGCAAACTAAACTAGGAACCTCCTCTCCAAGATAAGAGACAAAGATGATCAGATTGCCAAGTGAGAGGAAGTTATTGCATATATCAACTATTTTTTTAAGAAGCTATGTGAGGAAAATTTCTTCTGTTAGGTGTAAGTGACATAAGGCTATGAGAGATGTACTTGAGTGACTTAATCAACAACTTTAATTTAGCCCATTTGGTGGAGGATTTCAACCTATGTTGCTATGCTCTAACACTTTCTAAAGGTTGATGAAATGCATAGAGAATGAGGAGCCCAATTGAGAACAACACTTCACTCAATTATGTCTAATGATAAGGTAATGATTTTTTTCAAAGTCCTATCTACTAAAGAGGCAACTAAAAACAACAATGATTAAAACATATAATAGATACCTAAATAGGAAAGAAAATTGAAGAAAGCTGTGGTGGCTAGACCTTCAAAACAATGAATTGAAAAGGGTTTCTGGTTGGTTGGAGATAAGGACAAGAGGACAGTTGGGCATGGAGTAACCTTTGGTGGGTTACTATCATCAATGGCAGATTTGGACCACGATAGCAGAGAAAAGAGGCAAGGTAGACATGGTTCTTTCATGTCGAAGTAATCTGCAGGTGAAGGTAGAGAAGGAAGACAAAATCGGCTGCAAGGCTAGAGCATTTAAGAATGAATTCTAACCAGTAACTTCAAGAGGAAAGGGGTGGAATACCTAGTCATATGCTTCTGGAGCACGGGAACATGAATTCAAGACCATGTAATCTTGATTTTTAGGTGCTACAGAAGAAAAAAATTAATGGAAACACAATGCAGAAACACATACACAGGAAATAACAGACATCAGAACACACATCACAGGAATCTCAAGTTCCAAAATCAGGTCTGCTCATTGAATTAAGAGGCCAAATTCAAATACAGCGCAGAGCAGTAATCTCTCTGAAAAAACATCCAACAAAAACCCTTTGATTCGCTTCGGAATCTGCCTTTATAGGCTTACAAAATATCAAAATATCTTTAATAGAATAAAAAAGAACTTGCATGGGTAATGATGAAATCGCTCAAGCTGGGCCACCCAAATCAACCGTCGCTGATTCTTCCATGCATGAAAGGAAGAATCCTCTATGCTGGAAATGCACCATTGGGAAATGGGACCCACCTGTTCATCCTGCGGATCAGGCCGTTTTTGACTTGAATAAGACAGGTAACTGAAACAAGTCCCCTTCGTCGCCCTCAATCGTGCCATTTCTTGATAAAAATATCCATTTCCCGCGACTATAACAGGCTCTGCAAAACTTTCTAGATCCAGAATTTCCTTTCCGCAACTGCGCTTCCGCAATTTCCCTTCCGCAACAGATCTTTCCGCAACGGTCCTTTCTGCAACCTGCAATTAGCCACATGGCGTGAAAGGATTGGTCTTCCGACCTCGTGATTTTCTGGAGAATTATCTTTCCGCAATATGCAATCTGCAATGAGGGATGTGAGATGCAGAAACTTACTTTTTTGTGTTTCTGATAATGACTTTTCCGCAATCCACAACCCGCAAAGCAGGATGTGGAAAACTATATTTTTCGTCCCTTGGAAAATTGCTTTTTCCGCAATGCATGTTGCATATTGCAGAAACATGTCCTTTGCGCTCTTTGGGAAATGGATTCCCGCAATCTGCAATCCACAATGCGGATGCGGAACTTGGAAACAGGGTTACAGAATGCGCTTCTGACCATTGATATGATCTGCTCCTCGATCTTAGCCATCCAATCTTCTTTGGTTGTGGAAGAAGCTCCTACTGCTAGTTTTTTCTGCAGAAGGACCCTCTTGCCTCGTATTTTCCCATTTTCTCATTGTGGCTCGTTCATTTGGTTTGGATTTGTTTGACACTTAGCCCATTTTGGGTTTCTCGACTCTTTATCTGATGCAACCGACCAATGGGTGACCTTGGGGCTCCAGGTGGGGGGATTTCCCTCACTCCCTGGTGGAAACCATAATAGTGTTAACATCGGCTCCAACCGAGGATGCTATCCTCCCTATGAGGTAGTAATAACATGTAGACTAGTAGCCCTTATTCCCTTCTTCGCATCACAAAACTGAACTTGAGTAACTAAAAACAAAAATGACAATGTACAATCAGGGTGGGCTGACGGACTTGCGTTTTACTTGAAATAACGCTTCAGGAACCGTCCATTGACGGCTCCCTTTCCAACTGGTTCAGGAAGAAAACATTGTTCCCGTGGTAGGTGGTGATTTTATAGGGCCCTCACCAAAGGTTTTCAAACTTCTAGGCCTGGTCTTCTCTTCTAGCATCCCATTTTAATACCAGATCTCCTATTTGGAAGTCGTCCGCCTTGGTATTTCTGTCAAATTTCTTCTTGATTCGGTCCTGAACTTTCGCAGCTTCGGCCAACACCCCTTCCCTAATTTCTTGCACTTCCACCAACTGGGTAGTCCTCCTCAGCTCGGGATTTGGCTCCTCTTCTTGCTCCTGTAGCAATCATTTCCGGCCATGTGAGAGAGTTAGGGAATATTACCTTTATTCCATATACTAATTTGAAAGGAGAAGTTCCAATGGACTTCTTAGAGGTGATCCTATCATCCCACAAGGCAAAGATCATCTTGGTGTGGCAAGCCCTTTTATTTTCTTGTATCAGCTTCTTGATTATCCTTACTAAACTTTTGTTTGAGGATTATGCCAATCCATTTCCCCGGGGATAGTAAGCAGTAGAATGGACCAGCTTGATGTGGAACTTGTCATAGAATTTGACCATCTTTTTAGATTTGAAAGCCTGTGCATTATCAGTGATTATCTTAACAGGAGATCCAAATCTAGACATGATATTCTCCTCTAGAAACTTGATGATGACTGTTTCAGTGGCTTTCCTGGTAGGTACTGCTTCGATCCATTTGGTGAAATAATTAGTGGCAACCAGTATCCACCTATGCTGTCCAGAGGAATTGGGGAAAATTTCACCAATGAAGTCGAGCCCCCATTGTTGGAAAGTGGCTTCTACAGATATTGGTTTCAAAGGCAATGACAAGAGTTTCCTCTTCCCTTCAAAGATATGGCATTCATGGCAGTTGGCTATTTCCTTATAAGTACCCTTGAACATGGTAGGCCAATAAAACCCTGCTCTGAGAATTTTGTTAACAGTGGCCTTTGAGTAGTGATGTCTCCCACAGAATCCTTTGTGGAACTCTTTCAAAGTTTCTTTGGCTTCATATTCCACCATGCAATTTAAGAGGACACCCTCAGGATCTTTCCAATAAATACAACCACTTAGTATGCAATATTTTGCAGCCTTCATCTTGGTAGATCTAGCTTTGCTTTTTCCCATCTCAAGGGGTGCTTGTAAGTTCTGCAAAACATATACAATATCATAATACCAAGGAGAGGATAGGAATTTGTCTGATACCTGAGGCAGTGGATCTTGGGGAGTTTCTTCTTGCATGTGTGACAGCAGGTTCACACTCATTGAATCCCAATTTGATTCAACCATGAGTTTGGCCAGGCCTTGTCCTTTAATAAGCTCCATAGGTTTGATCTCTAGGTCATATTCCAGCAGTGTGGATATCCACTTTTCTCTTCTACCTTCTGGATTAGGTTGTGTCAATATATCTTTCACGACATCATTGGGAACGTAGGCTACAACATGGGAATGTAGGACATAAACCCTGAAATATTTCAAAGTTTTGACCATGGCATAGGCTTTCTTTTCCATAATGTTGTACTTGAGTTCAGCATCTCTGAGAGCTCTGCTGAAGAAAGCTATGGGTTGTTCATCCCCTTCCTGATTTTTCTGTAAGAGCACACCTGCTATGGAGTGTTCAGAGGCGAAGGAAAACATAAGAAATTCCTTGTCAAAGTCTAGGCTAATAAGTACAGGTGCTTCAACAATTGATTTCTTTATATCCTCAAATGCTTGTCTAGCCTCTGCAGTCCATTTGACTTGATTGTATTTCTTAAGCATGCAGGTGATTGATCTCATGATTTCTGGGAAATTGGGGATAAATCTCCTTATGAAGTTTACTGTTCCCGGAAAGGATTGAACCTCCTTCTTACTCATGGGGAGCTCAATTTTCTGTATTGCCTCTATTTTTTCTGGGTCAATTTTGGTCCCATATTTAGGTATTATGTGGCCCAGCAGCTTACCCTCTTGCATAGCAAAATTAGACTTCTTGGGGTTCAAGGAGATTCCAAATTTCCTACACTTGCTGAAGACTTGGTGCAAATGTTTCAGGTGCTCTGCATCAGACTTGGATTATACAATGATGTCATCCATGTAAACCACCACAAACTTTTCTTTCTCTCTTACAAAAGCTATGTCCATAGCTCTTTGGAAGGTGGCTCCTGCATTCAACAGACCGAAGGGCATCTTAGCATACATGAAGGTTCCCCACAGTGTGGTAAAGGCTATTTTGTTCTGGTCTTCTGGCAGCACCTTAATCTAATTGTATCCTGAAAATCCATCCGTCATGGACATTCTTGCTTCCCCTACCACCTTCTACAAAATGTGGTCCATTTTGGGCAAGGGGTAATTGTCTTTTAGGGACACCTTGTTGAGATTTCTAAAGTCAATACATAGTTTGATTTCACCATTCTTTTTCCTTACTGGGACTATGTTAGCCACCCAGTATCAAAACCTCAAAGAGACTATGATTTTGGCTTCATACAACCTCTTTACCTCTTTTTCTATCTGTGGGAGCAACATAGGATTCATCCTTCTCAGCTTCTTCCTGAATGGCTTCTCCCTTGTTTTGACCAGTATGGTATGCTAGATGACAGCTGTGTCAGAATCTTTCAGATCTTCATAGCACCATGCAAACACATCATAAAACTTTCTCATTAAATCCATATAATCCTTTTTGATGCCTGGGGCCAAAGACTTTGATAGCTTGACAATTTTGTGCTCTTCATTGCTCTCAATGTTGCAGTCTTCCACCTCTTCTGGGTTTGGAACCATATTGTGATCTCTGGCCACATCATTTTCATCAAACAATCTTTCCAGCGGGACCAACCCTTTTGGCATGTAATTGCTCTTTAACTGCAAAATTTCTTTGCCCCCCAAATTGGTTTTGAGCTTTGGTGGGCCAGGTTCCCATTCTTCCCCTTCCCATTCTTCCTGATCAATCTGGATATTGGAAAAATCCCCAGTCATTTCCAGGAATTTCCTGATCTGCTGGTCATCTTCAAAGATCTTCCAGTTCTTAGTGTTATCTAGGATAGATGGCCTATGCCTTATATTAATCATGTGTGTTCTGGTAGGGTAAGCAGGGAGCTGAAATATGCTAGTAGAACTGGCTAGGGTATCGACCACTATATTCTTCTCTCGGGGAATGAAAAATATATCATGCTCTGTGAATAAATTGTCAAACATGTCCCATGCAGCATTCCTGTAAGCCTTTAGTCTGGGATGCTTAGCCTCATAGCTGCCTTTCACCTGTTGGATTATTAGCTCTGCATCTCCATAGACCTTGATCTTCTTAGCTTTCAGGTCCTTGAGTACATTCAAGCCTAACAACATAGCTTCATAGTCAGCCACATTGTTTGAACAATAAAACATTAGTTTGAACGTATGGAACCTGGCATGTGCATTTTTCTCATCTGGAGGGGTGATCCATATCCCTGCTCTAGCCCCTTCTTTATTCACAGCCCCATCGAATCTCATGACCCAGTGATCTTCTTTTTGGAGGGTGGTCGTGGCCTCTTCTTCCAACTCCGATTTCTCATTACTGCCTTCTTCCACCTGTCGCCCATCATTCTCTCTGTTAGCCGGGCCTTCAAGGAATTGAACTTTATTTTCATTGTTGGATTCACCACCTGGTTCAGGTAACTTGGAAGCTTTGGTACCTTCTCCTTCTGAACCTGGATCATAGCAAATAATTCTAGAGCCTACATCCATGTCTATGGAAAATATGGGGTGGTTATCAGGCATATCCTTGTTGCTTACTACATATGAAATCCTATGTTCCTTGTACAACCTTCTTCTTTCCCCAAATACAGGGACGGTGGCATAAGACATGTCCATCTGTATGGTTCCCTTCAACTTTGTAGTCCATGATCTGGACAACAACATCCCAAACTTGGGTGGGACATCAACCACTACCACATCCATGATAATATTCGTCTGAGGTATCTGAGTCAGTGATACCACCATGTCTTTAATCATCCCTACACATGGAACTCTTTTAGAATCAAAGGAGAACAAATATTTATAGGGTCTGGTTATTTCTAACCTAAGATTCTCCACCACTGAACTGGGTATGAGGTTATGAGAGGATCCTGAATCAAACATTGCATTATGCGGGATATGGTCATGTATGTTAAGACTGATATAGAAAGGAGGGACATCAATTTCAGAGGCATTTTCTACATGGGGGCCAAACAGAAGGGTGGGATTGTCATCTTGCAGATTGAGAGTATTAGGATGCTTTTCTTCTCCACCATTTACTACCTTCAGGATCTAGTCTTTATATTCTAAGTTTTTGACCAATTCATTCAAGGGGATGGAGATCTTAATCTTAGATATTTCATTTTCCAAGATGAAAGAAGTATGGACCTTCTCTGCTGTCTTTGTGTCACCTTCATCTCTCCCTTATGAACTCTTCTTAGGAGGTTGTGCCCCCTTCCCAAGAGTCTCCTTAGAGATTGCAACCTTTGGGTCTTTTCTCTCAGGGATTTCCTTTCTTGGTGGCTGCGAAGAGGATGGATCAACAACAACCTTTCTTTGGTCTACTGTTACTTTTCTGCTTCTCAGATTATGCTGTCTCTCAAACTCACATATGGCATTGTGGATCCCTCTTTGGTACTGGTCAGATTCTGATTCACCTGGGGCATCATCTGATTGTAGGGAAGATCAGTCATGCTCATCTTTAGTCAGATAGAACTGGGGTTGGGTTTGATCAAAGAGATGGATTTTTTCTTCAGCCTGTCTATCTTCTTCTTCATCTATGATATTCTCAGCAAAAGGAGGTTTGATTGGCTGATTGTCAGGGTTCCTTGGCTCTCTAGGTCTTCCTTGTGGGGTAGGAGGCCTTCTTAGATTGTTATTTTGAGCTTGAGGCTCTGGGTTTTCTCTAGCAGGAGGCCTGTTATCAAGGGAGATCCTATCCACCGGTCTCTCCATAGTTCTCATCATTTGTTCAAATTTTGCATCCATGGATTGGGATGTGGAAGGTTGCACTATTTTATTTCCTCTCTTTTTCTCAGCTTCACTTAAGTGTTTCATTTTTCCTGAGGCCATCAAGTTGGCTTCTACTTCTAGTGCATCTTTCAGCATATCAGGGAGAGTGGGAGATCTCCTTTCTCTAAGCATGAGAGCGAAGTCATTGTCAAAACAACTATCAAAATGAAGCTTGGCTGCCCCAACAGGGGGCTTTATGTCCACGTGGATGGAGTTGTACATCCTCATGAATCTGGCTGAGAACTCTTGGACAGTCTCAGTATTTTTTTTTTGGTATGTTCATACTGAGTGAAAATCTGGAGAGAGTTTTGCTTATCTTGCCATCTGGCCAGGAAATCTTATTCAAATCTTTCATAGGTAGGTATCCCTCTATTTGAAAGGGCCTTAAACCATTTCTTCACTTCTCTTGCGAAACTTTGGGCAAACAACCTCATCTTAACATCATCTTCATCCACCTCTTCTAGGTCTGTTAAGTCATTAAATTGGTCTACATGCTACTGTGCAGAGAATCTTCCCTCCCCATCAAATCCTATGAGGGGTTGGGCATAGCTCACAGGTAAGTCATCAGGATTTGGTGGGAGGGACAAAGGAGCAAATCTGGTAGCCATGGCTCTTAGGTTTTGTTTGGGAGTAGAGGGGGTTCTAGGAATAGCAGGAGTGGTATTCAGGACTTGGTTACTTTGGCCAGTATCTTTAGCAAAGGGAGGCAGACCACTAGTTTCTTCCTAGGCTTGTAAATTTTCCCACCAAGCACCCAGGCAATGGGTCTAGAATTTTCTTTGGTCAAACAGGGTTTCCCTTAGATCAGTCTCAAACCTAGGTCTGAATGGGGAAGACTCAATCCTTAAACTTGGAGGGACACTTTATACAACACATGCCTCTTTCTTAGTTAAAGAAAAAGACCTATATAATAGATAAATACCTATTGGGCTTCTCTTTGCTTTCTTGATGACCTTTTATGGGTCTGAAGTAACTTTTGGCAGCTCAGGATCCGGATGAATTTTGGTACGTATTCTTCTGGGAGCCAAAATTTCTCTTAACGGTAATGCAGGATCCTCTTAGCGTCTGAATACTATTCACCCTCAATAATCAACTCTGATATGATATAAATATTTTGAAGTAGGGTTGATCTCCAGTGGAATCGCTAGAATGTGAGTTGGAGTCGCTAGGGAAAATGGTAAAACCTTGAAATCACAAACTCTCTGTTCGCCCTCAGAGGTATGATTTTACACCGTGAAAACCAAAGATTCTCCCCAGCGGAGTCGCTAGAATTTTATCACCCAATATTTTCCTGGGTTGTGGCAGGAAATACCATGGGGTAACTATTGCAAACCAATCTTTAGTGGATGGAAACTAGCCTTTCCAAACACAGGGAGGGATCTTCCTTTAATGCTTCCTACAATGAGATATAGCTTGAATGGGTTGGGATATAGGTCAAAGTGGTGGCTAGACCTTCAAAAGAATGAATTGAAAAGCATTTTTGGTTGGTTGGAGTTTTGTTGGTTGTATAACTATTCTTGAGGTTTTCTATAAAGACCCAGGTTATGCGTGGTTCGAGGAACCAACAAAACCCCTTTTCAACGACCCTTTCGGTAACAATCTATGAACAGACTAAGGTCTCACTCGAGGCAAAGTAATGGGGGGGCTGCGGAATCAGGTTTCTACAACCAGGTGATGAGCGCTTAAACAGAGCTGGCGAGCAGCGCACTACAGGACTCACACTGTGGACTTCGGACTGCGCAAAGTTCACCTTCTTCGCGGTCAACACTTAGACTATCGCGCATCCAATGACTACGC
Organism: Larix kaempferi; assembly: GCA_027924585.1. Classification (NCBI taxonomy): domain Eukaryota; kingdom Viridiplantae; phylum Streptophyta; class Pinopsida; order Pinales; family Pinaceae; genus Larix; species Larix kaempferi. The sequence goes on from BSBM01000322.1 coordinate 1,940,479, forward strand.
AATGCAGGGTGACTACTTCAACGATAGGACAACGCCACAGGGGACTGCGCTTCCTTCCAATACTTATGCAAACTTCTCTAGATATTACTTAGTGTAAAAAGACGCATTCAATCACCATAATAGCTTGCAACTCTTGCGAACTTATACACTATGTCAAACAACAATGTAACTGTGCACTTCTGGTGTTGCGCTCAGGGAATTGCACTATACCGAATTCGCGGACTAAGTGTTTACCCGACTGTCTTATGCATTCAACTAACTTAGAAATACTTATGCAATTAACATTCATTCACATGTGTTGATACTTAACATATTATTCCCATTCATCATCCTTATGGAGAATACATATAAAAGCAAGAACACATGAACCTATAACAAGATCTTAACCATTCAACACAAGCAAATACACAGATTCGAGCACATGAGCAATCACATATAACATAGAATTTAACGTGGTTCACCCCCAGAATGAGAGCTATGCCCACAAGAACTGTTGTTATATTATCTTTGGGAAGGGTACAAAATTTCTAGTCTACGCACTCAGCTGTAGACTCTCTTCCCTCTCAATAAGTCTCTGCGCATGCAGCTTGAAGAGCCTTTTCAATCTTCTTTCTCTCAACAGAGATCAATATTCATTTAAATCATCAACAAATATTAACCCTTTCTCTTACAAAATGTGCCTTTTATAGATTGTGACCATAGGTAACGTCTTTACAATGCATAGGCTCAAAAACCCCAAGGTTCCCCTAAACTGGTGCAGTTACCCCGCTCACCAGGATTGCTAGGATCTGATAGCGACTCATCATCGTGGCCATCCTTCCGCACTTGGTCATGTCGCTTTCATCCCCTCTGCCGAGCGCATGCCGATAGGTCGCTTTCACCCCGCCATTCCTTCTCTAACAGATTTATGCCGCCGGTTCATGTAGTGTCGTCTTTTCTTGTGCAACCGATTGCTTTCCTTCCATATCACTCCTTACCCTTCTGCTAGGAGTCATGGAGTATCCTAACCAAAAATAGACCACCGATGGTCTTACCGGAATTTGTACCGTTTTCATTTCAAAACTCTTCCTTTTTGGATCTTCACGGATCGAGCTCTTCGCATCACTATCCCTCTGGAGCGCTGGTACTCCGCAACGCTGTAACTTCGCGGTGCTGGATTTCTTACTTTGCCGATGCTGCATTGCATTGTATCCTTGCAACTCCAAAAACTGTCTTGCCAAAAATACCTTCATCTGAGCTGCGTTACAGCTCCAAAACTGTTTTGCTAAAAAATGCCTTACTTGGGACAGGCCCAACAGGCCCCTAACACTTACCTGTGTCTCGTCCCCGAGCCACTTTCAACTTCTGGTTTTCCTAGCTGCTCTTCCTCCTGTGGAGCTAACTTATCAATGAACTCTTGATACATTGCATTCAGCTTTGAAACCATTTCCTTTGTATCCTGCTCAATTTTCCTAACGGTCTCCAATACATCAAGTGTTATGTCATTCTGAGTTTGCTCTTGTACTGAGTCATGCGCATCACGGAGCTCCCTCATCTTTTCCTCAATCTCTTGCGAGATTGCATGGGCCTCTTCTTGCAGGGGCTGCGATTTAGTTTTGGCTTTAGCCTCCCTGTCTCTCAACACTTGAAGTTCCCTTTTGAGTTCTCTGACTTCCATATATATGCGGAGTTTATCTTTCGGTGACAAGGACTTCACCTCCGTGTCCAGGGCGTCTAACGCTGCCTATTTTTCCTTCATATTGGTTTGGACCTCCAGCAGCTCAGGGTCCTCTTGCAGCATAGTAAATACTCTTGTAGCTTCGTCCAACAAGCTTTTTCACTTAGTTACTTCACTGGATCTGCTGTCTGCGACAGCTTGCACTTCTACTGCTATAAGCTGTTGCTGATCTGGTGGTGTCTTTGGAGGATTTTGTGCTTCCAGAGTGGCAATCTTTGCTTTATAATCCACCTACATGTCTGTCATTTCTGCCTTAAGATCGCTAAATACTGAGTCGATCTTAAGGATAGTGTCTGCGAGCTCTAGCTGCTCGACACACTCTGGGTTCGCTGCGCAAATTGAAGCGACAATTTGCTCTATCCTTCTTCGCTACTCTTGTGCACTATCAAGATCCTTGTCCTTCTGCGCACTCTCTTATTTCAACTACTTGTTATGTTCTTGTAACTCATGATGGCGGCCAAGAATGACCCTATCTCGGTCATTAATTTCTTCCACAACCTGGAGGTGCAGATTATGTAGTCCTTCAAGTGGCAACATTGCAATGTCGACGTCCACATGCTCTATTCTTTGCGTGCCTGGTGCTAATTCATCGCGAGGTAAGATGACACTTAGAGGATCCAGTCTGACGATGCACGATCTCGTTGCATGGTCAGAGCTAAAGGAGTTTGCGTCAGGTGCGATGTTCCGACTGATTTGTCTTCTGACTCAGATCCGCGAACTAAGTCACGCTAGACTTGCTCAAACTTTGTCACTATGCCTTGCAAAGAAGTGAGATTCTGCTTTAGACTCACTTTAATCTCCTCATTCTTGGTGTTTTTGACGACCAGCAGGTCTTCCATATGCCCGGTGACTGTGGATGCGATCATCTCATAATTGTCATCATGGAGCTTTGCTTCTAATTGGCCCTTTGAGACTTTTTGCTTCTTTTTCTGGACTTTCTTTGGGGCTGAGCTTCTGGGCTCCTTCCTTTTTCCTAACAGTGACTCTTTGACAATAGTTGTCGGAATTGGATTACTTTCTTGGGAGTCATTGTCGATGATCATAGGTCCTTCGACCTTCCATTCATCTACCATTCCTTCATGTTGAGGTCGATATCTGCTTCATCATGATGTGATAGTTCCCTTGGAACCATTCTGGGTTCTTTTTCTGTACCTTTGCTGAAATGTAGACGGAATGCATGTTAGCGCAAAAATTTAAGGTGCGAATATATTTAGATGTTACCTCTTTGGATATCCTCGGTGTGCGAGTAATGACATCACACAGCTGCTCGAAGTATGTGTAGAAAACTTCATTCGACGCACGCTGTCTTTTTGGCATCAAATTCGCCCAGAGGTTCGCATACCTGGGTCCTCTACAGTCATTGCTGGCAGTGGTGAGGCCAACATAGTGTCTTGGGTCCTTCCATCCTACAAATCCGATCAATACCATCAACCAGCTATAGCGAAAGTTGTTGCCGTGTATCTGCGTGTCGCGCACATCTTCTAGAAATTCATTCAACAGATATTGGCACCAGTTAAATCTTCCCCCCATTGTGGCCTTCGCCCCAAGGAGCACTGCTCCGGCTGGTACTTTTGTCGACCTCGCCTTCCTCAAAATTTTTAATTATAGTAGTTGTGTTACAAATCACGTAGCATCATTGGCTAGATCGTCCGTGACGAATCCTCTTTTGCATTTGGGGACGCTGTGTGTTTCTTTCATCTGCGTGGAAACCTCCTTATCCTTGTGCTTTCCTTGAAAGAATTTCTTAGAGTCCTCACCTCGCTTGCTTAACCCTGTGATGGGATGGATCAGGTCGATGTTCAGGTCGACGTTTCTGTCCATCCAAAGATATCCTTGGTGTGTGCACAATATGAGAGTGCACACTACTGCATTAAGTTATGGGCTCCAGTTGAAGTGCGGGAGCCTCAATAGGTTCAACAACCCCAATTATACTACTTCAGATAACCCAACTCTGTGCGACCAGCACAAAATTTCCCTTCACATTCTTCTTCCAGCACATATACTTATCTGGCTGAAATTGTGGGTACTTTGGCTCGGTTGGCTCCTTTTGTATTTGAATTAAGTCGTGGTCCTCGAACTTACAGTCTATGAGCTTACCCAACATATTTGCTTCTAGTTTCACATGTTTGGATATTGGTGGAAGTGGTATCTCATACTTCATGTTTCTGGACAGTTTAATGGCCAGTGCTTCCTGTGTACGCAGAGAAATATACTCAGGGGTCAAAGTTAATGGGATTTCCTTATCGCCAAGTGGAACATCTGGCATCTCGGATCTCATCATCTTCGGTTTTGTCTTCTCCACTACGGGTTCCTTATCTTTGCTTTTCATAACTATGGAATGTCGTGGCGATCAGCGTCAACCCTGTCCCTTCTCTGTAACAACCTTCTTAGTGGGGGTTCTCATCAACCCTTCAAGCCCGGTTTTCTTAAACACCCTCACAGTCTGCTCGACTGTGAACTCTTGCTCGAGTGTAGAATCTTCTGACATTCACTGTATGTTTATATACAGACTCATGGGATAACTAGGCGCTCATTGTAAACAAATCAATCTATGGCTTGCAGAAAAATTTCAGAGTTTCGGTAACGCCCACGAGTCCAAATATAGTGGTATTTATAGGCGCAGTTAGGCTTAGTCACGCCCATAAACGGCTAGAAAATCATTAAATGGCATGTCCGTTGGCCAAATCCACTGAGGATTCGGATCCTTTCCTTCATTAATTCATTCAGAATGACTATTTCCGCATTAAATGCTTAAGCGGTTGTCGACAAAATCACTGTATAACAACTAGTTTTCCGACCGACATTGTAACGGCTAGTTTCTTGGATCGCTGCGCCGAACCGCATGGCGAGTTATGACTATCCTAACGCAGTTACTTCACGGTGCCTTGATTCTTGGTTCTGAACTTTGCATCTTCTCTGTTCCATTGGATCTATGCAGCTACATTTTGAGCTTTGTACTGCGCGGTTCTACTTTTCTTTTCTTTTTTTCATTTTTTTTAATCTACGCAGCTTTACTTCTCAACTAGTGATGTGTCGTACTTGCATTCTTTCTATCCACTTCGCATATCGACCCAAAATTGTGTACATAATCTGTTCGATTCTAGTGCCCAATTTCAACTGTACTTGACACTTAGAAATTCCCTTCTCTTTCGATCATTGAGGGTTCTGCGAAGTAGGACTATCCCGATAGGGTTTTAGTCTACTTCCATTCATGAAACCTAGTAAGGTATCTCCAGCTAACGTGGCTAACTGAACTGCGCCACCATTAGTAACATGCATAACAGTATAGGGGCCAAGCCAATGCATTTTAAATTTGCCAGGAAATTTCATAAAATTGCTATCATACAGGAGAAATAGGTCACCTACCTGAAAGGACTTGTTTTTGATATGGCGATCATGTCATGCTTTTTCTCTATCTTTCTGCACTTGCTGGTGAAAGCCTGCAATGAAGCGATCTTCCTCTAATCAAACCAAGTCTAGAAGCCTTTCTTCTATTGCCTCTTGATCTTCCATGCCTGTGAATGCAGCTATGCGTAAGCTGGGTACAATATACTCCATAGGCATGACAACTTCTTGTCCAAAGGCCAATCTGAAGGGTGTATGGCCTGTCAACTTCTTACAAGTAGTCCTGTATGCCCATAACATAGCTGGAATGCGTAGATCCCAATCATCCTTGTTGACATTGCATACTTTGGTCAGCGAATTCTCCAATACTTTGTTGAAAGCTTCAACAGTTCCATTTGCTTGAGGGTGGTATGGTGTACTCCTCTGATGATAAATGTGGAACTCTTCAGTATGGAACTCTTCAGTAAGGGCCTCAATAGTTCGGTTCAAAAAATGAGTGCCTTGATCACTCATCAAAATCTTCGAGCATCCAAATCTAGTAAGGATGTTCTCCCGATACAACTTACAGCTGAATGTGCATCAACCAATATAAATGGCTTCTCATGCTCCAACACGCATCTGCACAGCACTTCATCCGGTCCTAACTTGTATAACTGTCCCGTGTTTATGGTGAAGTCTGCTGCTCTTACTACTGGCTGCTTCTGCTGCTGCATAGTAAACTCTGTTGGTGCCAACCCAGTAGTCAAGAAATCGACAATGTCTTTGTAGTAGTCATCTGTGATCTATATAGAAAATAACTGCGCATCAGGCATACTGTCTTCAAGATTGGTGGGTTCTTTGCCTGGCTCAATCCTTGAGAGATGGTCAGGTCCTAAGTTCAGTCTGCTTGGTTTAACCACAATTTCGAAGTCATACTCCTGGAAGAGTAATAACCATCTGCAGATTCTCCCCCCTAAAACTGGCTTATTGACCAAGTATTTCAGAGTTGAATATTCAATGTACATGGAGAAGTGTGCACCCATCAAATAGTGCCTAAATTCATGCAGTGCATACACCATAGCCAGACCCTCTCTTTCAGTGGTTGTATAGTTCTTTTCAGCGGATGAGAGATTCCTGCTTGAGAATGCAATGGGGTGATCAATGCCCCCTTCACCTGGTTGAGCGAGCACAATGCCCAACGCTATACATGAAGCATCAACATGTACATGGAACGGCTTATCCCAATTTGGAAAAACTACGATCGACGCAGTTACCATTGTCTCATTTAGCGTGTCCAGTCCCTTCTCACATTCAACGTTCCATATGAACTGCGCTTCTTTCTTTAGCAGTTTCTCCATCGACGCAGTTATTTGTGCATAACCTTTGATGAAATTTTTGTAGTATCCTGTATGCCCCAGTGTCATGCGAAGCTGCTTCATTGAGTTTGGTGCAGGTAAGTTCACAATCACTACGAGCTTCACAGGATCCACCATCAGACCCTGTCTGCACACAATGTGTCCTAGTAGAATACCATAAGGCACACAAAAATACATTTCTTTAAATTCAATGAAATTTGATGTTGTGTGCACTTAGCTAACATCATTATGAGGTTTTCACAGTGGTTTTTAAGCAAACCAAGGATAGTCCAGTCATCAAAATATGCTTCTAAAAATTTATGCATAAAATCTTTAAATGCTGCAACAACAACTCTGTAAAAGATGGCAGGTGCATTCTTCAGACCAAAGGGCATAAATCTATACTGAAATGAGCCCCATTCAGTAGAAAATGTTGTCTTATGTTTGTCTGCTGGATCAATCCTGATATGATGATATCTAGAAAATCCATCAATGAATGAGTAGGCCTCATTTCCCTCAACATTATCTAATACTTCATCTGTGAAAGGAGTAGGAAATGGGTCATGTAGTGGAGCATCATTCAGCTTCCTAAGATCTACGCAGATCCTGATCTCACCTTTAGTATTTTTGTCTTGGATAACCATAGGGCTTATCCACTTTGACTCTTCAATTGGCTCAATGATCCCTGCATCAAGCATCTTATCAAGTTCTTCCTTCACTCTTTCTTTATATCTAGGATTCAGTCTATAAGGCCTTTGCTTGATGGGATTCACGCTTGGCTTGAGAGGTATCTTCATAACCCCCAAGTCGCCCAAAATGCCTTTCATTTAAGAAAACTTTGTTGGAAATAGGTCCTGATACTCATGTAGAAGGTCTGCGATCTACGCAACCATGGCATCATCCCAGTAATCTCCTATAGATGCGAAATTTGGCTCTTCACTTGTGTCAATGTTCACTTTTCTTATCTTAACAGGTCCACTCATGTCTGGAATTTCCAGTGGAGGTCCCTCTACATTGCGTGCTCCCTCTGACTTAGGTATATTGATGTTGCGTGGATCCTCCTCATCGCTCTCCTCTTGTTCTTCTTCATTTTCGGCAAGGTTATAACATTCAAAGGCATGTTCTATCTGCCTTCCCCATTCTGGTTGTAGGTGCACAGGTACCTTTACATCTTCAAACACCTTCTCTTTGATTTCCTCCAATGCCTCGCTTATACTTGGACATTCTGCTCTGAATATCCTTTCTTTGATGATTTGTAGAGCTTCATTTATGCTTGGAATTTCATCTTCAAAACTAAAATTTTTCTGGAAGTTTGCAGTTATGATAGACCAATCTATAGTTCCTTTGTAAAGCTTTGTGTCTCTATACCAATACTTTGGAGTCTGCTCCTCCAATGTGTGCACAAACATATGAACCCATTCTGTCCGTGTTCTCTTTATCCATGTTTGTGAACAAATTTCAAGGTGATCCCTCAGATCCGTTTGTCCATTATACCTTGTAAATGTCAGTGCAACTTTCTCAGTGAATTTGATCTGCATCATGTGTCTGCACTGATCCCAAGTGGTCAATGTCTGCTTATGCGCAACCCACCATCTAGCAGGTGTCTCGCGCAGTGCTATGTCTAATGCTGGTATGCGATGTTCAGCTGCAACTGATACAGTATATTCTTGAATAAATGAATAACTATTAGTCGAACCATCATAGGTGGGGATTGGACTTACTTCGGTTCCAATCCAGCGCAGTGAATTTGTGATCTGCACGCATCTTCTTGCAGATACTTCATGCATTCTGCTTTTCCAATTCTCCAGTCCTACGTCAGAGTCTAAGATGCAAGAACTGTCGCATCGCCAACTGAGTGTTCCATCCACCGTAGGATTAATGTAATCATCTTGATTCATAGTCGTCTTGTAAATGCGATCAAGGTCTTGTGCTCTGGATTCTTCCTGAATAGACTGACTATATATTTCTCCCTACGAAGGGTCTAATGGTGCGATGACCCTTATATCCTGCCCTTCAAAGATCATATTCTTGGTCTTCAGGTTTATGATTGTGAGGTTATCCATCGCCCAATCTATACCCAATAGTGTTGGATAAGGCTGACTATCATCCACAATTTCAATAACCTTGAAGTCTGCATGACTTCGCACTCCATCGATGTCAACAATAATATTGGCTAACCTCCCAAAAGGTATTTGTTTCTGTTGATTTGCTAACCTCAACTGTATGGGTGTCCATGGAAACTTTGGTCTCCCCATTTGCTGCCATGTCTTCTTAGTCAAGACATTTATCTCTGACCCTAAGTCAAGGATAATCTCATCCATCTCATAATATCCTATCTGCGCACTGAGCCTCATTTCTCTTCTTGTTCTTTTGTGGCTCTTGATGTGATGAACTGCGCCCTGTCAGTATCTGTCTCACTGCATGGTTCATATTGGTTTAACAATTTTTCTAATTCCACCAAAACATCTGTGCTCTTCAATAATTTCATGCAGCTCCGTAGGAACTGCGCAACCGAAGTGCCTGTCTCTGTTGCGGTGCACGTGTTTGTCATAAGCTGCTGGCATATCCTCCATATGCAGTGTTTGAATTCACAACGTGATTCTTGGTGACATAGGTGCTGGCTCTTTGAATATGTCCCTTTCTTCTTCAAAGACTTCTTTATTTCTCTCCAGGTTGAAAGCAGGTGCTTTCCCACTAGATTTTCTGATCCAGACCATTTTAGCAGGGGTCTGCTTAGTTTCAAAATCTCCAGAAGTCGAAGCTTCTGCTTTCCTATCTCTTCCTGTGGTAGCGCTACTTTGCGTCACCACATTCATACTTTGATCCGTAGTCCTTTTCTCTGCTGCAATCAACTGAATGTTCGGGTAGGGTACATCTTGCTTTCTCTTCTGCATTTCTGCTGCTAACATTGGGCATGCCTCAATGACGTGGTTAAAAGATTTACAATAATTACAGGTAGTACACACATTGGTACAATCTCTAGATAAGTGATTGGGCTGGCCACAGTTATAACAAATCATATGGACTCTACCTCTTCGTTGTCCCAGGCCAGTGTTTCTCCCTCTTTCGTGGTATCCTCCATGTCCTTTGTATGCTCCTTGATCATAATGCGTGTTATCCTTGTTCTGCAGAGTTTCTTCTTGGACTCTGTATACTCCACCACCATGCATATGCTCCATATCTTGCTTTCTTTCCATCATGAGCTCATATGCTCTACAGTTGGATTCATCATGTCCAACGGATTTACAGATGTACAATATAAATTCTTAAGTGTTCGCACATACTTCTGGATTAAGTAGCAGTCTTCTGGCCAATGTCCTCTAGTTCTACATATCTCACACCATGGCGCTTGGTTCTGATTCAGTGGATTTGGTGCTCCACTGTCAAGGTATTCTTGAAATAAAGGACAATTCTCCCTGGTGTGTCCTTATCCCTTGCATCCTGTACACCATATTTCTTGTCTTTTTTCTTTCCCCTTCTTCATGTCCTGTAACTGTAATGTAAAGGTAGCTAGTTGTGTCTAGATCTAAGACATTCCAGTGCTAGTCTCCACTATCGACGAAGCTTCTAATTTCATCGCAATTTCCAAGGCTTCTGCCTACGAAGCAACCTTCTGTTGCATCAACGGTAGTCTAATATGGGGAAACAATGCAGCTATGAACCATTCTTGGTGCTATTGTGGTGCTATGTCAAAACTGACTCGGTCTAACAGTGTCTTAAACTTCTGGTCAAACTCCCATACTGGCTCAGTCATTTTCTGCTTAATCTCTTTCAGTTCTGTTCTACACTGTGATTCAGATTTTGGTTTCTTGAACTCTCTTAATAATGCAGCCTTAATATCCACTAAGGTTCTATTATGACCATGAGAATACTTCATGAACCAGTTCAAATCTCGGTCTCTGAATGTGGTGATGAGTTGCGCTTGCTTCACAGCATCATCCTGAACTTGCTTGACACTCCACATGGCTTCACATAGAAACCAATGTTGCTCAAGGTCTTCTAGACCCGTTCATTTAAATATCGACAGTTTGATATTGTCAGTCATTCTCCTTCTTGGTGGCGTAGTGTTTTGAGTGGTGTTAGGGATATTACTGCGCGGGATGTTCTGAATCGGGATGGTTTGAGTTGGAATAGTTTGAGTACTCACTCATGCAGTGTTACTGGTATTGACGCTCTGAGGATTAGGAATATTAAAAACTAGAGGGTTCTGAACTGGTAGATTCTGAGCAATAGGAGGCACGGTATTCACAACCAGTGGATTCTACGGAGTAATAAGTTGATAGGTAGCTGATAGAGGCGTGTTCTGGCTATCAGGATGAACTTGGAATTCAGTTTCTACGCGGAGTTCACTCTTATTGGTATTAAACTTATATCTCTTTCCACTTCTCAAACTGTGTGTATCTTCATCAGAGTCAATATATATGCTATTGATCATGACAGACTCAAAAATTTCTGTAAATTTTACTGCATTCTTAACACGCCTTTCTCAGCTAAAAGCATTTTAATATATAAACTGAGATTGTTTAGGTACTTACCTCTGAAACCTTTGAAGAACTCTGCTTCTGCTACGCTATAGGACTCCAGGGTGTCCACAATGAACTCTGTCATGAAGCCTTCTAGTATACTGTCAACCCAAAATCCGATTGCTCTCGAAAGTGGACTATCTATTGCTTTGAGCCCCTGAATGAGCTCTGGGGTCCACTCGGCAGGTAATTCTGGTTGGAAACAGTTCTTTCGCTCTACGAGTCTCGATATCCACTCATGAAACTTGTTTCGAAAGGATGCCCATAGAATCTCGTGAATATCCTTCCACAGGTATTTGTTTAACCAATCTACGTCAGAGAGACGTGGATGTCTATTCTCTTGTCTGGAAAAATATCTTTCTGTCTTGTCTAACCATCTCCAAATCTCTTTCTTGTCTAGTTTCCAATTTTCAGTGCCGGTACTCATCACTAGTTCAAGCGCGGAAACATAACCATTTGTTGGCTGTATACTTGTTCTTGAGATTTTCTATAAAGACCCAGGTTCTGCGCGGTTCGAGGAACCAACAAAACCCCTTTTCATCGGCCCTTTCGGCAACAATCTGTGAACACACTGAGGTCTCACTAGAGGCAGAGTAATGGGGGGGGATGTGGAATCAGGTTTCCAAAACCAGGTGATGATCGCTTAAACAAAGCTGACGAGCAGCGCGCTACAGGACTTGCGCTGTGGACTTCGGACTGTGCAAAGTTCACCTTCTTCGCGGTTAACACTTAGATTGTTGCGCATCCAATGACTGCGTGATGCAGGGTGACTACTTCGACGATAGGAAAACGCCACAGGGGACTGCGCTTCCTTCCAATACTTATGCAAACTTCTCTAGATATTACTTAGTGTAAAAAGACGCATTCCCATAATAGCCTGCAACCCTTGTGAACTTATACACTATGTCAAACAACAATGTAATTGCGCACTTCTGGTGCTGCGCTCAAGGAATTGCACTATACCAACTTCGCAGACTAAGTGTTTACCCGACTATCTTATGCATTCAATTGACTTAGAAATAGTTATGTAATTAACATTCATTCACATGTGTTGATACTTAACATATTATTCCCATTCATCATCCTTATGGCGAATACATATAAAAGCAAGAACACATGAACCTATAACAAGATCTTAACCATTCAACATAAGAAAATACACAGATTCAAGCACATGAGCAATCACATAACACAGAATTTAACGTGGTTCACCTCCAGGATGGGAGCTACGTCCATAGGAACTGTTGTTATATTATCTTTGGGAAGGGTACAACAGTTCCAGTTTGCGCACTCAGCTGCAGACTCTCTTCCCTCTCAATAGGTCTATAAGCACGCAGCTTGTAGAGCCTTTTCAATCTTCTTTCTCTCAATAGAGATCAATATTCATCTAAATAAAAAACAAAGATTAACCCTTTCCCTTACAAAATGTGCCCTTTTATAGATTGTGCCCGTAGGTCATGTCTTTACAATGCATAGGCTCAAAAACCCTAAGGTTCCCCAAAACTGGTGCAGTTCACCCGGTAACCAGGATTGTTAGGCTCTGATAGCGACTCGTCGTCATGGCCATCCTTCTACGCGTGGTCACATCGCTTTCAGCCCCTCTGCCAAGCGCATGCCGGTAGGTCGCTTTCACCCCACTGTTCCTTCTCTAACGGCTTTATGCAACCGGTTCATGTAGTGATGTCTTTGCTTGTGCGACTGATCGCTTTCCTTCCATATCACTCCTTACCCGTCTGCTGGGAATCATGGAGTATCCTAACCAAAAATAGACCGCCGATGGTCTTACGGGAATTTGTACCATTTTCCTTCCAAAACTCTGCCTTGTCGGATCTTCGCAGATCGGGCTCTTCAGAGCGCTATCTCTTCGCAACGCTATAACTTCGCGGCGCTAGCTTTTTTACTCTGCCAATGCTGCGCTGCACTATATCCTCACAGCTCCCAAAACTGTCTTGCCAAAAATACCTTCATCTGAGCGGCGTTGCAACTCCAAAATTGTTTTGCTAAAAAATGCCTTACTTGGGCTAGGCCCAACAAGGACAGCAGGTCATTGGGCATGGAGTCAACTTTGGTGGGTTACTATCATCAATGGCAGATTTGGACCATGATAGCAGAGACAGGAGGCAAGGTAGACATGGTTCTTTCACGTTGAAGTAATCAACAAGTGAAGGAAGAGAAGGAAGACATAATCGGTCGCAAGGCTAGAGCATTTAAGAATGAATTCTAACCGACAACTTCAAGAGGAAAGTGGTGGAATACCTAGTCATATGCTTCTAGAGCACGGGAACATGAATTCCAGACCATGTAATCTTAATCTTTAGGTATTGCAGAAGTAAACAATTAATGGAAACACAATGCAAAAACACATACACAGGAAATAACAGACATCAGAACACACATAACAGGAATATCAAGTTCCAAAATCAGGTCTGCTCATTGAATTAAGAGGCTGAATTCAAATACAGCGCAAAGCAGTAATCTCTCTAAAAAAACGTCCAACAACAACCCTTTGATTTGCTTCAGAATCTTCCTTTATAGGCTTACAAAATATCAAAATATATTTAACTGAATCAAAAACAACTTGCACTGGTAAGGATGAAATCGCTCAAGCTGGGTCACCCGAATCAACGATCGCTGATTCTTCCATGCGCGATTTGAAGAATCCTCTGCGCTGGAAATGCACCATTGGGCCATGGGAACCACCTCTTCATCCTGCGGATCAGGCCGTTTTTGACTTGAATAAGATGGGTAATTGAAACAGGTCCCCTTCGTCGCCCTCAATCGTGCCATTTCCCTGTAAAAATCTCCATTTCCTGCGACTGTAATAGGCTCTGCAAAACTTTCTCGATCCGCAATTTCCTTTCTGCAACCGCGCTTCTGCAATTTCCCTTCTGCAATTGCCTTTCCGCAATGGCCATTTCGCAACGGATCTTTCCGCAATGGTCCTTTCCGCAACCCGCAATTAGCCATGTGGCGTGCAAGGATTGGTCTTCTGACCTCGTGATTTTCTGGAGAATTATCTTTCCGCAATCCACAATTCGCAATGCACGATGTAGAAACTTACTTTTTTGTGTTTCTGATAATGACTTTGCCGCAATCCGCAATCTGCAATGCGGGATGTGGTATGCGGAAAACTATATTTTTCATCCCTTGGAAGATTGCTTTTTCTGCAATCTACAATCCGCAATGAGGATTGCGGAAACTTGTCCTTTGCGCTCTTTGGGAAATGGATTCCTGCAATCTGCAATGAGGATGCAGAACTCGGAAACATGCTTGCACAACGCGCTTCTGACTGTTGATTTGATCCGCTCCTCGATCTTAGCTGTCCAATCTTCTTTGGTTACGGAAGAAGCTCCTATTGCTGGTTTTTTCCTGTGGAAGGGCCCTCCTGCCTCGTATTTTCCCATTTTCTCATTGTGGCTCTGTCATTTGGTTTGGATTTGTTTGACACTTAACCAATTTTGAGTTTCCTGACTTTTTATTTAATACAACTGGCCAATGGGTGACCTTGGGGCTCCAGGTAGGGGGATTTCCCTCACTCCCTTGTGGAAACCATAATAGTGTTAACAACAATTTTTCCATATCACTCTAGTAAAGCTCACCTACCACTATGTATCTTATACATATAATATTAATACAATTATATATATATATATATATATATATGTGTTACATGTGTTATATGTGACTGAATAAATATTTAATACAATATATAATAATATTTTTTCTATACAATATAAAAAATATATACATATTTATATATATCAAATATATTTTATATTAATATTATCAATAGGATTGTTATTAATGACATGATTATTAACCATTTTTAATTTTTTTTATAGGTATACAAAGTTATAATCTTTAAAAAAAAATTATACATAAATCATCATTGCAAGTTGTAATTCTATGTTGTTGGAGATAGATTCCGCACCATGATAAAATAATATTTTAAATCGTTTTTTCTTCGTCGCGGACATTTTCAAATGTTTTTAAGGACCAGTGGCTCGCCCATTAACCCATTAACACAAGAATCACATGCTATCATCAACAGGGCGCCAATGCCAATAATATCCTCACCGTATTATAACAGGGGTGTCATCATCAGTAGTCCTCTCATCAGCAGCAAGACAGGTTCTTTCATCTTTTGGAAGTATTCTGAGCACCCTGCTGCACAGCTTGGGGTGTGCACCGTTGGATATAAAGTTGTGCACAGCCCAGGCTGTGAACCATTAAAATGCACTGCAGTCTGGTGCTCCGTGATGCGGCCTGTCTTATCTTACATGTGCAACTCATGAGCCCAGGTGCAATTAAATACATGCAAAGTCTATCAGACCACGTGAAAAAGTTGTTTGGAGATTGTGAACACTGCAGCTGCATAATGCTCACCGTTTTGGTATCAATCAAAGCGTAACGGCGTCTCTTCACAATTTAAAATGCAAAAGCCTTACAAAACAAGGGATTAACCCTCGGGTTATGGGATATCCTTTAACACAAAAGTATCTTACGCCTTCCCGGAAACTATAAATTCGTGGAGGGGATCTCATTTCAACACAAACAGAAAGACCTCGTAAGACTGATGGCAGGAGTTCCAGGTGTACGTCTCTCCTCCTGCATATGCTTGCTTTCATTCGGTTTTCTCCTCGACATTGTAGTTGCAGCAGCTAATTCTCCAAAGCAGCTAATTGGCAGAAGCAGCTTCCCAAAGGGATTCAAATTCGGTGCAGGCTCATCTGCTTATCAGGTTCCACCTAACAGCCATTTCACCTACAATCTGTAGCCCTTTAATGGTTGCTTGTTTTCCTGACAAATTCTATAGATTGTAGCCCTTTAATGGTTGCTTGTTTTCCTGACAAATTCTATATGTTTACAGGTTGAAGGAGCTGCCAGCGAGGGTGGGAGAGGTCCCAGCATCTGGGATACATTCTCCCACATTAAAGGTTTTGCTACACCCTCATCGATATTGCACTTCTTCCCTCTTGCAGACGTCCAATGTCTTACCTATATATTCAACGTTAATGCAGGTACAACTACAGATGGAAGTAATGGTGATGTTGCAGTGGATCAATACCACCGCTATAAGGTACAAACTAAAATTATTAGAATATCCGGAGCGCTGGATTTAGACACTGTCAGTTTGCCTTTTCGGAGCGTTTATTGTTCATTAGTTTGTTTGTAAATTGCAGGAAGATGTCCAGCTTCTCAAATACATGGGAATGGACGCCTATCGTTTTTCTATTTCCTGGTCACGCATATTTCCCAGTAAGTTCAATTGTAAATTCACAATGAATGGAGAATAGATTTCAGTGAATGGATTTTCGGTGATCATTAGCTTCCATAACTAATCTCTTCTATCCATTAGAGGGCTCACCAAGACATGGAGCAGTCAATGAAGAAGGAATCGCTTATTACAATAATCTCATCAACGAGCTGCTCAAGAATGGTATTAGAAAATCACTTAATCATTTGCTTGCGTTGGGAACAGCTTTGTTTCATATATATCTTGACTTGTATGAAGGCCTTTAAACAAAACATGTTCGATGTGATTTTGATGGCAGGTATAGAGCCTTTTGTTACACTGTATCACTGGGACATGCCACAAGTTCTAGAAGACGAATATGGGGGTTTTCTTAGCAAAAGAGTCGTGTAAGATTCATTTCCTTATTTCCAGTATTTTTTTTTAAATTTTAGGAGTGAATCCTTAACTAAACTAGTAATTGGGTTTGGTTTCCATATCTTTAAAAAGTATCTTAACAATACATTCTATCATAAATTTTTATGAAGTTAGAACCAACCCATATGAAAATGGTTTTCACATCCTAAAATGTGCCTTAACAATATATCCTATTACCAACCCTAATACATCTTATTACCGACCCTATTATGAATACCAAACCTAATATACCCTATTACCAACCCTATTATGAAGAAGAGAAACTTGTTTCCTACATTCTGATTATATTGAATTGTTCAGATCCCAACCCTATGAGGAAGAGAAACTTGTTTCTTACATCTTACTATATTTGTCCAGAGACGACTTCGGCATATTCGCAGAAGTATGTTTTCGAGCATTTGGAGACCGTGTAAAGTATTGGGTAACTGTAAACGAACCTCTGATGTTCTCATTATATGGATACGATCTAGGGCTTATTGCACCCGGCCGCTGTTCGACTAGATTTGGAAACTGTACAGCGGGAAATTCTGCAACAGAGCCTTACATTGTAGCCCATAATTTGCTTCTTGCACATAGCGTTGGTGTAAAAATTTACAGGACTAAATACCAGGTGAGATTATGTCCTGTTTTAAAATTAAGCGCTCAGATTGAACAAGAAGACTTACATTTCTTGAATAAATGTTGGAAAATAAATGCAGAGGAAGCAGAAAGGTTCCATAGGCATCACACTGGTAGCGGACTGGTTTGTGCCATTCTCAAAGTCTTTGTCTGATAAGAGGGCAACCCAGAGACTAATAGATTTCAGAATAGGGTGGTATGTATCTATTTATCTAGATTCTATATCATGTTATCTTTCAGCTTCAGATCATACAAGG
This sequence comes from Larix kaempferi, assembly GCA_027924585.1. Taxonomy (NCBI): domain Eukaryota; kingdom Viridiplantae; phylum Streptophyta; class Pinopsida; order Pinales; family Pinaceae; genus Larix; species Larix kaempferi. Next base: position 1,957,944 of record BSBM01000322.1, read on the forward strand.
GAAACGTGAGCAGCAGTACCTGAAATAATATTTTGGGTCATAACAGGTTTATGGATCCACTGACGTCAGGGAAATACCCAGATTCCATGCGAAGGTTAGTGGGGGCACGCTTGCCACGATTTAGCAGAGAAGAGGCGAAAGATCTGAAAGGCTCATTTGACTTTATTGGTTATAACTACTACTACTCGCAATTTTCGATTAACAATCCTATTCAACCAAATTCTCTACTGGACACTGACTACGTTCTGGATGCCCGAGCCAATCTCACCTGTAAGCTTAATTTGTACTGCAGAAAAATCCATTTTAGTTTCTATTTGGTGACAAGTTACTGTTTATTTGTGGCTAAGGACGCTAGGTGCAATCATCTGTAACAAATTTCAATAGATCAAGCAGCTATTATTTAATTGTAAGAAGCTAATCAAGTATTTTGCAATGCAAATTTTGTTGGTGGTTCAGTTGAAGTAAACGGAGTTTTCATTGGATCAGCGGTGAGTGATTTTATAATTTTGTAATCTATTGACTATAGAGCTTCAATAATTTATTTATGATCATCCGTATCTTGTTTTGCAGGAAGATGTGAGTGGTTTCAGGTCTTATCCCGCTGGACTAGGCGAAGTACTGAATTATACAAAGCACCGCTATAACAACCCTACCATATACATCACTGAGTCTGGTAAGTAGATCAATTTGAATCTTCACTCATTGAATAAGAACTGAATATGGATTTGATCGTTCGAACAACATGAATTTCAACAGGATATGCCGGTTTCGACAATGGCACAACCCCGCTTGTCCAAGCACTGAACGATCCCGGGCGAGTGAAGTACCATTATCAACATTTAGCACAGCTACGTGAAGCCATAAGGTATATCTATGAAGTTTGTAATTCTTTGAGTTAATTAGGTCAAGTGTGGGATATTGATGAGGCTTTACAATTTACAATGTTATGAAATGAATGACAGAGCTGGATCGGATGTTCGGGGTTATTTGGTTTGGTCGCTACTTGATGATTTTGAATGGCTCAGTGGATTTACGTCTCGGTTTGGTTTATACTATGTGGATCAGAACAACAATTTAAAGCGATATGCTAGGGCATCCGCGCTTTGGTTTAAACAAATCCTTCGGATGTAAAAAATTTCAGTGTGCGAGTTGAAATTTCATGCACTGCACATTTTGCAGACTGAATAAATAAAATGATGTGTAATTCGTTTCAGTGGCGAATGTGTAGTCTTTCTTTTGCGCTTTTGAATATATGTAGTTAAGGCCCGTTGAGCGTCAGAGAATTTTTGGTCAGCTTTAAATAATTCTAATTTTTAGAGGCTTTTTCTTTCCATGGCAGAAATATAATTGTGGATTTGCATTTATAAGATAAATATTTTTGTTTTTAAGTGATAAATTTTATAAATTTATTTTTATGAAAATATAATTTACTTGTATGTGATTAAATTAAAAGTATGGACCAAAATCGTTATTGTATTAAATTTAATGCTTTACAAATTTTCAAAGAGATATCCTTTGAACACATCTACCAGTAATATAACATGACTGCTGATACATTTTCTAAGGAAGTTCATGAAGGTGGCAATATAATATGAGTGTTGATACACTTTCTAAGGAAGTTCACTAAGGTGCAATGACTTTTGGTTTTTGTCTACTTGATATAATTTATGGAGGATCAATGTTGTGAAAGGGGTATGGTTAATTTGTTTGAACAATATTAGTGTGATGGATATATAGTTATGTGATTTTTGTATTTTGATATTGTTGAGAGATCCATCATAGAATATGGGTTAAGTATGTAGATTTTTTGGCATCATTTTGAACTTAAATATGGACAAGATTTATATTATTGTACTATTTAATGTGATTAAAATGTTTTACTAAAATAATCATAATGGAATTATAGTGGAATGTTCATTCTTGATTAAAATGTGATTTAATATAGTAGCCTTTCTCAACCAAAAAAAATAAAATGTGATTTAATATAGTAGCCTTTCTCAATCAAAAAAATATTAAACAATAATTAGTTATCATGTTATTATTTTTTCGATAAAGATAATTATATATTAATTTTTTTTAAATGAATGATAATTTTTTAGGGTTAATTTAAGTGGTTAAGAGCTATATGTGAAATTTCTCTTTCCAAGTTGGGGAGTGATGTGGATTGAATTATATCAATCATCTTTAATTATGTGTTTTTGACATGTAATACAAATAAGGCAATTCACATAAACACTAAGTTTTTCACAAATATGTGAAGTTGTAGGAAGTATTGGCTTAAATAATAAATTAAATGCATATGCATATGTGCCTGGCTCAAAGGTTGAAATATGCAATTAACTATCCATGCATTATGTTGGGAATTTGGAGGTGTTTCTTAGGTTCCACATCATTTCCTTTAGGTTTCAATCAAAAGCATCCCCACTTTCCTCTTAGTTTACAAATGACATCTTGTAATTGATATGAAGCCAAAAGAGACCTATATGGGGGTAAATGTAATGGTGTAATTGTATATGTAATAGGAGTTGGCTTAATGAAGGGTCCACATGTGCAATACGTGAATAGGTATATATAGAGGATTTCATGTAGTCACTATGAGAGGAACATGTGACTTCGATATATGAATGTATTGAGGTATTTGGAGGAGGTTCTGCTATTCTTTAGGGCTGGTGCAAGCTAATGCTGGCCACTCATGACACGTTAGTCGCAATGGACTCCTGGAAAAACAGAAATCTGAATGTCAAAAAGCAATATTAGAGCTACCTGCACAACTTTTTGGAATATGGAGCAAGAAGATGAAACATAGACAATCGGATTACCTTCCGGAATATATAAATATTATTTATGGAAATTAAGTATAACTCCCCAAAAATGGGGTTCTCCTAAGGTTGGTATGTTATTTTTTTAAGAAAACATAATGAATATGTTTGCTTTAGTTCCCTGGTTCGGTATGCAAATGGTGGAATTTTGTGAAAAAAATTATATACAGTCGTAGATAAAAGGCCGTTCTAGTGCAGCGCTATTTTTCCACATTTATTTATTTTAATTTTAATTTTTTTTTTAATCAAGGAAGTCAACGAAGCCCTAGAATGACTAGGTCGAGCGTTAGTCCCCGACATCATGGTCTTAAAATAATCAATGAATTTTTTTTTTAGGATGTAGGTCTCTGTGTGGGTTCTTTAATTCCGTTTTCAAAATAGGTGAGCCAATCAAAAGTTATAGACGAAAGAAATAACCTACTTTTTGTCTAATATTAACATTAGTGCAATTGAAATCAATTAAAAAATAGAAACAAATGGGATGGTGCAAGCTAATGCTGGCCACTCATGACACGTTAGTCGCAATGAACTTCTGGAAAAACAGAAATCTAAACGTCAAAAAGCAATATTAGAGCTACCTACACAACTTTTTGGAATATGGTGCAAGAAGATCAAACATAGACAATTGGATTACCTTTCGGAATATATAAATATTATTTATGGAAATTAAGTATAACTCCCCAAAAATGGGGTTCTCCTAAGGTTGGTATGTTATTTTTTTAAGAAAATATAATGAATATGTTTGCGTTAGCCCTCTGGTTCGGTATTCAAATGGTGGATTTTTGTTAAAAAAATTATATACAGTCGTAGATAACAGGCCGTTCTAGTGAGGCGTTATTTTTCCATATTTATTTATGTTAATTTTAATTTTTTTTTAATTAAGGAAGTCAGCCCATCCCTAAAATGACTAGGCCGAGAGTTAGCCCTCGATATCATGGTCTTAACCTAATCAATCAATAATTTTTTTTTTTAGGATGTATGTTTTTATGTGTACTTGTGCGAGTTCTTTTCTGTTTTCAAAATAAGTGAGCCAATAAAAAGTTATAGAAGGAAGAAATAACCTACTCTTTGTGTAAGATTGACGTTAATGCAATTGAAATTAACTAAAAAATAGGAACAAATAATAGTTTTAATAAAAAATTACATATTCGGAATCTACACACATAGTTCTACAAGTGAGTGCAATTTCATTAGCAGTGGACAAGTGTAGCATATGCAGAATCATGCTCGAAACAGAAGAAGTTATAGAATAAGATGTATTTTGTTATAAGATGTATTTTTTATATTATTATATGTATTTTGGCAACCCGAACCTAAAACCATAGCAGCCAAGTCATCCACCACGTTGGTGGGAAACGAATTACCCGCCAAAATTTAAAAACTAAACTGGCGCGTGCGCGTGTATTTAAAAAGCGCGTATGCACACAATGGTGCGTACGCCCAAAATGGCATGTGCATGTTGTTTTTACTAAAGTTTGAAATTTGTCATAGTGATTAAATAATTTTATAAATTATATATTTTTTAATAATTAATCATGTTTTAAATTGAATTAAATTAAATTTATATGATGATGATGAGTAGGAGGATGGGGATGATGTGTTAAGATCCTAGTGGGAGGCCTTCACTAACACCTCGAGGTTTTGGTGTAACGGTTCGTATCATTTGGTATCAAGAATACGAACCGTTACACCAAAACCTCGAGGTGTTAATGAAGGCCTCCCACTAGGATCTTAACAT